>OZ029917.1:7181371-7443871 GCA_964023275.1 Norana najaformis | reverse complement strand
CAGAGTTGTTAAGTCGGCGGCCACATTTGTCCGATTGCTGAATGGTTCAGTCGTATTGGCCATCAGGACTAGAGCTCGTCCTAACGAAAGGCATCTTTGGCCACCCAACACGAGGACGAATAAACAGAGGGACACCCACACACTAACAGACAGACGCAGACAGACAAACAGAGACAGACAGAGACACACTCACAGTCACCACATACACAGAGAGAGACAGAGTGAGACAGAGACAGAGACATACAGACAGAGACACACTCACATAGTCACCACATACAGAGAGAGAGACAGACAGACAGACAGATAGACAGGCAGACACACACTCGCGTAGTCACTACATACACAGAGAGAGATAGAGAGAGACAGACAGACAGACAGAGACACACTCACATAGTCACCACATACACGGAGAGACAGACAGACAGACAGACAGACACAGACAACTAGGAATGCAGAGTGAGATGCTTTAGACGCACGAGAGTAATACAAGCAGATATGGACGGTCGCTCCAGCCGCTCTAATCCGACGTCGTTAGGATAGTCTTTCGAAGAGTATACAAAGCCTACGGGCCTACGACGCCACGGGGGCAGGAAAACAGGGGGAACGGCAGGTGGGTAGGAGGGGTGAAGCAATCCATCGGGGAGAGGGGTAGGGTGAATAAACGACTGGGGAGAAGGGCGCAAAGAGCAACAGCCGGCAAACTATTAGCAATCATCAACACGTGATAGAATTATCATCGCAGGAAAACGAGACAGTTGCTGCTGCTGTGTGGGAACTAAAATGGCGCCGACGCGTGACGCACGGCGTTCGGCTAATGGCGCTAAATAAATTTCGGTGCTTCGTGTAATCGACATCGTTCGTCTGAGGCCATCGTCCTGTTGTCGCGTTCTCTGTGCAACAATGTGCAACAACACTGGTTTCAGAACAGGCAACGCTGGATTCAGACAACAGACTGCCTATCAGTTTTACCAATCGTAATGTCGTGGAGCATTCTGCATTTTCTAGCGCCATACAAGGGGGTTTTGCTCATTAGAAAACTTGGCGAAGAACTGTAAATTCTGGCTTATCTGGAGTTGAACCTTCATCAACTGAAGCATTAAAATGAGCCAACAGTTTTAGGGTTTGTTTTAGATTGAGGTGGAACGAGAGGGGATGGATGTCCAGCTGGCTGTCTGGGTGGATTGGTGACTGAATGGATGAATGGATGGATGGATGAATGAATGGATGGATGGATGGATGGATAGATGGATGGTTGGATGGATGGTTGGATGGATGGATGTATGGATGGATGGATGGAAAAATATCAAGAAAAGGAAAGGAGGGATGGGTCAATAGATGCAAGCATTGATGTATGGATGGATGGATGGAATGAAAGAGAAAATATGAAAGGAAAAGGAAAGAACGGATGGACGGATGGATGGATGGACGGATGGATGGATGGATGGATGAATGGACGGATGGACGGATGGATGGACGGACGGATGGATGGATGAATGGACGGAACGTCACGGACGGATGGATGGATGAATGAATGAATGGACGGATGGACGGATGGATGGATGGACGGATGGATGGATGGACGGATGGATGGATGGATGGATGGATGGATGGACGGATGAATGGCGCACTTGATTTTGTTTCAGGCGATGGAGAATGTTCTAACTGCTGATGCTGAGTCTTCATCTCGAGAGCTGCATGACATCGGACCAGATCTCGAACGACACTAGCGCCTCAAGTGTCCGCCTGGAGTAATTACTTTCGACGGCGGTCAATGATCCTCCATCGCATGGCCACCCGCCCTTCCCTTCAATCCTCCCTCTCTCTTTCCGTCTGTCTGTCTGTCTGTCTGTCTGTCTCTCGCTCCTTCCTTCCGTCCATCCGTATCTCCCTCGTCCCTCCATCCGCTCGACCGTCGGCCCAAGCGGCCCAGCGCGCGCTGCGGCCGATGGAGGGTCTTACGGTCGAGCGGATGAGTGTCGAGACAACGGCCGGCCACTCGCGGACGCCCACACCCACACACCCACCCACCCTCTCCAGGCCCCGATGACAATGCCATCCAGCGAGTCAGAAACCAGCCAAGGGTGCGAGAGGAGGCAGGGAGAGAAGTGGCTCGTGAGGAAGGGAGGGGCCGTAGCTGGATGGGTCTGTTTGCCCGGCCAGTAGTGCCGAGGGTGAAGGGGGGGGGGGGGGTGCGGGGTGGGGGCGGTAGGACAATATCGTCAATGCAGCGCGTGGATAGTAAATGTGTCCATGGTTTCCTGGTAGAGCCATTAATGGCTAAGTGACTGTACAGCGCCATCTATGCAGCTCAGTCGATGAGATATAAATCTCGTCGATTGAGCTGCCGAGAAAATGATGCCACAGCCGCCTGCCAGGGGGCGTGGCTGTCCTTATGATGCGCTACAACTTTTTTCCGGCCAGGGGTTTTGTGAACTAATGTCTGCCAACACTCCAGGCTTACGCATGCGCGTCGAGTGTGATCACGAGGGACTGACTGTCTGCGTATCGCCCTAGACAGACAGACAGACAGATAGACACACACACACAGACAAGGACGGACGGAGGGACGGATGGATCATAGATGGCTAAACGGGCATACAGGGACATACGGAGAAACTCATTCAGACGGAGAAGAAGACATAAGGATGGACTAATCGATGCCTAAGGCTGTGTTTGTTGTTGAGATTTATATCGCACCTCTAGCAGGAAACAACTCGGACGGTCGACGGAGGACAGGATGGAGGCAGAAGTGAAGCATTGGAGTCACTCAGAGGCCAGCAGTAGATCCAGAAGACAACAACGACAGATTCACAGCAACGATTTCTTTTCGACCCTTCAGAGTCAGAACGGAAATGGATGGATGGATGGATGGATGGATTGATGGATGGATGGATGGATGGATGGACGGACGGATGTACCGTTGGACAAAAGGATTGGTTGATGGATGGATGGATAGATGGATGGATGGATGGATGGATGGATGGATGGATGGACGGATGGTTGGATGAATGGATGGATGGATGGGTGGATGGATTGATGGACGGACGGACGGACGGATGAATGAAAGGACGGAAGGACACATAGATATATGGATGGAGGGATGAAGGGGTAGAGAGGCAGGCACATTGTGTCTGCGTTTGGTTCTTTGGATGCGTGGCTCAGCCTAGATGCGGCTGTGGAGATGATGAATCTGCGCGTGGCTGTCTTTTGGTTGTGTCGATTCGGTTCTTATGACTCAATTTCCTGTCGGTTGGTTCGATCTAAGCGACATTCGTCTCCTAAGCAGACCGAACAATTACTGCAATTCAAAATGACTTTATGGAAGATTTTGACGGATATGAATTTATATCATATAGCATTCAGTGTTGCATAACTGTGAGTGCTATGAGATTACTGTGAGTACATTACATAATGGGCTCCTGTATGTAATGTACATCGGGTGGATATGTAAATGCCAACAGAGACATACTCACGCATGCATACAGGTTATAGATTCATTCTAGTTAAAAGCAAATGTTGCATTTGCCTGCACATCATCCACGCCTCTGTAGCTCTGTCTGTCTGTTTGTCTGTTGGATTCATTGTTTGTCTGCATCCCGTCCGTCCGTCTGTCTGTCTGACTCTTTGTACTAACTTTTGTTACTTTGTCGTTGATATAGGTCGTTGATCCCGCTACTTTGTACTGGTAAGGCTAGGCTATCTATGTTGCAACGTGGAATTGATTATCTTTGTCAAATCTGTATCTGACTTCACTGAACTTTCTATCTCTGAATTTTCTGCCTTTGTCGTGAATAAAAGTATGAAGATGTATCTATCCAAAGTAGGCTTAGTGTGAGGTATAGTGCTAATCGATGTGCTTTAATTCAGTCTAATTTGCCTTGGTCGATATTTTTATATAGCACCCACGTAACTTGGACCTACACATTTTTGCATAAGGTTAAAACAGTATTATTAGTTTTATGATTTCGAGTATGAAGACAATTTGAAATCGGAATCTGATTAAAGTTCACTGGGAACTGAGACGGAGTAGATCACGACCATCATGGAACCGAACCTTTCTATAATTTACCTTAAAGATTTATAATGAAGTGCAGACTTTGCAATTACGATTATATTACAATCATTAGGGTCTACAATGTGATCCGTGCATAGGCTTATTGCGTGTGGTTGAATAAGAAATGCATGTTATCTGGTGACCAAGGATCAAGATGGCGTCTATAGGCCTACAGCGAAGGCGTACATAGGTCCAGGACGCATTAGAGTCCCATATTGTTGCTGTGCATAATGTTTCTTTTGATCTCGAGGTCGTCTGCAAAAGATCTGATTTTCGATCGACGGCTACAAATGGACAGAAAACCGTTCGACGGATACACATCTAATTACATTAAGTGACCTGTTTAGCGAAACACGCCACAGAGTCGGTCGTCCAATATGGCCTACACAGCGTGAGCGCAGACCTCACTGCTATACGCGCTCTATGGTCGTGGGGTGGCCAAAGCCCGTCCGTTGTTTTGCTAATGGCCGCGTTTGGCACGTTGCAAAGCTCGTAATGGCTACGTTTCCGGACAAACCGTTGCACAAAGGCAACGCAAATCTATATTAATACGACGGCAGAATTAAGTCTGCGATGTGACGTTTTAATCGCTAATTCTTTCTGTCTCGGTCGTTTTGATTTTTGATTAGCGCGGTCGACGATCGAGCTCTCGTTTCCATGGAACAGCATGTCACTAAAACTGCGTGCAGTGGCCTGTAAGCCTCCCCCTCCTCCTAATAAGGTTGCTGTCCTTGGCCATGTAGGCCATGGGTTGTAGCTGTGTACACGCAATAATCTGTTAAAGATACAAATAATAGTATGATGTAATTTTATTAAGGCCTAATATTAATCATTAATATGAATCGGCTAATAGGCACATTAATCAGGCATGCCAATGCAGTCATTCAAGAACGGGATATTAGGCTCATTTTAGAAATATTTGCAGCAGCCTTAGCTCTTGACTGTCGGAATCGTGCCTGGCCGTACTTGACGTGTATCCTGAATAAACATCTATACAACTGAGTCCGTTCCAACTCTTGGTCGTCTACTCCGACAGATCGAGCGTCCGAACCGACACTATAACTGCTTTGAAGAATGCAACTTTGACAAATTTGCCTTTGCAGCACCCAAAAGAATGGAATTACTGCATTCAATACGGCTGAAAATAAGTCCATTAGCCAGCAACAATCGTACAGACATGTGGGAATATAACTTTTTAGCCGCAGATTCATATTTCTATATGAATGTGCGTTACAGACTTTCGTAATAGGCCCTAATTGTAATAATAGGCCCTAATTGTAATAGTAGGCCCTAATTGTAATAATAGGCCTAATTCGACGAATGTGGACTAAAGATGATTTACGGATGAAATCCACGTGGTCACTGAACACACTGAGGGTCAAATGCAACACCCAATAGCCTATAATTATTAGACCGTATGTGCTTAACTTCGCGAGGCGGGGATGACTCCATCCCAGTTCTGCTCCAGCCCTTCTGCGTAGGCTCGGGCCTACATGTCATTATTATGGTAAAATGGCCGTTCCGTGCCATCTCTGCCCATAATGTCCGTTCTCTCCAAGGAAGGGTAGGTTATGAGGTTAAGGTCACTTCCTTAAGGGAATGAATACTGTAAGGCTCTGTCTCGTGATCCGACTCGGCCTATTCCGCGGTCGCTGGATCCAAGCTCGAGACAGATAGAGCTTAATAATTTGCCTCTCTTCAGGAAGTGGCTCACCGTGAATCTTCTTTGGAAAGGACATTCCGCTATGGGCAAAGATAGTATGTAACGGAGGTAAACGAGACGGTGAAGTGGATGGCTGTTGGCGTAGAACTGGACTGGAGTCGCCACCAACTCCCCCACGCACAGACCACGACTGCCACAATGTCTCCAGTGGGGAGATGGTTGAGTTTTCTTCTGTTTTTCGAATTTTGTGCTTGTGGCTGCAATTTTCAGTCCGCCTAGTACAAAATACAGTATGTCTAGGCTTACACTTATAGGCTTGCTATCTATTGCATATAGGTCTATAGGCCTATATCATGTATACTCTCTAAGAGCAACATATTTGAGCCAGATATCAACGCCATTAATAGCCGCACAACTTATGAATTTTTAATCTTTCATTGGGTCGCAATGAAACACCAACGATACAAAAGGCAGTGAATGGGGAGACGCTTGTAGAGGAGATACAGTAGCAGTTTATCAGTTGACCTGATTCACGATGAGTTATAGTCGCCTCATTTTGCCTCACAACACATAGGCATAGGCTTTCCGTAAATCGTAATCGTTTACCAGAAATTTCTAAAAGCGCTGCTTAAAAGCTAAGCGCAGGGTACCAGCTTATTTACTAGCGCTGCATTAAGTCATTGAGGTTGTCCAAAGATGCCATGTCAAGAACCAAGTCCGGTTGCCAGAAGACCATAGAAAGAAAGGGGAGAGGAGCTGTTATTCCACCACTTTGGAATAAACTCCCGCCAGAATTGCGACAGTTGTCTGGTCAATCATACGAACTCACCAACACTTCACCTCTTTCAGTTTCTGCGCAGGTCTTTCACTCAAGACTGAAAACACTTCTTTTCCAGAAATCTTATCCTGATTCTTCCTCTTCCTTTTATCTCTCTTCTCGCTTTAATTTCAAACAGCATCCACCGTAGCCGTCCGACTGTCTGAGTGCCTGACTCCTGGATCTTGACCCTTTTGCCTATCGATTTTGTTTTGACTGAGCGCCTGTGAATAAGCTGGTTCCCGCGACTTAGCTTTCGTTGAGCGCTGTAGAAATCTCGAGATTACGATTACGATTAGGATGGATTGTTTTTAAGCTGAGAGAAATGGAAAGGCAGCTGATTCGATGGGTCAGGGTGGATCTACGTATACGTGTACGGTAGGCAGATGTAATGTAACGCAATTTGAAGGCAGTGGCAACCAAATAAAGTGCAGAGTAAGTACACCTCGGTCAACCGCGTTGTTTACTATGTTTCCTTACCTACTTATATTGATATACATGCGCGTTGGAGATAAAGACGGCTTTCCAAGCGTGCAAGAACTAGGAAACATCAGCCCGACCACGATAGGCTGAAGTAGGCCTCCATTTTAGAGTGCATAATACTCTCATGAAGTGATGGCGACAACGACAGGTCTATAGTGGATCATGCATTTTGCATGGGTCGGTTAGACTTCCATTAAGTGATGCTGACCATAAGTGTTGCATTTGTGAAATGTGCCAAAGGGTTGAAATTTATGACGGGAAATCACAGTAAGTTCAAGGGCGCGAAGTACACGCGAGCGACGGGGCCCCCGATGCCCGAAGTTTTCACACGAGGGAGCCTGTGGATGCGTCGTAAGCCACCAACGAAATTTTGAAAAGTTTAATTGAAATTTATTTGTTGAAGATAGTTCGTGCTCAAACGCTTTGCGGTTGCCAGAGAGGTTAAAACCGGTTAAAAATTTCCAATGATTTATGAGATTTTGACTTGAAGCTACCATCGACTGATGCCTTGGGCATTATGATAACGGCGCTACAGAAGTCTTCAGATTAGATTAGAACTATTTGTTAAACTTTATATTGAAATCTGACTTTCAAAGGGCAATTACATGTACGTACAATACTGAAGAGTTGCCGGGTCTTTAAACTGAGGAGTTGCCAGTGCTTTAAAACCGACACCCAACCCATATATGTAGCCTGAATATTTTCTCAGTATGAGATGTTGACTTTTGACCTGGGAGATGATGAGACGAAGATTAATATACATGCATACGCTGCTCCAAAAACAGGTTTTGGGCCACGAAACCTGATGAGTTCATTGAACGATTATATATATATATAATATATATATATACACACATGGGTATATATGGACACCCATACATGGGTCGACCTCCTGTGATAAGCTCTTTCAGTATTGAGCGGCGAAATCGTATGCGTGACCTTTCTACTGGGTACACCTTAACGGCTTAAGCAATTCGAAACACTAAAATCCTTGCGTCTTAGTGATTCCGCAGTTGAGCATTCATATTGTTTACAAATAGGCCTAGGCCTACGTGTGGCGGTTCGGCCACAAGGCTTGTCTTAGATAGGATTTAAAACTAAAAAAAAATATTTTATTTCAGTGACTCACGGATTATATAATAGTTTCATATTTAAATTGTTCGGTCCATTTTAGCTTATTTCTAATATGCTAACGATTTATATAAGAAACTAATTCCTTGTTTCTTTGCAACCACACTTCGTTGTCCAATAATTAATTGCCTATCCTCGATCAAAGAGGCCCCGCCGCCGTTAACATTAAGGGCCACCCTACGAACGAACGATCGTCGGCCAAATTATTTCGTACGATAGCAATTAGATAACTAATAGGCCTAACAAGTGCGGAAGTCAAAAAGCATCGTCCGACCCACTTCATACGATATAAACACGCAGGAGAACAAAGTTCCTTTGAATTACGTCTTATAGAGTTACAATTTCAACAAGGGCTTTCCATTCAAAAACTAAAATCCTATCTTTTCAAGAAATCTTCCGTGATCCATTCAGTCGACCACCTTCCTATTTCTCTCAACCTAAATACAGACAACCGTAGCAGTTCCTCCGTCTCCTCTCTGGTCATCTGGAAACCGGAGTTTATTCTTCACATGGTGTCTTTGGACTACCCCTCTGGCTTGACGCAGCGCTCATAAATAGACAGGTGCCCTGCGCTTAGCTAAAATCTCGAGTTACGATTATGATCAAATAGTTACAAAATGTAGGCCTACATGCTTCTTTGTCTGACTGTGCTGCATAGTTAAGCAGTTCACTTCTCGGCTGATTTCTAGTTACTTAAGGACTGGCTTAAGTAAGTAAGTAAGTTATGCATTTGTTAACACGCCATATGTCCACCGACTGAGCGAGGAATCGTAGGCGTGGGTGGGTCATAGCGGCCAGACAACAAAAGCAAGGCGATACAGATAGGTCTTTAGCCGCTTTACGAATATGTCTAGCGAGATATTGTCGCAAGTAATGTAAACAGGAAGACTATTCCATATGGCTGGTGCAGAATTGCTGAATCCGCGTCGTGAGAAATCAGGCCGATAGGCTTAGGTATAGAATTGGTTCTAATTTACTTTCAGTAATTTCATAGGGAATATAATTACGTAATTAACTGTTCATGATTAAATCCAAATATGAGCTGGTTCCAATTTATTAAATGACTTGTATACGGTAATTCTTAACAGTATGTTCGTCTTGGACAGCAGAGTCCGTTTTAAGCATTTAATGATAATTAAATACTCATTAAATGCAATTAGTTTTAATCTGGTTTTAGGCTGGCTCCAAACTTTCGTTATTACTAAGTTTCACTCGCGAGTCATTCCTTTTACCGAACATACGAACTCTGCAATGACTGGTTTCAAGTTACTCAAAGGTTGACAATCAAGTTCCTATTCATTTTGGGGGCGTCTATAAAGGGCGTCCGCAGAGGGGGAGGGAGGAGTCACCCAAGTGAGGACAAGGGAGGGGGTTTGGCCAAACGTGGACGTCTGCATCTAAATTTGGTACATAGTTATTTCAGAACGGCCTTTGCCGTAAACACCAACTTAAGTCAGACAGCCTGTAGTCTGTATCAAAATTTAAACCAATGCGGCAGTATCTAGATACCCCACCTCGTAGCACAGCTAGCAGCACAAGATCAACAGGACAGCCTAATCTAGGCCCAAGCACTCTTATGGAGTGTGGACGTTCTCACGGAAGTGGGGTGGTGGTAATGCTAAATGCGTACAGATGTGGACAAGGGCGTGGGAGAGGTCTAAAATAGGTCATTTTGTGCGGACGTCTTTCATGGACGACCCCCTTTATAAGACTGATTCTAATTTACTCTGCAGCTGGTTGTAGAGGCACCGCAATTTGCTCTGTAACTGGCAGCGAGCCACAGTCGACTATAACCACTGGACGAACTGGCTTGTCTTTGTCATCCACGACTTGTCTCTCAATCAAGCGAACAACATTCTACAACACAAACAGAACACGGCTAAGGATGGTACCTGTTCTAACACCTGTTCAACGCATTGATTCTCTGTCGTTTCATTCGAGAGAATCAGAAATAGTAGACATAGATTCAAGCTGATCAGAAAAACATATCATTCCATCAATGGAAAAAGATGATCATTTCAGAAAACAATTCCGGTCTTTATTTCTGCACAAGCCAAAGAAGATCAACTGGATAAAGGTAAATTAAACTCTTCAAATGCTATGTGAAATAAATAGATTTCAAATTTAGAAATGGGTCAACTATTAACACTAGACAGCATGAAAAAGATACGAAAAACACACCTGCCTACACTCAAGTGAAGACGACACAAGTGCATAAAAGTAACAAAAGGGCAAAGGTAAAACAACACAAAGACCGTTTTCACCACTGAAGGCATATTTACTTTGCCAGAACTTGCCAAGATTTGGCTATTGCAGAATATAAACTTATATTATCTCCTGACTATTTTAAATTATATGGATAATTTCTACTTCGAACAAAAAATTAAAATATAATTAATAACATTTATATAATCTTCTGACATTTTTTAGTTTGTGAGGAATCATTTCTACTTTGGATAAAAAAATAAAAAATGCATTAATTAAAAAAAAAATACTTGCCAGCAACTTCAGTTATGGCTGATGACACAGCAACACTGGCAGCGGGTACAAAAAACGTTCAATATTGCCTCCTCTTTCCAACACACTACTTTGTTCCTTTAGCCTTTGCAACCCTCGGTCCCATTATTCATACTGGCCTAGCATTCATCATGGTTTTGGGATGCAGTCTTACTCATATTTCTGGGTATGCGAGAGAAACTAGCCATCTGTTTCAATGCCACTATGTAACAATTCAGTGTTTCAATGTCATCATTTCCCACAGAACCTTCCCCGTGCCAGGACCCAATGAGATGTAGTCATTCCAAATGTCATCAAGTCTCCTGACAATTTTTTCTCTTCTGAGGGATTTCATCTACCTCGGGTAAAAGTAACAATAATAAACATGCTTGAAAAGGCTTAGCTTTCATCATTGGACTTAGACTGGACATGATAAAGTTTTGGCTGCTGTCAAACTAACCATGCCTTCCACTACCACTCCAAAGACAACGTGTTTTCCATCCAACCATTCTGTTGTGGTTGTAGTGATGAAGAACTGTGAGCCATTTGTATTTTTTCCGGCATTCGCCATCGACAGCCATCCAGCTCCATAATGAAGCAACTGGAAGTTCTCATCCTCAAATCTTTCTCCATAGATGCTCAATCCTAACACGAAAAATCACAGGCCACACGTTACGTTGCTCAAAGTGCAAGTGTTGCTAAATGTAATGACCAAATAGTGGGAAGACAAAAAATTCCCTAAATCATTAGCAATTACTGATGTATGTGATTGTAGTGGTTAAATAATAGGAAGGCAAATAATTAATTAACTAAATCATTAGCAGTTACTAACGTATATTGGCTCTGCTTGTACCACAGAGCATACATACCTCCAGTACCATTGCCTTTTGTAAAGTCTCCTCCTTGAATCATGAAATCTTTGATGACTCGATGAAACTTTGAGCCTTTGTAGGTAAGTTTTGTCCCATCTGGAAGAGTCTAACAAAACATAATATCTAATGAAGATTAGCCCAGATAAAAATACTTATCAATGAGGATCAATACCTTGTGAACTATAAGAGTGATTTAAACTGGATGGTCTTTGCTCGACTGGATCCAGTGTAATGAATACAGTGCAGGAGTTGCACAATTAAATGATATAGCGTTATGATGAAGCAGAGAAGATTCCTGAACTGTTCAATGAGAAGCACATTTACAAAATTCACTCAGTTCACCAAGACTGATTTTGAGGCAAATGATTTTTTTTTTAAATTTACAAAAACTGCCATGTAATTTCTTTCATATATTGAGTGAGTTGTGACACTCTTTGATAATGTTTGATAAAACGGCTTTGATAATGTTTGATAAAACGACCAAAAATTTACTGAGTTTTTGGAAATGTGCTATTTTCTCCTATTTGAATGTCTGATTTGTTCTGTGATATCTAGGCCTATAAAGAAAGAAGGCAAAACTGTTAAAGTATCAAGCCATCCAAACATAAATTATTAACTACCCCGACAGCCAAGTAAGATAAAATCAGACAATGAAATTATTTTCTGCTCAAAACCCAGCATCCGAGCTGTAGAAAACATTTTAATTTTCAAGATAATTAAAAATGACCACGATTACTTCCTGTGCATTACCTCAGTCCCCTCAGCCAAAGTCTTAAAGTTTTTGGCTGTTTTTGGAACAACTTTACCAAAAAGTCCAATCACAATTCTTCCAGCATTTTCTCCTCCAATCTCAATATCAAAGAAGACCTAAGCACAAGAAACCAAAAGTCACACAGATAAACCCACATCCAAAACCAATGTTGCTGACTATCGTAAATTATTGGGTGGGTGATTGAGCCTAGTTAACGCCTTGTAGAAGATTAGGCCAATCATCCAATGCTTGAATCCTGGTGAACCATGCAAATGAATATTTTATTGTTGAGTGAATAAATAGGTTACAGGTTGTTTGCTGGACAGCTGCTTTTGCTAAAGATGCAGGACCATGTCTCTGAAGAACAGTATTTGCTTAAACAGGAATTTTATTGTTCACAGAACTGTGCTGTATTCATCAGCTAATTGCCAAAACAACAGATAGAAATTGTGATGGAGGATGTAGGATAAATGTAAACGTACAGGGCTTTTCTATAGCAACCATATGGCCTTGATCCTGCTCAATTTTCAGTGACCCTTGACTACAGCTGTCTGTTTGAAGGAACAAGTTACTTCTCTGCTGTAAGCCCTGTATACTTCTGCACATGATTGATATACTAAGAGATATGTAAGGCCCCTACAGCTTGCATCACAGTTCATTTGAAATATAGCTACATTATATCATCCTTAAAACAACAAGCTGCTCAGAATTAGAGATAACAGCAGCAGAGGCACAGCCAAATCCTCAGGAAAATATGCCACAGCTGAGAAACATACCATGATATAAGCCCTACAGGGAATGCCTGATAAAATGCATACAAAAATTGACAAACTATACTAATAACTGGTACAGCTATTCAGTTTAGAATTATGATATAATTTTTTTTAACATTCCGATATTAGTGTCAATTTTCCTGAGGATTTGGCTGTGCCTCTGCTGCTGTTATCTCTAATTCTGAGCAGTTTGTTGTTTTAAGGATGATATATATATATATATATATATATATATATATATATATATATATATATATATATATATATATATATATATATATATATATATATATATATATATATATATATATATACACATATACATATATATATATATATACATATACATATACAGTATATATATATCATCCTATGGCAATAATTATTCAAATGTGTGACACAAGCAATACTCATCAGTAAGCATGTCTGAGTATATTTTTATTTAATCCCCACTTATTTTTCCATCTTTCATCTTCACACCTAAAACCTCAGAGCATATATACTGTGTCTTAACTTCATCCCATTACTAAAGCATAAGTCTTTTCTATGTCATTGTGCTTTCTTTCACTGAAACATTTTCACTTTAAACCAGACACTTTAAACCCTGATTAAGCAGAATAAATTGTGTTGCACACAGATCAGGATTACAAATTCAAAAACAGGAAATTATATGAACCAATAATAACCAACTTAGAGCTCTCTCTTATGCTCCTCAATCTATATAATCTACATGCGGTTAAATTCAGCGAACTGTGTATTAGTACACAACAATTATAAATCTGAAACTTGTGATTTTTATTAATCTTACCTTGTCAGTGACTTTGGGCTCAACACTTGAACTAGTACATCCCATATCTGCATTTGCAGTAACACAAAGTCAATTACTGCTCTGCAGCTTTTTGTAAGTTACTGTGTAACAGTGCAACAATCATTTCAAACCGCATACTTATCAAAGGCTAAAGCTACTGTGTAAAATTATGCTATGTGCTGTTGTTCGAATCTGTTTCCTCTCTTAAACACTCCGACAACAAACGTGAAGACAAGCCCAGTCATACATACTGCAATACTGACGGACAACATATGTACATCCCCCGTTGTCTAGATAACCTAAACCACGGCCTCTGCATGCAGACTTGCCCACAGACTAGCTGATATTTAGGAGCCACATGTGGCTAGGCATGTGAAGCCTACGGATTAAGCTCTTCGACTTCTGCGATCCATCCAGCGGCGAACGCGGCTTTTAGCCAGGGTGTCCAGTACCGGGATGAAAATTGTGGGTTTTGGGCTAGCGGGCACCACAGGCGAGACGCCCCAAACGACTAGGGGTCTGGGGAGCATCGTGAGCTCCCCCAGCAGGGTCCGTGGCAGAGCCCCGCAAACCAACGCATTTTGAAGCATCTGGCACGAATTTGCACTACGCGTTTATGCTGCTTTTGTTTGACAAATACAGGTAACAAGCTCAGGATGCCTATGCTAACGCGATATGCAAAGCTAACAGAATTCATATACAGCGACAGGATTTGCTGTACTCGAGCCAATGTCATGCCTCGAACTAGCCGTTTTGAAATTCAGCAACTCTGTTTTTCCAAACATCAAATTTTGTTGTTGTTGGGTAACTAAACCCATTCAGTTGAACTGCGCCTGACGCAATATAATTTTCCAGGACCTTATCGAAGTTTATTGCCTCGAACATAGGGATCGAGAAAATCAGCGGATCTGAACAATCTGCCATTTGCAAAAAATGCGCATATAGGGCCTAACCCATATAATTTCACGCCGCAGATTTGGTAATGTTCCCCGCAAATGAAAGCAAATTAAGGGGGAGTCACTGCTCCGTATAAACACGGCCATGATAGCATAGGCCTAACTAGTGCAGTATGCCATTGAGTAATTGCAGCGCTGAGTTGTTGATTGTCAGCTGGTTTGAAATCGTTCGATCTGTGGCGGTGGAGGGGTACTTTAGTGGTATCTGATCCGTTTCCATTCCGAATAGTCTACTCACGGTATTCTCGGGGTAGCCTTTAAATATACTTGCAGCAACTAAGGGACACGCAGCATACTTGGTTCATACTCCAAGAAGACATGTTTGGAACTCACCAGCATTAGTATCTGAAGTTCAGATTCACCTTGTCAACCCTACCACTGGACTGGAGGAACATTTGTTCTGGAAAGAAACTAGATTAGGACGAAATACTGAGCGAGGCATGGGTCTACTATTGATAAAGCCCTAAGACAGAGATGCTAATAGGTAGCCTTTTGAACTTTGTGGCCTGGGTTAAAATCTGGGTCTGCTTTGAAAATATTGACAAAAACGGCACTGTCAGGACCCTGGACCAGGTACGCCACTGGATCAATCTGTCTTTCTCATCCACGATACATCCATCCATTCCACATTGATCCATCGAAAATGAATGGATGGTTGTATGCATCCGTGCATCCATCCAGCTCAGCCAGCTTACTTCCATCTAATCACGCTATCAATCTGTTTCAAACAAACTCGTTGAGGGGAAACGATTGTCCAGCGAACGGGTATTCACCGACACAGAAAATGCCGCGCTAATATTAGCTTATGTAATAATGTAATGTAAATCTTTTATTGTATCAGCGCAACACAAAAACTGCGTCAGAAATTCCATTTATTCGCGGGCGTTTTCTCAAATCTAACTGTAAAGAGCCAGGTTGTTCTAGCCGTTTCTATACTTAGGCCTACCCTAAGTCACAGAGAGAAGTTTAATTAAAGGATATACTGTCGCTTTAAAAAAACAAAATCGGTAGCTAATTACCAAATATAAGTAATTTTGCCCTGAGCAGCGTGAGGAAAGACGAAAGTTGAAGCGCTGTTATTAGAATAAATATTAAGCAGACTAAATCATGAACGCAAAGCTACGCTCTGAAATTTCAAAGTGATTAAAAGTAGATCGTAAACGGAAATTGAACTTAAGAGCAAGCTGAAACGGCAGAAAAAGACTATAAACATAAATGCAAATGTACACGTTTTTCTATAGCCATTGTATGGCCTCGACCCTGCTCATTTTGCACCATCGCTGCCCATTTGAATAGGCATTTGAGATCTAATATAATCTAAGCTAAAGACTTCTAAAGCGCCGTTATCATAACGCCCACGACATCAGTCGATATTCGCTTCAAGTGAAAATCGCAATAAAAATCATAATCCATTGAAGAAGCCAGGTCGAATTCCGTTTGGTCAGAGAAACCTGAGACGCCTGCAGGCATGAATTCCGATAGATCAGGGAAACCGGAAGATCCAGAGGCCACGTCTACCATGGACATAGCCGTCTGAGCTTAGGGTTTGGGCATGGCCGGTCGAGTACTCCTCCTTCTGCCACCTCTGAAAATCGGCTCATTGTTCATGGAACTGGCTTTCTTTACTTGGAGAAAGGAAATGTAGGGCTGTACATGTATAGGCTACTTCCTAGCACTCAAAAGTCTTAAAGAAGTCGCAAGTCTTTTGTAGCTTCCACTAGCGTGACGGCTCCAAATCTCCGAAATAAGCCACGACCGGGACGCGAACCGGCATCCTCACGCCCGGAGGCGCCTTGAAGTACGCATTAAGTAACGTAGCTAAACAGGCCAGTGTAGGACACATGGTGCCCATAACGGGAATATTGTGATATTGGCCTTAATATGTCCTACACACGACGTTGCTGCAGCGGCTAATGAGTTTGAATTAAAAATGTGCAAAAGTATGGTGAAATCAGAGAACTTTCAAAACTTGGATGATCCAGTTAACAATTTCAGTCAAACAACCTACATTATGACTGCACAAAGTCATTTAATTCTTCCTTATGTGTAATTAATTTAAAGATAATAAAAGGAACACTTGTAAAAATTTAAAGATACTACTTTAAAAATTAAATCGAATAAAAGTTCATATCCTACACTGATAACATTGCCATGCTTCAAGAGTCATAACAAAGAGTATGATATCTAGGAGTCGTGTCGGTTGACGCTGGCCATAATAGGTGGAAAATATCTACCAGTCTACACAGTACGCGTAAATTATAAATCCTACATCTTTTATGCTGTTCTAGGCCAAAAGTATTTTCCCATGATGCTATGAGCTGGCAAGCTTGTAATTGGCAAAAGCGAAAATACCTCAGCACTGTAATAAATATCTCGAACTGCCACAAGTGCAGAGGTTCAGAATTGCAACAGGACACAAAATATGACCGTTTCACGTTGGATGAGCAGATGTTCAGCTTATCAAAAGTCTTTTGAGTTTGCTTTGCAGTTCAAGTTCATTGCTTATGCAGTTGGCATCTATAGTTTCTAGCTATTTACAATTCAACCCACTCCAGCAGAACTATGCAGCGTAACTGTATATAATCTATAATCGTCTGTATATAACCCTCAGATAATCTAAAAACTTATACTGTAACGAGATGTCATCTTGGATGTTGCCATACCTGAAACAGTCAACATTGTGGGTGCTGAAATTTCATTATCAGGAACATTTCAGAGTCTTGGAGTAACATTCAATTCTAGACTAACACTTAACCAGCATGTGACCACTGTCTGCAAGACATCGTATTTCCACACAAAAGTCATGTGCCATGTTCGATCGTGCTTATACAAGACTCTCCGACTTATCAACCCACTTACCTGCCATCTTTTTACAGTGCTACCAGTCCATCCAGATCTCTATAATCAGCAACATACAACCATTTGTCTCTACCTGACATCGGAGACTATCAGCCTGAATTCTCCTGATGCAGATTCAACAATTCTGCTCCATCCATCTGGATAGTCTCCCTGTTTACGTTTCAGCAGTATCTCTCTTGACATGTTTGTAAAGCAGATTAAGACCCATTTAGAAATTTTTCGTCTTTGTTAGTCTGTGCAATGAACATAAGATATAATCTGTCTATAAAATTTCTCACAAATAAACTGAACAGTGTAATTCTTTGCACAATGTACATGCCAAAACAACAAATTCACTACCATGCAAGTACACATTTTTAGCTTCACTAAGACTACTAAAACACTGAAGAATGTATTAATTTTTATGGTCGAATTGTGTCAGAGACCCAATGTGTCCTGAAATATTCTGGCAGATGAAATGTAAAAGTAAGCAGATGCACAAGAACCTGATTTACCAAAGGCTACTGAGGTTTTGCCTAGCCAATCCAGAGTAAAGTCACTGTCCCAAAATCATCATTCACCGACTCTTTAATTGGCAGAAATGTTTGCATAGCAAATCTCAAAGCCATTAGTAACTTGCTCTATGATTCTCTACTCCTTAGCAGGTTCTTTGGCAACAGAAAATGGCTTATCAACTTCCAGAGAACCACAGTCTGCAATGACAGCGTCCTTCGTTGGTCGGTCACGTCCATCCTTTTCCAGGTTTTCAATTCGCCGAACAACATTCTGAAATGAAACGCCAACACACTCAAAAATGAAACATTTTCCTAAAAGAGAACTATGCATTTGTACTTCATCTACAATTCTTGAAACTGGATCAACAAGATAAAAGTAATCTGCTCACATTGGAAATTCCCCACAGACGAAAGATGCAATGTCAAAAATTTCACAAATTCAATCTTGCGTACAATCAAAACTTCATATGGTAAAAATTTTTGGAGGTAGCTACTTTCTAACTTTGATGCATCATCAAACTAAAATTTATGCACAAAAAGTCTACCTACAAATAAAATATTACAAATAGAAGACAAAGAACAAACAGTAAGATGAAAACAAAACTAACCAAATACAGAACAAAAGTAGGGAACAATCAGGAAAAATAAGAACTTACCATTCCTTCTAGGATCACACCAAAGACAACATGTCGTCCATCCAGCCATTCTGTCTTTTTTGTGGTGATAAAAAACTGAGACCCGTTTGTGTCCTTTCCAGCATTAGCCATTGACATCCATCCAGCTCCATAATGCTTCAGCTTGAAGTTCTCATCGGGAAACTTTTCGCCGTAGATGCTTTTGCCTGGAAAGACGCACGACAATGTAATTCACTACATAATTTATACTGCAACCCTTCCAGTTATCTACGCAGAAGTATTCCCATGTAATGGGTCACACAGCGGTAGATGAACATAAATTGGTGGCAAATGGTCAACTCGTAGGTTGATTGGCTCTTTTTATGGTCAACACAAGTGACTCTAAATTTTCCGTTCTTAAAACGGTTAGGTGGTCAAAGCCATTTATGCATGAATGTCTTGAAAGTGTAAAATAAATAAATAATGTTATATGCTAAACTTGAAGTCATACGATGCAATTTTGTATTCGTTTCTGCTTTTAGCAAACCACACTTTCAAGCTTGCATTGACCATCATTTTCCTAAAGTCAGTTGGCTTTCTGTTAATTCATTGGATGGCAAATACCCAGGAGTGTGGGGAACCTCTGAATGTGTTGCACTCAACCGTTAACATTGGAGAAGTCCTATTTGCTGCTACCACTTCATTCAGCTCCATCTTCAGTGCAATCTGGACAAGGGGCTATGAATATGTGTCAACTTTTAACTGCAAATGGAAATTCATTGCTCAGTCTCTGTGCATCTGTGTGAGACTGCCAGTGAAGGCCTGCTCCAGCTACAAGAGCATCATTTGCACAGAGATGAATTAGTTGTTCATTTAGAACTGTTAAATCAGTCATGCTAGTTAGAAACAATTTAAGAAGTGTTAAGAAAAGCTCAAAGACAATACAGAGATACATCCAATTATAACTGCATGTCAGAGAACACTGAAAATTCAGCAGATATTGAATTTAGCTTAAAAGCAGAAAAACTACACTTACCCCCAGTACCATCACCTTTCGTGAAGTCTCCACCTTGAATCATAAAATCCTTAATGACTCTATGGAACTTGCTGCCCTTGTAAGTCAACTTCGTGCCAGAAGCATCTGTCTAGACATGATAAAATTTAAAATCCTTAGATTCATCTTTATGCTAGATCCACTATCTTATTTTAGTTGTCTCAAAGAATGAAAGTATTCAGGAAGTGCTTTCATCGTCAGCTGAAAGTGGGCACCGCAGCTGACTGGTTAGAGTGCTTGGCTTGTAACTTGGAGAGCACGGGTTTGAGCCTTCCCTATGTAGGGACCTTGAGAAAGTCCTTCACTCACAGCTGCTCAGTGCCATTGACTGATGCTTAGTCATTAGATAGTGGCACTTAATAAATGCAGAAATGATAAATGTCATAAACTTTCTGAAATTTTCTGTAGCCTTCAATTTCACCTGGATTTACTCTTACAAACTGTTTCAGTACATAGTCCTTTACAAAATTTACAGCGAAATGCAAAGCAAACAGGTCTCATCACTGTATTGAAGTAAAACCATGAGTTCAAAATCTGAGAAGTACATGCTAATCTGTACGTTTTAAACAATTTAAACTATTTACCTCGGTGCCTTCAGCCAATGTTCTAAAGTTCTTGACAGTTTTCGGAACAGTTTTGCCAAAAAGACCAATCACGATTCGTCCTGCTTTCTCTCCTCCAATCTCAATATCGAAGTATACCTAAAGTAAAAACAATGTTAAAGAAAGATTTATGTAAATTACATTATTTAAACTCCAAATAACTCATATATCGACGAAGTCCATATATTACATTGAAAACTGAAGGAAAAAAATAATTATTATTCAGTAAAGGAGAAAAGTAAATTTTGCCATAAAATAACAATATACAACCATACATGAATCACAGCAAAAACCAATACCTGCACATTCCCTCTTTTGAAGCTTTTAAGTTTTCTCTTTGCACTTTGAAAAGCATATACCATATTCCTGCCTCTGCAAAATGTCAGACTTACATTAAAGATCTTTACTCCAAGTTTTTAGGATAATCGTTAAAATCACAAGACCCAACATACCTTGTCTGTTACTTTTGGTCCCTTTGGAGGGTCTTTTTCTCCATTGCACCATGGAACAAGTAGAACTGTGCTCAGGACAGCAAAAACCAATGTTGGCCTCATTTCTAAAAACAATTTCATTTATATGGTATTGTATTGAGAGTTTTCTTCAGTAACTAGGAAGCCTCAGCCTTTTAAGTATAAAGATTCCTTACTCCTGTGCCCTGTTTCTGCCATGCCAGAGACACTATGATGAGAAGTGGACGACGACGACGATAATAGTGACGGCGGTCACTACGAAAGGGCACATCGTCTTGATGTCCACTTATTGTAATGTTTACATTAATTTCAGACAATACAATACCGTCTTGGTCGTGCTGATGATGCTTATGAGATGACGTGGACGATGTAACGGGCCACAATATAAGTTGACAGCGAAAATGTGATCATAATCGTAATCTCGAGATTTCTAAGTTGCGAGAACCAGCTTATTCACAGGCGCTCAGTCAAAACAAAATCGATAGGCAAAAGGGTCAAGATCCAGGAGTCAGGCACTCAGACAGTCGGACTGTTTGAAATTGAAGCGAGAAGAGAGATAAGGGGAAGAGCAAGAATCAGGATAAGATTTCTGGAAAAGAAGTGTTTTCAGTCTTGAGTGAAAGACCTGCGCAGAAACTGAAAGAGGTGAAGTGTTGGTGAGTTCGTATGATTGACCAGACAACTGTCGCAATTCTGGCGGGAGTTTATTCCAAAGGGGTGGGGCAGCTATGGCTATGGAGCGATTTCCAAATTTTAAGGATGAGGTGACGGGAGGGCGAAGAAGTATTAGGACAGATGAGGAGCGGGTTGAACGGAGTGGTTGGATAGTAAATAATTGACGAAGATAGCAGGGTTGGGAGGATTGAAGTGTGCTGTAGGTGAGGGATAAGACTTTGTACTCTATTCGTTCTGGTATTTTAAGCCAGTGCAGTGATTTGAGAACAGGGGTGATGTGATGGTGTTTGGGGGTTTTGGTGACAGCACGTGCGAGAGCATTCTGGATAGCTTGTAGGCGATTTATCTGGGTTGTGTCAATATTGAGGAAAAGTTAATTGCAGTAGTCAAGTTTTGCATGGACTATGGATGTGGCAATGATAGATGCGGTTTTGAAGTCAAGCATAGAGACAGAGCTAAAGTTAGAAGATATAACTTAAGAAAGACTTAAGCTGAATTAAAGAATCAAAGGGCAAAGTTTTTGCTAATGATTGTGCGGATTTTATTATATTTGCAAATAATGTTAGCAGAGTTTATCTCAGCCCTACACGATTTATTTAGCGCCATGCTTTAGAAAGTATTTTGTGCAAAGCAACAGCGTTAACTGGCTAAGCAATTTTGAAGGTTAACTAAGGAATTGCGTATATTCCAACTGTACAAGCTGAATGAATAACGTAACGGCGAAACCGATTTTACACAGATTTTATTTCATCGTACTAACCCATCTCATGAGAAATTCACAGCCACGAACCTTGTGAAAACTTAGGTGTGGAATAACGTCATTGGTTTCCTAAAACGGAAGTGAAGCGTTAAACCAATTTTCATTGGTTGTTACTGACTGATGCATTGTAGTATGATTGGTCTTTGCAAATTGTTTGGATGTCATGGAATCTTATGATTCGCTGTCGATTACGGAAGTTGATGGAACATTTTGAACGAGACTATTTCTAAAATTTGTGGGCTGCTTCCTAAATCAGAAGTTATATCTTCTAACTTTAGCTCTGTCTCTATAAAAAATAAATAAATGAATAATCTGAGAACTTTTATAGCGCAGCTATGATTGCTAAGGGCATCAGTCGATGGTCACAACTAAACAAAATCGTGTGCGAGCCAAATTCCAAGTTGAGTCCGGTCGAAAAGCCAGTCAGGAAGTCCGAAAAGACACAGAAGCAGAATGCAAAACTAATTTTTCAGCCAACCTCACTATCTTCACTATGTAGGCCTACTCTAGAACATGCTTTGCCGTCTTCGCCAGATTAGCACTATATACTCCATTCGCTCTTTCCTAAATGTAAATGTATGCGTCTTTATATAGCGACATTATGGTCTCGACCCTGCTATTTTTTTCAATTAATTTATCGGTTGAGATCCTTCACCATCGCTGCCCGATGAATGGGCGTCAGGCCATTTGAAGGTACCGGTGTACGGACTGTGCAAGCCCGAGATTCAACTCTTTAAAATAAAACACGACCGGGACGCGAACCGGCATCCTCACACCCAGAGAAGCCCTGGCATACGAGTTAACCGATATAGTTAACCATGCCATGCTGAGCCTACTTCTACTCTAATGCACCCATTCATATGTAGGCCTACTGGTGTCCAGTCATATCTCTGCTTACATGAGGAATGAGCTGCATTGGTTGCCAATGCGAATGCATAGAGTTTAAGATGCTGTTGCAGATGCGTATCTGTCTGGTTGTGCCTCTTCCTATCTTATGGAACTATGTATTTCATTGTCATCTGTGGCCGTAGAACTCTTCATTCCGCAGCACAAGGTGTTCTGGTTGTCCCTCCGTCCTGTACATCCCTAGTGCACCATATTAGCTACGCCGTGGTTGGTCCTTCACTCTGGAAAAGTCTGGCATGCGACCTGCGACACGAGCTTCTACCCCTTTCTCTGCCTCTATTTCGCCAGCGATTGAAGACAATACTATTTGATTGTGATCTTGTGTTACCTGGTCGGTTATCTGGTCGGAGTAGTTTTCTTGTAAAGGTGATATATAAATGTGCAATTACGATTACGATTACGATTACTGATCCATAGACTTGTCCCTAGTCGTAATCGTAAACTAGAGATTTCTGTAGCGCCCAACGAAAGCTAAGTCGCGGGAACCAGCTTATTCACAGGTCCTCAGTCAAAAAAATCGATAGGAAGGAAGAGTTCAGTTCCAGGTCAACGTCAGAAGGCTACGATGGATGGTGTTTAGAATTGGAGCGAAAAGAGAGATAAGAAGAAAAGAATCAAGAAAGGATTTGTAGAAGAGGAGCAGTGGCGTAACTAACCTACCGAGGGCCCTTGTGCAAACTGAACTTTGGCTATTTTTCTTTAAGTAATCGAGCAACCGGGCCTTGGCCCCTTGGGGACACAGGGGCCCCTGGTCTCGTGGGCCCTTGTGCTGTGCACAACCTGCACAATCTATTGCTACGCCCCTGAAGAGGAGTGTTTTTAGTTTTGAGGAGCGAAAACCTGCGCAGACGTTGCAAGGGGTGAAGTGTTGGTGAGTTCGTAAGATGGATCAGATAATTGTCGTAATTCTGGCGGGAGTTTATTCCATAGGGGTGGAGCAGCTATGGCTGTTAATGCGTTTAGAGCCCACTGAAGTAGATTCAGAGAAATCGAAGTGTTGCGAAGGAACAGAAAAATTCAGAAAAAGTGTGTACGTATTTTATACATGGCCGGTTGGATAAGGTAAAAGGAACATGCTTCTGAAGGATGCAGAAACAAAACCGAGGAGTTTTTCCCACTCCGACATGACTGACGTAGGCCTAAAATTAATGATGGCTCCGGATATTGAGCACACATGTATCTGACAATGAAAAGCAGAGGGACAAAAGTAAAGTAAGACGGTAAGACGTAAACAATGAGTATTGCAGCGCATGGCGTCGTATCAGTGTGAACATCACAGGCTTAGCAACAACATCAGACTTAGCAACAACAGCTTGTAGAGATACAGATGGTAGACTGATACGCATAAAGAAGGCCAAACCGGCAATATTCAGCCGAGGTAAACAAACCAGATGAGGTGAATCAATGGGCAATAATGCAGGATACCACAGATTGGAAAATCGTTTGATAAAATACAGATATGAATAGATCAAGGTGAAAAATACGATAGCCTACTTCCTTTGACATTTAAACCCTGAGCAAGTAAATGACCATTGATCAGTTTATAAGGTTAGGATGTGTTAAAGCCATTAATATTAGTTAGTCGTTAGCCATTGACTATCGATCTAAATAACGACTTGACAATTCAGGTTCAAATATGCAACATGATTCAATTTATTTCTGGAATCTGGCCATCAATGCCCTATAACAACACTGTTGCAGCATGTTTAAAATGTCGAACACAAATCTTTGATTGAAAGTGATGTCATTTACATGACCCCTAGTTGTAATTAGAGAGATTTACTTTTTACTGGGCAAAATGGCGAGATAAGTAAATATGTAAATAAATAAATAAATAAATAAAACGAAATCCCTGACCTCGCCTTATCTAGCCGGCTGCTTATAGTGCTCCATAAGTTGCGTCCGTTATAAATAAAATCCATTAAAGGCCTAATATAGGCCTATAGGTCTTAAGCTAATAAAATGGAGCGGAGGAATTATGCTTCCTACTCCCCAACTCCCACTTTTAAGGTAAGTGGATTAGCTGGATGAGGAAAGCTGCTCAGTAGGTCAAACACCACGTGTAGGCAGTTAAGTAGAATATTGTGGTGCTTGAAACCAATGTAAGCCTACCACTTTTAAATTACTGGCATGAAGAGTTGCTTATAGAAGTTTACTCCAATGGAATTAACTCGTTCAATCGTTTGAGTAAGTTAGTAATGCATTTGTTAACACGCCATATATCCATCGACTGAACGAGGAATCGTAGGCGACTATGGTGCTAAAACAGTTAAGTGATGTGGTGGCTGCATATCTAAATCTCATAAGGTATGGTTCATTTTCTTTCGAGTTCGAAGTTCCGTTCCTGTGGATGAACCGATGATGAAGCCAAGACGACGGCGTTCTTACTTGACCCGACCTCAAAATTACCCTCAGCTTCTGACGTCATATCCGGATTGTCCTAAATATGCAGAACATAATTTATCCAGTATAATCAAATTTCGCATCAGAATGCCAGAGTTATTGAGATGAACACCCACTTGAATCTCTCGTTTCTTTTAAGAGCCCATTACCTTTTTGTTTTGAGTATCCCCAATGGCATGTATTTCCACATGGGTTCAGTATAATCCGCTTCTTCCACTGTTTCCAACCAGAAACAGCATCTTACTTGTGTAAAGAAACATAAGTCTTAACATCGAAATTCCGGGTATCTTATCTACAATCCGCCCTTAACGACGTCACCCATCTGCCAAACTTCTTCTTTATTGAGCGATTCTGCGATGGTTCTCTGTGATCAAAATGACGATTGCACCCAGGAGATCTGTGTATCTGTCACGAGCCAACTGGATCGACTCTCTGCCACCAGAACATTGGGACCTGGTAACCCCGCACTTGCATGTGACTACCCAATCACTTCATGCTTTCTCGTGACTCGGTCTTACTTTTAAGCTGTGGAACAACCTTTCACCGAAATGTAAGTAACCTAATGCATGCATTGGTTAATGCAAAGATGTTTATATCAACAGTTCTTGATATTCAACTGTTTACCCCTCGAGTCAATCAATATCCGCTCATGACTCCCAGTTAAGGGTCTAAATGATGACCTGTAATATAAATGAAAATTATTAGATCCTCTGTTTCAACCTTGGGGCAATGAAACCGACAAATGACGGTCGAATATCTTCGAAGAATATAGCCGGCTGCTTAATAAAACCTCCATAAATTACGTCCGTTATAAATAAAATCCACTAAAGGCCTAGTAGCCTATAATAAGCCTATAGGTCCTAAGCTAATAAACTTCTTATAAAACAAATACTTCCTGTCTCCAGGACTTTCTGTCATTGTTTACTCATTTATCGGAACCCATTCGTTACGGTTTACAAAGCCTTTTGAACATTGAATTGAAGCCTTTTACTGAACACCTGTATACGATTAGTCGATATTAGGCACAAGCTGTTGCTACATGCAGTATTGATAGGCTTGCTTAGTGCAACACCTGCCTAATGTGGCGAAACAGGCCGAAAATTATAAAGGTCTAATCACAAGGTTAAACATTGGTAGACTGCCATAAAGCAATAAATGTAAAACAACTCGGGTCCAATTATAAGAGAAACCGGTGTTAATCATTTGTTTGCTGAATCACCAATGGAGGTCACTGACTGGGGTGTTATTTTTTATAAGTATTAATAAAGGAAGCATCGCTAGGTAATAACGGAGTTGCACATGAGGTGGAAGTCGATAGCAGTTGTGCGTTAGCGACTTGCCCTTGGTCCTAATACTAGTGGCGAACAACTGCCCTGGCAGTCTCCGCAGTTGTGTGAATCCAGGACAAGACGGATGGGATACTTTCTGCTTCAGATTTTCAGCTGAACAGTCTTCCCACTGCCTTTAGTCTTCACATTGAGTTTCTTAATAAGACTATGGGTAGAGGCGCTACAGAATTCATCGAGATATAGCGATATATAGCGATATATAACGACATAAAGATAGAGCGGCAGACCTTGTCAATCTCTATTTCGATGTTTGGTCTCGTCTCATCGGCCAATTTGTTCTGTAAGAAGAGAAACAATAACACAACGAATTAGAAACCGGGAAAACAGATTCTGTTTTGTAGTTAAACGTGGTGTGTTAGAAGCATCCTCTTAGCTGCAAGCAAAGTTCATAGAAAATAAATCTTCAGATGTTACACTAGTAAAAAAAAGCCCTCAGATCGAGGGGAAGGTCACTCCAGGTGGATGATCCAGCCACTAAGATGACAAGAGGTTATGCTGGCTAAGTGGTTGCAAGAGGAATAGCCACTTGGGCCGCCTCGACCCAGGATAAATAGTGGAGTGAAGGGATCTGCCGCCACTCAGAGCGAGGGTAACAAAGTTTCTGCGATTATGCCGGATAGTTCACATTACCTCACATGAAATTACATTACAACGACACCAGTACATGTTGTTACAGTTCAGTTAGGACAGAAAGGCTAGTAGAAAGGTAGCTTAAATATAACTTGCACCTCACGTGCAACTTAAATAGCACATATGCCTCGTATACAAGGGCGGCAGCTTACATATATACAAGTATATACGTAAGTAAGCATATGTATACATCGGTCTCTTTTATACTGATACAAGCAAGTTATATAGCCTATAGGCCTATATGTTGCATGTATCTATAGCCTGGCTGTATAAGTTAAGTAGTTTATATATAAGGATATATATATATATATAATATGTATATATATAGATACAGTTGTATCCACTGACAATAATGATAATTGGTATTCGACTTGAACGGGTGCCACGCCCTTATCACAGAGTCGCAATTATCTGTGTTATGGATGCATACTCCGCTGTTGCTGCTGCTGCTGCTACTGCTGCTGTAAGCCACAGTCTGTGTGTGTGTGTTGACCGGTCGCATATAATACACGAGGAGATAAAAGGATCGTGCGCTATATAATCCGCTCAAAGCTGCGCCGATAACAAATGTTTGCCTCTCTTTCAAATGACCCGAACAACGGAAGTAATGCAGAACCAAGTACGATTATTGCCACGAAACACGCATGCGCACGGACAACGCCTTGGCTTTTGTTAGGGTCTTTTGTAGTTTACATTTATGTTGCGCCGGCTCCACGATTGCAACCAGTGCATGAGATAGCGCCAGGTTGCATCGCGGTATGGTTTGGTAGCCTAATAGGGAGGGGAAAGAAGGACGCTGAGGTTCCTGAAACAGACGGAAGTAGGCTGGAATTGGGAGAACATGGGAAGATCAGTCTGCGACAAAAGAAGTTGTTCTCATACATTTTCTGACGTCGATGAGTTCACAGTTTTGATGAAGCAATAGTATCAGACCGAATCATACCAATTCAGACCCCAATAAAACGAGATCCAATCCAATCAAATCAATCAGACCAGAATAATCATATTAGATCAGATCAGACTAGAAAACAGCAGACTGGAGATGGGTACTCTAGAAAAGAGTAGACTAAAGAAGAGCAGACTAGACCAAAGCAGACTAAACGAGATCAGACTAGACCAAAGCAGACTAAACGAGATCAGACTAGACCAAAGCAGACTAAACGAGATCAGACTAGACCAAAGCAGACTAAACGAGATCAGACTAGACCAAAGCAGACTAAACGAGATCAGACTAGACCAAAGCAGACTAGACAAGAGCAGAGTGACTAGATCAGATCAGACTGGACCGCAGCAGACTAGACCAGACCAGACTATGCAAAAGAATCTAGACCAAAGCAGAAACGAGATCAGAGTAGACCAATGCAGACTAAACAAGATAAGTCTAGAACAAAGCAGACTAAACGAGATCAGAGACTGGACCACAGCAGACTAGACCAGACCAGACTATACAAAACAATCTAGACCAGAACAGAATAGACAATGAAGACTAAACAAGATAAGTCTAAACAAAGCAGACTAGACAAGAGCAGACTAGACCAAAGCAAACTATGCCTAATCGGACCAGACCAAAGCAGACCATATCAGACCAGACCCAAGCAGACTATGCCTAATCGGACCAGACCAAAGCAGACCATATCAGACCAGACCCAAGCAGACTATGCCTAATCGGACCAGACCAAAGCAGACCATATCAGACCAGACCCAAGCAGACTAGGCCACATCACACTAAACTAAAGCAGACTAGACAGAAGCATAGCCAATCAGATCATTTTGATTCAGATCATATCATACCAACTCACAACTGAACAGACTAGACCAACGCAGACAAACAACATCGGACCAGATCGAATCATCACAGATCACATCACGTCAGATCAAATCCAAAGACTGAGGTCAGATCAAACTTACGATACACGTGACAAGCAAGACGAAGAAGATGTGGAATCCGACGTATACTGTGCCTAATATTCCAAGAGCAATCTTGTCCGCTAAGATGGCCGCCTCCCCAGGAGGCGTCGGGTTCGCGGTGCCTGGCCCCGTGGGGCAGAATGGCTCCGTCTTCAGGGACCCAGACTGGTTGTAGTCGGTGGGAGGCTCTGCGGATTGGGTGGTGGAGAGGACGAGGAGTGGCGTCGTGGTCGTTTCGATGGGCGTCGTCGTAGCCGTCGTCGTAGTGGAGTTGGCTGGTTTTGTGTTCAAGTAAATGACGGAGCCAACGATGGCGTGCCACACGCAGACACAGCACAAGATGAACATTGTACCCAATATGTACTTGTCCTCAAGTAAACAACAAATAAACAAAGCAAATAAATCAGCGAACTGAACATCGTGCCCAATGTGTACTTGTCCTCAAGTAAACAACAAATAAACAAAGCAAATAAATAAACAAACTGAACATTGTCTCTAATTTGTACTTGTCCTATAGTTACAAAAAAACTAAATAAATTTATATAGCGCTTCTTTAGGAGAAACTACACTCGGAGACGCTCAATGAACAAATAGCCCACTATCAATCAATCAATCAATCAAACAATCAAATAAATAAATAAGGTTCGTCTACATTGCTTTACGAAATGAAAAGGTCTTTTGTGTCATGAATGCAGTAAGCTAAAATGGTCCGAGTAAAATAATTCTTACCATATACGTTAGGTATGAGATTCTTGGTAAGCTTTTGTTGACGACGAATTTAAAAGTAACGGTTGTAAGTAGAAGTATGAAGGTCAGCTGAAGACGAGACTGAGGCGTCTCTAGGTTGACCGTAAACGTAACAAATGCCAAACTGCATATGACACCCTGCACGTCGAAACAGTGTACAACGAGTACTAATAAGCCTTTTATTAACAAAGTATTCTCATAATTAAATATTGCATAATACCGGTAATCAGTCAACGCATCCAGTTTAAGATTCTAATCCTTATGCGCAACTGCCTTCTAGGCTCTGCTCCGTCCTACTTAACCTCTTTTTGTATTCCGGTTTTCTCGTTGCCTGCCCATTCCTCCCTTCGCTCAGCTACCCGTGGTCTCTTGATAGTCCCTCGCGTCCGCACTACAACTGCCCAGTCCAGAAGCTTTGCTTTGTTGGCCCTTCCAGCTGGAACTGCCTTCCTCTTGAACTGCGGCTTCAGTTACTTAGTGTCTCTCCTACCCAGTCTCGCAAACGCCTGAAATCCTTTTTGTTTGTTCAAAGTCGGGAGCGCCACTGTTTCCTAAGTGGCGCTTTATAAATGTTCGTGTACAACTTACAATTTACAATTAATGGACGCCTTCCCATATCTCACAACCTACACAGAACCTGTTGTAATAGCTTCTCTGTCTTCCTATCCTTCCTTCCCTCTGTCTCTGTCTCTGTTGGTGTAACTCAATGAAGAACCGCTTGCAAATCAAAATCAGTTATAAGAACATCGTCTTTCCTCTTTCCTCGGTGCTACGTGCTTTAGGAACTCTGAACATGCTGTCATCTTTCAACTCTAGTTGGGAATCTGTTGGTAGAGCTTTGAGCGTGTGCAATGTCTACTAATGGATTAATGTTCTGTTCCTCGTGACATTTAACATCGTTCACGCTAACGCAGATAGCGGTTCTGACTAGTTTATCTTGAAGAGGCGCTATACAAATTTCTTGTTGCAAATTACAATCCAGGGTATGACCTTTGTTATGTGTTGGAGAGGTAATTGGCTGTTTCATGTCAAACCGTTCCAGCATATTTAGAACTGCTGAAGAAATGCTGAGGAACAATGACTAGCCACATCAATATGAACAGTGTAGTAACCCATAATAACTATTTTAGAAGTGGAGGAAATCAAATATTCAACTAGTGAGTGGTATTAACTAAGAAAAACCGGTCAAAGAGAGAAATGGTTTGAGGATAAATATTCACAAGCAATACCTGTTTGTTGCCAGAAATGAAAGTAGCATCAGTAGGACCTCAAATGACTTGGGTGCAGCAATAGGCAAAATGAATCCGTGCAGTAGGAGATATGACTTGCAGAGAAAAGCAAGGCCCCCATCTTTACTACTGCATCAAGGTCCGCTTAAGTTAGAGAAGGTTGGCAGAGTGAGATGAGAAATAAGTGCCAATGTATCGTTACACTGAAGCAGTCTCATTAAGAGCAAGTATATGTAAGGAATATTCACAAAATAAAATTATGTAGGGCTGCAGCTTTATTTGAAGAGCACAAATGTTAGTTGATAAATTATCCAGACTCGAAGATTTAACTCTTCCAGGATTTATTTCAATATCACCAGCCAAAAGAAGAAGCAGAAGCAGATACAGAGACAGCCAATGGTGGACAGTCAAAGATGTTCTACGTGCATTTACATTCAATCCAGGACGGAAAATGATATTATTCGTATCACATGGCAGTATCATACTGTATATGACCGAATTGAAAAAGCATCGCCAGGAAACTGGTAAAATGACTGGACTTGAGATACGTTAAAAAATAGACGAGACCACAGCGATGCAGGTACAAATCCAGTAACAGATCTGTCTCCAAAACATTTGTCAAGGAGCAGGAATTGGAACAAGCAACATAATAGAGCTATGATGCTTCACAATGAAGAACTGACGTACCATGACGACTATAATGTTCCACATGAAGAACTGAGGTCTTCTTGAGACCTTTGCGGCGACGCAGAGCGCTGACAGATGAAGGACCTTGCGGTTGATTTTCTTCGTTGTCGTCTTGTGCCAGACGTTGACCATTGGATGCAGGCGCCACTCCTGCTCACAGCTGAACGTCTCTAGGTTGACGCCGCTTTGGATGAGCTTGTCTTCCACCAGTTCTAGCTCCGACTCATCCACGTCACTCATCACCGTCACCGTCAAGTCCTACATGGATGACGGACGAAGTAGCTGAGTGATTGATTACTTGATTGTAGTGAGTGGGTGGGTTGAATGAATGAATGAATGAATGAATGAATGAGTGAGTGAGTGAGTGAGTGAATTAGTACAAATATCTTGAAAGGGCAATATGCTAATGCTTCTTCTAAAATGCATAGCGTTACATTACTGAAACGACAGTCCAGATCAGTCAGTCAGTCAGTCAGTCAGTCAGTCAGTCAGTCAGTCAGTCAGTCAGTCCGTCCGTTCGTCCGTCCGTCCGTCCGTCCGTCCGTCCGTCCGTCCGTCCGTCCGTCCGTCCGTCCGTCCGTCCGTCCGTCCGTCCGTCCGTCCGTCCGTCCGTCCGTCCGTCCGTCCGTCCGTCCGTCCGTCCGTCCGTCCGTCCGTCCGTCCGTCCGTCCGTCCGTCCGTCTGTCCTTCCGAAGCTGGATAGGGAAGGAAGGCAGTAGTGTAGCGATGCCATAGACTTTGTCATTGAGGGAAGGATGGGAGTGGAAGGGAAGGACTCCAGCCGTTATGACTGTTCTAACTGTTTCTTACTGTATGTATGTATATATATATATGTATATATATATATATATTTATATATTTATATAAAGCCGATTTCCGTAAACGCGTTCGCTTGTACTGATATGTAAAGAGACTCCCTGATATGCTTGATAGATCTTTCACACATTCATTCCATACTCAAAGATCCGGAAGTTTTAGGCCTATTTGTTTAAGCCTTTAGCACTTGTCGCTCTAAGGTGTCTGCATGAAGGGCTTCATAACAGCTCCCAAAATAGAACTGCGGTAGGCATAATTATCAAGTCCCTTCTGTGCAAGAACAATGGGAGCCAAGTGAATGTTTGCATCCATATAGTACATTAGTGCATATAACATGCACTAACTAAAACATGCATAAATGTATGATGCACATGTTTCGCATATATGCTTGTGTGTGCGTGTGATGTGCGAGCGAGTATGCGTGCGTGCCTGTGCGTGCGTGTGTAGGTGTGTGTATGTGTGTAGGTGTGTGTATGTGTGTAGGTGTGTGTAGGTGTGTGTAGGTGCGTGCGTGTGTGTCTTAAACAGAGACTGCCGTCAGTGGTATCGCAGTTTGACATATATCAGTGTTTTCGAGGAGACTTACTCTGTGTTTGATGAGCCGTCATATGTTCCTGTGTAATTTTCATGCAGCCGACTAAGCATCGTTTACGACAGGTACACAATGCATTAATCTAGCACCCTTGTGTCTTATCGCTTTTATGCAATATACAGTATATACAGAGTAGGCTTTATATATAGACTGACTTTATATATGAATATATATATATGTATAAAGAGATGCATGTATTACATATATATCCGAAAATAGATAAATGCGTTCCGGCTTTTTGTTTTGCAATGCACATAGGCCTACAAAGTGACGTCAACTGAAAATGCCCCCCCCCCGCTGCCTGTGCCGGTGGAATTGCAGTCCACTGAGTGACTTAAGTGCCATTTATGGGCTGCTAAATGCTGTGCAAAGAGGCCAAAAGGCCTTTAGAATGAGGCAACGTGCAGTTAGCGCTGATTTCCCTTCATTCAAATGTAGGTTAATAATGACAACAACTACTCCTACCACAACTACTGCTACTACTATTATTATTATTATTATTGTTATTATTATTATTATTATTATCGTAGGTGGCACACTAGCCTGTTGTCAACAAGAATAGCAACACCTTCGAAACGGTCTGCCTCTTAATATGCTTTGACCAATTATATCCTTCATTGTTGAGCTGGCAACAGCAGTAAATTTTACACCTAAAGCGCACATATAAGCAAGATTTTGGGCAACAGCCATTGCACTCGCAAAAATACACTAGGCCTACATGTTTAAAGCTATTTAGGGGAGCCCATAAGGCATATGTGATTATTTTAGATATTATCTAGCTATCTATTTACGCCTACGATTCCTCGCTCAGTCGATGGACATATGGCGTGTTAACAAATGCATTACTTACTTACTTACTTACTTACTATTTATCCATTTATCTGTTTATCTAGGCGCACTAGATAAATAGAAATAATCGCAGGTTCCCTCTGGACTTCCGTAGCTATTAGGCCTCCTCATAGTGATTGACAGACCTTTCAAACTGCAATTTAGTTTGACGCATTCATCAACATTTGACGTATCGATCAACGAGCGGCGCCTACTATTTGAAGAGACTATTGGCCTATATAATTAATTTGGGAATGATCTATGGCGAATGTCTATATACTGGCATAATTAGCTCGTGCATGTATGACAAATTATATATGCCTGTGCATATGTATATGCCAAATTGTTACAAAAAGATGCAGGCCTGTTTATTGCAAATAAATGTAGGCCTCGTGTGTAGAATGCATTAAAATGTAATGGTCTACTCTTAAGACTATACTTAGTATAGGCCTATACTTAAAACGTATACTTGTGACTACTCTCATCTCCTCTCCTCACCCCTACTTTCCCTCTCTCCTGCCCTGTCCTGCCCTGTCCTGCCCTGTCCTGCCCTGTCCTGTCCTGTACTGTCCTGCCCTGTCCTGTCCTGTCTTGCCCTTCCTCTCCTACCCGGTTCTCTCCTCTGCATTCCACTCCACTAGATGAAAAGGTTACAGTGAGAGGCTGGAAGTCTCTGGACAGAGAATCTTCCCCTTAACGCCTAGCCATGGACCACCGTCTTGTGACCCCAATTCCCGAGTAGCCGGTCTTACTACTATCGAAATATTCCATCTGTAGAGAACAACTCTGAGCTCCATAACTGACGACCTACTCCCGTTAGAGTAAGTTAGCATCAGGAATTCATACATACACACAAACAAACGAATACATACATACACACATACATACATACATGAATATGCATACATACACACACACATACATACATACATACATATGCATACAAACGTATACATATATATCGCTACATACACACACATACATACACACACATACATACATACATACATATATACATATGCATACATACACACATACATACATACATACATACATACATATGCATACAAACGTATACATATATATCGCTACATACACACACATACATACACACACATACATACATACATACATATATACATATGCATACATACACACATACATACATACATACATGCATACATATGCATACATACGTATACATATATATCGCTACATACACACATACATACGTACAAACCTGACTGTCGAATGGAAACTTGTTGAGCTCCATGAATTCAAAGAAGGCTCCTGTGATGCGCCGTGTCTCACAGACAATCGCCCTATCACGAGGGCGTTGTCCAGCTCCCTCTGGACCCCCTGCGCCGTCGTCTGCTGCCCAATCGGTGCTGTAGACGATGGAGTACTCGATCGTTTCCTTTGGCTCTCCGATCACATTCTCTACGGAAAGACGAGGACACCAGAATTGGTTCCAGTCGATGTCTTCAGATTCCTAGAAAAGAATTCGAAACTTATTTAAAATATGTCTTCAAGGGGCAAGAAGTCCATCCACAACCCTTCTTCCTCTTCTTTCTCTCTGTCTGTCTCTCTGTCTGTCTGTCTCTCTCTCTGTCTCTCTCTCTCTGTCGCTCTCTCTCTCTGCCTCTCTTCTCCAGTACCAAACAACACCCACCGTAGCTGCCACGCTGTCTCTCTTCCTGACTTTTGGATCTTGACCTGGAACTTTGCCTATCAATTTTGTTTTGACTGAGCGACTGAGAATAAGCTGGTCCCCGTGATGTGGCTTTCGTAAATACACAGATATACACATGCATATATATAAATATATATTTTTTGTTTATGCTTTAACAGATAGCATGCATACATACATAAATACATAAATACATAAATATATATACATAAATACATACATACATTTTTTTAATTTATGCTTTAATAGATAATAAGCATATATATATATATATATATATTATATATATATATGAATACATAAATGCGACGAATACCAGTTTCCTGCTGTCTAGCCTGGGCTCGTGCCATTTCGACTGGAGAAGGACTTCTGCTGAGTATCGATCGTGTATGGTGTCAATTGTTCCGATCTTAAGAAAGACCACCCGCAGCCTCACGACCACCTACAACACGAACAGCCTTGTCACATCATGAATGACAACAGTCACACTCTCTCCCTTCCCACCTGTCTCCCTCCTCCATCCATCTACATCTCTTCAGAGCATTCTCCTGCTCCCTCTCTCCTTCCCTCCCTCCGTTTCCCTTACCTTCTCTTTAGCTTTCTCCCACTGCCTATTCCCTATGTCTCCCACTGCCTTATTCCCTATGTATCCCACTGCCTTATTCCCTATGTTTCCCACTGCCTTATTCCCTATGTCTCACACTGCCTTATTCACCATGTCTCCCACTCCCTATTCCCTATGTCTCCCACTGCCTTATTCCCTATGTCTCCCACTGCCTATTGCCTGTCTCCCACTGCCTTATTCCCTATGTCTCACACTGCCTTATTCCCTATGTCTCCCACTGCCTATTCCCTATGTCTCCCACTGCCTTATTCCCTATGTCTCCCACTGCCTATTCCCTATGTCTCCCACTGCCTTATTCCCTATGTCTCCCACTGCCTTATTCCCTATGTCTCCCGCTGCCTTATTCCCTATGTCTCCCACTCCCTATTCCCTATGTCTCCCACTCCCTATTCCCTATGTCTCCCACTGCCTTATTCCCTGTCTCCCACTCCCTATTCCCTATGTCTCCCACTGCCTTATTCCCTATGTCTCCCACTCCCTATTCCCTATGTCTCCCACTGCCTTATTCCCCATGTCTCCCACTCCCTATTCCCTATGTCTCCTACTGCCTTATTCCCTATGTCTCCCACTGCCTTATTCCCTATGTCTCCCGCTGCCTATTCCCTATGTCTCCCACTGCCTTATTCCCTATGTATCCCAATGCCTATTCTCTATGTCTCCCACTGCCTATTCTCTTTGTCTCCATTGCCTTATTCCCTATGTCTCCCACTGCCTTATTCCCTATGTCTACTTTCCTCCATTCCTCTTCCTTCATCCATCCACCTCTCCCTCCCTCTCTCCCACTGCCTAGCCCTTCCATATCTTTGCCCTCTTCCACTTGCCTTCTCCATCCCTGCCTCCTTTCTCTGTCTCTTTTTCTTGCGCCCTTAGAGTCCTTGCGCAAGAATTCGCGCACCTTTTGACAGCGGCGCCTGAACATGAAAAGCTAAATGAGCCATTATTCTTCTTTCATATTGTTCGATTTACACACGCGCAACTTTAAAGGTTGGAGAACGTTTCAAAGGGAGAAGAATTTTTCTCTAATTTACAAAAGCAAAAAGACCCGTGCAAGTTCTCACATGGATACTGTCCTTCTCTTAATCAATTTCTCACATGCATAATCTCTCTGTGTGTCTCTCTCTCTCTGCCTCTGCCTCTTTCTCTGTCTCTCTCTTCCTCTGTGTCTCTGTCTCTCTACCTCTCTCTCTCTTTCTGCCTGTTTCTGCCTCTCCCTCTCTTTCTCATTCTGAATGAGTTCTTAAATGCATAGTCTCTCCCTGTCTGTCTTTCTTTCAGAGTATGTTCTCACATGCATACTCTTTTTGAGCATCAAGTTCTGACAGGGAGTTTCCGATGCATATCGATCAAGCTTTCACATCCATGCTTTCCATCGACGGTCAGATATTTTCACGAATGTTTTAATGTGCCAATCAAGTTCTCGAACGAACTCGTTCCTTGATCCAAATTTACAGGTGCTTGCTTTTCTCTTTAGTCAAACTCTTACAACTGTGCTCTCCATGAGGTACGTGCTCGCACGAGTGCTCTGCTCACGCTGTATAACAAGTATCTGTTGTTTCACTTGAAAATGACTATCTATTATATAATTATATTATTATAATATAATATAATATAACTATAATTACATAATGATATTACAATAATTATTATAGTTCAGATTAGATTAGATCTGAATTGCCTTAATATTACATTACATTGCACATTACAATGAATTACTGGGAATCTTTAAATGGACGGCCTATTTTTGCAACATTCTTCTATTTCTAGTTAATTACTTTCATGTCTCGTGATACATCGACACACGCTTGCAATTCCGCAATTCATTATCCCGGTGGACATCTATCGTTGAGAAACAATACTCGAACAAGCACGCAAACAACACTATGCCATTGGCGATGGCCCTATACATCAACCTGGCTCTGAAGTAGACAGCAGGTTGTCGTCCGAGCATTTGCACAAATGCACCGTGAAGTGCACGAATGCACAGAGGTGCCTGCACGAATGTACAAGGCCTGCGCATGCGCATTTGGGCGGCTTATGTGTTCGATGGCCTTGCTGCTGAGTACCACCTGTCGTGACGGGACCTCCTCAAGGAGGACTTCCTGTCTTCACTTTTCACTTATTCATCAATTCATCAATCTACTTGGAGTGCATAAATGCCTTGCGAATTACCCACCAATCAATCAGTTATTATGATTATCATTATGATTAGGATTATAATAATTATGATGATGGTGATGATGATGATGATGATGATGATAATAGTAGTATTAGCAGCAGCAGCAGCCTGCCTAAGGTGCATGCCAAATATTTGAACATGTAACAAGCATGCGTAAAGGACTCATAACAAACATCTAATTAAGTCCACTGTGTAGATCTATATGGGTGGCTAGCATATCGAGAAGGGTCATGTAATCGCTATTTTAGGGTCTGTGAGTGCTTTAAGAAAACGAGATTAACGTTTCATCTCCTTAATTAAATTGCTTCTCACAGATTAAGAATTCTGCTCTTAAATTCACAAACACACATACCTTGTACACACACACACACACACACACACACGCACACACACACACACACACATATAATATAAATATATATATATAGGCCTACGTTGGCATATTAGACGCAATTTATTAATATAAATATTTGTTTGCGTGTGCCTATTTCTGATAAGGTACTTATAAACGGATTGGACGGTTTAGGGTTTAGCGAGGGTCTTACTGATTGAACCATCTAGTTTTGGCGGACCGACATTTCATCTGATTTTGTCGTCATTGGGCCAAATATCCCAGGCACCACTAGATGTATCTTTTCATTAGGACTGCCTAGACCCCACTTTAGGCACATCTCTTTATTAGGCCTACTTGGACCACACTAGGCCTTTCTCTTCATTCATTAGGCCTACCTAGGTGTACGTCCTCACTGCAACACCTTAAAAAGCCTTTGACTTGTATGAAGTTGGGTCTGGCGTTCCGGAAAAAGTAGGCTGATTACACATGGACTTAATTACAAGTAAAGGTTAGGCTACGTATCATTTACAGCAGATGAAAGGGAACAAGGCTAATCTCATTCTCATCACGCACACAAAAGCAAAGCAACATACTTTTTGTGCTACCATGCTTTTAATGAATGAAGGTTATGTGCTTCACATATGTATGTATGTATGCATCCAAAACTTTTGCATAGCGCATTTTAAGGACCTCACAATGGCGATGCGGCATGACTCTCTAGCAGTTTCAAAAAGGTGTGTTTAAGATGAGCAGTGAATATATAAAAATACGAAGGGCTATATTATATTATGGCCTTTATACTTTACAATATGTAAAATAAAATTATACCTTTCCAAATCATCGTCATGTGCATTTTATTCGATCTGCTAAATGTCTCTGAGATGAATAAAATGCTCTATCAGGCGATTACCTGAAGTTTGAATGTCTGCTCGATTTGTTCTATCGATAAATTCATTGTAAAATGAGCAGGGTTGAAGCCATGCGGTCGCTATATAAAGCCGTGTACATTTACATTTACCATCAGCCCAAGAAGTGCTGAAGTCGACGAGTGTCACCGTAACCATAATCTCGAGATTTCTACAGCGCCTTAAGAAAGCTAAGTCGCTGGAACGAGCCAATTCACAGCTGCTCAGCCAAAAAATCGATAGGCAGGTAATGCCAGGTTCGGTTCCATGTCCAGATCCAAGAGTCAGGCAGGTGTACAGTAAGACGGCTATAGTGGATGGTGTTGATAATGAGAGAGAGAGAGAGGTAAGGGCAATCGTATTCGTAAGCTCGAGATTTCTACGGCGCCCAACGAAAGCTAAGTCGCGGGAACCAGCTTATTCACAGGCGCTCAGTCAAAACAGAGTTGATAAGCAGGAAAGGTTCGGTTCCAGGTCAAGATTCGAGAGTCAGACAGGCAGGCAGTCAGACGGTTATGGTGTTTGAAAATGAACCGGAAAGTGAGGTAAGGGGAAGAGGAAGACCCAGGATAGGATTTGTGAAAGAGGAATGTTTTGTTTTGAGTGAAAGACCTGCGCAGAGATTGCAAGAGACGGATTGTTGGTGAGTTCGTGTGATGAGGATAGGATGTAGAGTTCGTATGATGAGGATAGGATGTAGAGTTCGTATGATGAGGATAGGATGTAGAGTTCGTATGATGAGGATAGGATGTAGAGTTCGTATGATGAGGATAGGATGTAGAGTTCGTATGATGAGGATAGGATGTAGAGTTCGTATGATGAGGATAGGATGTAGAGTTCGTATGATGAGGATAGGATGTAGAGTTCGTATGATGAGGATAGGATGTAGAGTTCGTATGATGAGGATAGGATGTAGAGTTCGTATGATGAGGATAGGATGTAGAGTTCGTATGATGAGGATAGGATGTAGAGTTCGTATGATGAGGATAGGATGTAGAGTTCGTATGATGAGGATAGGATGTAGAGTTCGTATGATGAGGATAGGATGTAGAGTTCGTATGATGAGGATAGGATGTAGAGTTCGTATGATGAGGATAGGATGTAGAGTTCGTATGATGAGGATAGGATGTAGAGTTCGTATGATGAGGATAGGATGTAGAGGAGGAATGACGAACGCTTCATTCGACTGTCGTTATTCCTTCTTCTCACGCACCACAACTCATCTGCCACCAGTCATGAACAAAAGCCGTTGGTTTGGTTCTACGTATGTGCGAGAGCTTGTCATTGGAAACTCTGCCTGTTATTCTAGCTTCATTCTCCTGCAGATGAACTTCTCGTTATCGTTGAACAATAACAACATCCAGACTGGCAAGAAGCGCCATCGACAGGTTATTAGAAGGCGCTACATGAATTTCAAAATGCACACACAGGCCTACAGCGTACTGTTATGTGGTATAATGTCATGTGATTTGATGTGATGTAAGTCGGTGTGGTGTGTTGCGATCTAACAAAAACCCCTACATGTATGGTATAAACTGCCAGTTAGGTAATTGGCTTTAAGAGCATGGAAAATTTGGTAGTTGTCTGCCTAGTAAAAGACGAGAAGTATTTTCTGTTGGTAGATACACCAGCTGCGAGAAAAAAGAATCGCTTAGAGCAGGAATATTGAATTCAGTAGAGATGGATCCAGTTAGCAAATTTGTGTGTGTTTAGTTATAATAACTTATGCGTTATAAATCGCAGCTGATGTAAGTCTGTTGTTGTTGTTATGGTTGTTGTTGCCATGGTTATTGTTCTTGTTCTTTTGTTCTTGTTCTTCTTGTTCTTGTTCTTCTTGTTCTTTTTCTTCTTCCTAAAGCGGCATAAAGATCTATTTGCACCGTCTTGCTTTTGTTGTCTGACCTTTGTGACCCACCAACTCCTACTATTCCTCTCTCAGCTGATGGATATATGGCATGTTAGCAAATGCATTACTTATCTGTTTACAATATGCAGCCTTGTTTTATGACATATATATCTATATATCTGTAGATGCCTGACGAGACTGAACGCGTGTGGTTAGGGACTGAATATGTGCATCGCGTAGACCGCCTATTAAGGAGCATGGTCTTGTAAACAACGTAATCAGTAAACGTAGACAGTTGCAAATAAACTCTTTCATAATTTATTGATCATAAACGATACATATTATATGGACATTATAGAATGTCTTTTCCTCCTTTGCTTCGCTCTATCGATTCTTTTACCATCTTATTGCTTAATTTACGTGATAATTCAAGCGTTAAGACCGCATCATGGACCCCTTGTCGCTCTTCTCACGATAAGTCTTCTCTCTCTGCTTAAACTGAGTCCAACCGACGACACTCGGCTTCACCTGCAGCGCAATGATGCAGCTAGAAACTTAAGGTGGCTGTGATGGAAACCATTCCCATGGCAGTTGCATTCAGCGAATCCTATCACAGACAGACAGACAGACAGACAGACAGACAGACAGACAGACAGACAGACAGACAGACAGACAGACAGACAGACAGAAGTAGACAGAAACAGACTGAGACATAGCCAGACAGCGACAGCCAGACAGGGTATCCAGATACCTTCTTCCGGGACATACCCTCTGACATTTCCCCATACATTTATTTCCCCTTTATTCCCATCGCAGGGTAATTTACTCCCCCAACGGTCGTTCTTCCCGAACATAATATATCTATCTTGTCATGCACGTGGCCTATATTTACAGATTATAAGCAGAATATATGTTACATTTGCTGCATTAGGTCTAGTTACTCAGCGGGAAAACTTTGTGCAATAAATATTTAATATAGTTCCGTTTGTCAATTAGCCTACATGTTAATTGATCTGCCGTGTGCATAATTGTGATCAAGCATAGAGCTAATAACTGTCCCGTCTTTCACTCTAAATTTCGACTAATATTTCGCCTAATATCAATACAAGGCTAAGTACAGACAGCTATAGTTCTGTTTGGTAATTAGCCTACATGTTAATTGATCTGCCGTGTGCATAATTGTGATCATAAAGGCAGGTAATAACTGTCCCATCTTCCACCGGAAATTTCGCCTTGCACTCGATGAAACGGTTCGACCTTTTCCATTCGTTTCCCTCGTTTCTCAGACTCGTAACTCACAACGTTATCCGTGAAGTACTTTTGTTTGATGGTAAAGTAATCGTTACCGTTACAGACTATTTTAGTCTTAACATGAAAACGGTCGACTGCCTCCATTCTAAGTGCATATCTTAAAGGCATTAACGCATTAAATACAGCGGATCCCGTTTAAGTTATTTTGTATATTAACAAATTGATTCTCTGCATCGAATGACATAATTGTTGCGCTTTGTTACAGGCACCGATAGTATCTGTGTCACTGTGTATGACACAATTCGTAGGCGTTTACTTCTGCCACGATTAGGTCTATTATACTCACAAAATACAGCATTTTATTACACATGCTTCCGGGGGAAACCACCAGGGGAATTGTTCTATGGGGGGGATATCCTGGGGAATGTCCAGGGAGAAATGTCCCGGATGAAATTACCTAGATCCCATAATAATAAGCCAATTTATGTAGCGCCGTAGTACGGTCGAGGCAGAAGAAAAGGATGCTACACATGAGTTCCAAAATCAACAACAGTCATAAGATATCTTTAAAAGGTATGTCTCGAGCCGTGACTTGAATGTGTCCAGGGATGGGGCATTCGTCACATGGTCAGGAAGACAATATAGACTGTCAACAAGCCGGGAGAGGTATTTGAAGAGACAAAGAGACAGATGGAAGCAGGTAGACAGACAGACGATAGACTATGGTCAGGCGCGTGATGAGGAGAAAGCAAATAGGATCTTGTCGGGTCGTTAGTTGCCGTGGAGACTAATTAATCAGGTGGAAATGTCCGTCGTATGTTAATGAATTACTGTTGTCGCGTACCCCCCTAATATGTAGGCCTACACGTCTGGTCCTTCGTTGGGAGCTCTAGAAATCTAGAGCTTACGATTACGATTATGTATTACCTTTCATTACGATGTATTGACTTTTGCGCCATGTGAGCCTGTAACTATAAAGTACCTTGCTACTTAACGGCGCTATACAAATTGTCATTATTACAATTAAAATTATACTGAGCACTTGCTAAGTGATGAACTTTCTGTTCTAGATTACGTTGAACATCGTTAGGCTAGCATGGTGGGCTCCTCTCATTAGTTTCTATTAAAGCGGCGCTATATATATTTCCAATTACAATCAGAATCTAATTCTCGCAAAATTATTTGCGTTCCAGCCCCCTAGCTGGAAATTTTGTTCTTTAATGCCATCAGAGCATTTCTGCTTAGGATAATTATATGTCTTGGAATGACCTTTTGGGTCACTGACTCGGCATTAAAACACTGGATTCCTCCAAGCTTGATTGCATTTACTGATCAAATGAATTATCTGCTTTCCAGTACACAGCTTTTATGTGGCGCAAGAAAATTCTGTGTAGGGGCCGAAACTTAAAACTGGACTTCTCTGAACAGCAGATATTAGGCTCAAAAACTCGCAGGAACCATAGGATGGATAATTAATAGGCGCCAGACTAAAAGACAGCCGGTTAACGTCCATAAAATACTACGCGCCTACTCAGTCGTCCATCCGTACGGGGTCGAAATGTGAATAGGGCCTACAAAGCAATTTGGGAGGTTAAGAAAGGTGACTTGTTGCTGGATCGTTTTTGAGCCTTAGCAAACACGATCCATCGACAAGAACTGTGATGTGCCATTCGGCACACTGAAAGGAAACCCTTAAAAATTTATTTATACAGTACGATACGATGTTCAAATAATAACAGATAGTCTTTGATCTCCCGCACGGCCTTTTGCTGCCTCTTTACACACGTATCAGTTTATCGTATAATGTAATGAAGACAAGTTGTATAGCAAGACAGGTAGCAATCTACTCCTGTGGTTCTTCCTTTGAGGCTTAAATGAAACGTTACCTGTTGCATCTAAGTATCTGATACTGTAGGTGGATAAGAAAGCATGTTGGGCTAATGCACCTTCACCGGCGCACGAGTTCCTCGGCAGAGCATTCAGTTGTTGAAGGGTCAAGCTATGCATGAATGAATGAATGGATGAATGAATGAATGAAGCTATCAGTATTTGCCCATAAAACAGAGTCGCTGCAAAACTGCAATGCGAACAAATTCATAGGGCTATCTAAATAATATCTATATGAGGTGGAGGTGATCATCATAGGCATAAGGAGAGGGGTTTAAAAGGGTCTGCACTCCCGGGATTTGGTCAGCGAGGTTTTAACAAATACAAAAACAAATACACCATACAAAAATGAAAAAAAGGAAATACTCATTGCCTGTTGACAACATTTAATTCAATTCAATTTAATTTAATTCATGGCTTATGCGGCGAGGTAGAGCTCAACCTAGCAACCGTTCTTAGTGTATGTGGTTTTGCAAAAAGTATTAAACTTCACATAGTAGCAACCTAATTGGTGCCCTAAATGCTAATATGTCTGAATCGCAAGTTGTAAAGCTTCTTGCACAGAAACAGGAGCAGCATTAATGACCTCCTCTATTTTTAAGCAGCATTTGAACACGGTTTGGCATGGAGTCCAGCTGAACTAGACTTATCTGAACTCACTACCTGCATTAATGTAGTTCCTTATTAGTTTAATTATGTATAGGTTACAACCGATTGGAACTGGATACGGCGACGAAAGACAATGGCGGCTTTGTTTCGTGCATGAAGAGAGATGACCCCGACGTTTCTTTAAAAACAGCCGCCCAGTACAAATTGTCATCACAGTTATTTGTCTCCATATTTTGGTATTTTAATGTCAAAACACTATCTTCAAAGATCTATGGGGCGATAGGGGACATCACCATGACACCTCCCTGGATCCGTCACTAAGCAAATCAGGGTCACCCACAAATGCACAAATACAGGTCTACTCGTCTATTTGTGTATATGTAGGCCTATGTACATGGGTTTGTATGTACGTATGCATGCATGTATGTACCTGTATGCATGCATGTATGTATCTGTATGCATGCATGTATGTATGCATTCATGTATGTATATGTATGTACAGTATATACAGTATGTATGTATGTATGATGTTTGCATGTATTGCATATGTATGTATGTATGTATGCGTGTATGCAGTATGTATGTGTCATTAGGCGCTTACGAGATAAGCTGGGCTTAAAGCATCATAAAAATAGGGATGCGTGGATTATAATTCATTTATGTGCATATATATATGCATATATGTACATGTATCTATGCATGCATGAAAGATCATACGGATACACGAGGCTACACAAGTACACACACATACATATGTGTGTGTGTTTGTGTGTAGATATTCGTGTGTGTTTATGAGTCGCGGCGCCTTGTTACTTAGTTGCCATGGAGGATGGAAATTAACAAATGCACGGATGAAGCGCTTGTTACGGTAGAGGCTCCCCATTTGCATCAGCGAACCGTTCTAATGACCGTATAATGTTCGCGTCTAAATGACCAGGCATGCAATTTCCAGATAAACACAGACGGAGACATATTTTCACGCAAACACAGACAGGCAGCGAAATAGACAGCCCTCACGTGAAGCATCGGCATTTGATTAAGATTATGCTATAATGTAGGATTGTGAGTTTGTCTCCGTCATTGTATATGTCTTCGTCTTTCTCCGCTTGACTCTGCTTCCCTAGCATACTTAGCCCTGCCTTACTACCTGTATATCTCTATGTCTGGCTGCTTTTCTTCTTCCAGTATCTCTCATACCATATGTAGCTCTACAGCCCAATCTTCTCCACCCATCTGGAATAAACTCGTACCAGAATTAAGACATTTTTTTATCTGACCCCGACTACGAACTCATCAAAAACTGCACCTCTTGCAATCTCTGCGCAGGTCTCTCATTAAAAACCGAAATCACTCCCATTCCACACCTTTTCCGCCTACCTATCTCGTCGCTCCAGTTCCAAACACCATTCCCTGAAGTCGTCCGACAGTCTACCTGTCTGACCCTCGGAACTTCACATGGAACCGAATCTGACATTACCTGCTTATCGATTTTCTTTTGACTGAGACTCATCCATCTTCCGGCGCTGTGGAAATCCCGAGATTACAATTACAAAGATAACTACCACTGTATGTAGCTTCTCTTGGTTATAACATATGTATGTGTATATATTAATTATTTATTAATTTATTCAATCATTCGCCTTCGTTTATTGATCCGAAAAATTGACAAAAAACAAGTTTGACATATGTTACAGAGTCGTGCCATTTATCATCCACTGTTGTATTCTATTCAGTTCCTTTCACTCGTGTAGGCATTAACGCGTAGGTCAAACATTCTATTGTAGTTCGACATACTGAATTGTTGGAATGATTTAGAGTATACGCAGATCATAGGAATCGATTGATTCAGAATAGTGTTTAGTTTCTCTTGTATTTCCATTGATGTTTTTTTGCAGTTCACAATTATATATGCGTAACACTTGTGTAACCTTGACCCTACACAGCGGAGTGTTCCCTTTCCCTCCGACTGATGCGGAGTGCAACGATGTCAACTTCCATTGATTCTCGCAGAGACCGGTGTCTCCTCTTGAGGAAGGCCACGCAGGATCAGACAGGCCTTGAATGGGGGCTTTGGGGGTACGACGCCCTTATAAGTGGACAAGCACACGTGATTGGGGGGGGGGTCTTAATTTCAAGGAGTCTTCAGTGCAGTTTGGAGGAGAGTCGTGCAGAGCCGTGTGCCGTGTGCAGCACGGTGGTCCATAGGTAACGTGTTTGGTCAGTGATCATGCGGTCGCGGGTTCGACTCCGTGTAACGACCCTGGGCAAGTTATTTGCTCATACCGTGCCTCTGTCAAGCAGTAGGGTCTATAATTTGGTACGGGCGTTAGTAAACGGCAAGCCATGCGATGCACTGGCCCCGTGTCCAGGACCTTGGGATTCGTCCAATGCCGGCTCAAGGCCTAGAAAAGGAGATGAGCGCCTCCCTGACGTTTCACTTGTGAGATATTGGACACACTTTATTTACTGTGTGTAGCCTTCCACATTAGTCGCTTGAAACTACAGCCATGCATTTTCACGGTAGAGTGACAACATCAGGGTAATTTTATGAATTCGACATGGCTTCTCCAATGGATTATGATTTTGATTTCACCTGAAACGACCACCGATTGATGTCTTGGGCATTATGATAACGGCGCTATAGAAGTCATTAGATTAGATTGGACTGGTAAATTAAAGGAACTGAACTTCGCCGAAGGAATCAAAACGAACCCCAACACAGCCGATTTTAAAACACGGATGGGGTTTAACTGATGGCCTAGGGCATCGATTCCAACCCTCCAGCCAACCCAACGGTGCACTAAAGTACTAACCAGCCTTGATGGCGCTTTTCTTGATTATCTGTCAACGTCGTATTCCATTCCACGGCGGGGTTACGTGTTTGAATTAATACCTAAGCCGATCTCGACCAAGGTACACAGTTCATGGAAGATTAAGGAAACAGCTGATGGGTCTCTGTTATGTATCGTCTCACCGTTCGATTAACTTTTTATGTAGCGCCGTCACAGAATAACAAGAAATCAATCGGTGACATGGCGTCTTCATGACGTTACATTGTTTCTGGCGCAGGTGGAAGTCTTCGTTACGGCTTTAAAACCACTGTTACCCTTTTGTTACGTTGCGTTATGCTGTCTACATATATTACTTTAAGCCATATTTATTTTATGCTATGCTATGTTATTGAGCGGGTTCGAAGCCATGTGATCGCTATATAAAACCTCTACATTTACATTTTTACACTTTACTTTTACTTAATTTCATTTTCCTTAGCTTACGTCATTATACCGTTATTTTTTGTTATGTTTGCGATATGTAGGCCTAACATTACGTTGCGTTGCATAACATTACGTCATGCTATGCTATGTTATGTCATGTTTTTATGCCACGTCATGTTAGGCTGTGCTATGTTAAGCTTAATCCAGACACAAGCTACTGTAAACAAGTAGCATTGGTGAGTGGAGGAAATCTGAAAAGACCATGTATACGCCTTGTCCGACCAAGCGTCCATCTTTATAAAGCCTGCTCACAGAGTCGCTTAATCATTTGAAAGAATTGCAGTGAACCGTTCAGTAATTCCAACATTTGAATAGGGCCTACCTGTGTCCGACCGCGTTACGGCCTATTGGATTTAGCGTTATTGACGCTGAAATCCTTAATTTTGTCAAGCCCCATTAATTTTGTCAAGCCCCATTACTTGACTTTGACCGCTGCATAGGTCCTTCTCCGATCGTAGGCAAACATTCATCATATTAGTCTATAGCCTATAGGAGCTGTTCCGTTAAGATTTGTTGACGAATAATGAGCACTTCGTTATAATTGTCTAAAGGCAACGAAAACCAAAATTTCAGAACAGGTTTACAAATATGGCGTCACAGACAGCGAAATGTTCCAAAACATTGTAAGCGAAATTCACCTTAGTTGTACAGAACACCGATTTCAGTAGCGTGTACAATGTACAGTACAGCGAAATAGCATAAAAATATTAAGAAAATTTGACGCTGAATTAGCAAAACACCAAACGAGCGAAGTGCGGCGTTTGAAATAAAAAAATTAAATGTAAATAGTCTGGGCTGATGCATGTTACGAGAAAGTGTCGGTATTTATATAATTGTTTCTATTTATGTTTATTTTATTATATTTATTATTTAAAAGTCGAACACTGCTTTTAAATGAACAAATATATATCTTGTCTGTGAATGTTGGATTAAACTCCGCCGCTGCCGTACTCGGGGAGTGCCAATCCCAAGCCTGGATAAAAAAGGAGGGTGACGTCAACGGCCTTTGATGCCACAAGATGTCGTAACCATTGGAACTTCTACTGCTACTAATGTTGGATTGCTGCATAGAGTGAGCGTGTCCTGTTTGCGCTTCAGTCGAGGTATATGTAATAAAGGAGCAAACAATTGTCTTTACTTACCTTACAGTCCTTGCACGGGAACTTTAAATGACATAGCGCCCATTCAAAAGGGCAGCGGTGGTGAAGGATCTCGCCCGATAAATTCATTGCAAAATGAGCGGGGATTCGAGGCCATACGGTCGCTATATAAAACCTATACATTTACAGTTTTACATTTTACTTTTACTTCGTTTCATTTTCCTTAACTTATGTCATTATACCTTTATTCACTCTTACTTAATTAGGCCTATCTTAACTTCTTCTTCTTCTCTCTTCCGTCAGGTGTGTGCCGACGTTGAGGTTTGAACAAGATTACCTTACCTTACATGCACTTTAATATGCGCATGTAAATGGTGTAAGAAATGAACAACCTTACCTTACCTTGTTTTACTATCTTACCTTACCGTACCTTGCCTTATCTTACCTCAATCTGCGCGTGTAATAAATGAACAATTATACCTCACCTTAACCCACCCGCACTTACCTTACCTTACCTTAATATGCGTAGGTAATAAATAAGCAATTAATTTGTCTTACCTGTATTTACCCCGAAATCCTCCTCGCGTTTCTTACCTTTCCAGGTGGCTTTAGGGACTTTGCGACTGCTTGGTCCTCTTCCGTCGACGTTGCCTTCTTTGTAACTGGGTTGACCGTGATGACCGACTGCGTTCCCACCCTTCTAATCGAAAGATGCTGCTGCCCCTTGTGACCTCCGGTGGGTCTGGTGTCAACGTCACTCTGGACCGCCGCTTCGAGGCTGGCCAGGTGGGCCTTCAGCGCCTTCTCAAGGGCACACATCGAAGCCGTCACTCGTCTTGAGTTCTCTCCCATCTCTCTCAACAAACGCCAACTTATATGCGTACAGCACCTCTACAGCAACAATCGCCAACTTATATTTGAATATCTCCCCATACACAGAGAGCCACAGAGACAGAAAGAGAGGGAGACACACGCACATACGCAAACTGCGGCGATCTGGAAACTCTCGCAGATGCTGGTACTCGGCCGAATGTTAAGCGCGCATGCGTGAAGACCTTGTGCGTCGGTCCTCATTAGCTAGGCCGAATTGTCATTAAACACGGCGTCAAGTGACATTAAGCAACTGACTACAAGGTCGAGATGTTGCTTTCCTCCCTGCTACTGTTCCAGCGTTCCTCTCCAAACAGCGCCGAGCTCCCAGCAACAGACACAGTCCATCCCCAGGCGTTCACTTGTAGCAGAAGGCGTGCACAGCCTATTACACCCTGTATAGTTAGCAAACCAGTAAGTGCATCCGACTTTTGCTAATCGATAGCACGCAGCGGTCACATCAACCCCCGCCAGTTGTAATTAAGCATGTCCTACGACTGCGCGAGCTTATTAGTATACCATATATCGCGCAATCATGCAGCCGCAGAATCCATCCGAATCGTGCGACACCTGAACAGATTTCGCGCAACCCGTTCGCACGGCCGTCCAACTAATTGTCACGACAGGGACTTGATGCCACCGAACGATACGGCTTCTCAGAAACCACGGCCAGATCATTGCTGGCTTCGGGCGAGCGCTCAACACCCTAGCGAGCTCTCTATCGAGTCAAGCCTCAATTTGCGACGACGAATCAGACTGACTTTACTGGTCGTAATTACTGCGCTAAAAAAAGAACTGATATTAGAACCCTATGCTGTTCGAACTCTAGCTAACATGGCGACCTTGTCGCGTCTCCACGACAAAGGTTGTATGACGGTGCACGTTTGCTCCAATATGACGCCAATTAACGAGTGCTAGCAGTTGCGTGAAATTTCAGACGGATGATTGCTATTCAGCGGCAAGGCTGTTCATTGGAGGCAATCGTTGACTTGGCAGTTGCTACTAGCGGACGAATCTATTGCTAAGGGCTACACGCTTTAACGGACGCTAAGGGCGGCCGATCAGAAGGATCTGGCAACTGTTCCAGAGTGGATCTGGGAAGGCCATTTGGCCCGGGTTTCACGCACAGAGGATCTCAGATTTTGAACCGTTTATATGTATTAATTTTTATATTTATTTATGAAACTGCTTTTCCGCAAGTTTAAAACCGACTTTATAGAGGTGGACTGGCTTGTAAAAAGCTACCTTAAAAACAGACGCCCATCCATCCCATCCTCGCCATACGCCTTACTTTTGACCCTACCTGCCTCTTGTCCGCATTCGGCATTACCCTTCCCCTTTCCCCGCGCAGACGCCCGCGCTCCAGCAGAATACTAAGGCCTAGATTAGACCATCCTGTTCATTTTGCTACGGAGCGGGGTACTTTGATATTGCCGCATCCTGCAAAGACACTCCAATTATTGTAGATCCAGCGCAAAACAGTCTGCTCCGAGGCTGAAGTTGGTGTTTAATGCACAGGCTGTACTGCAATAACTAAGCACGAATTTATATGCGGACGTCTGCATTAGGCATAAACTCTTCCCTATTGTCAGCATTCTTGTGACACTCCTCCTACATCTTTGCAGAAGTCCTTAATGGACGATACCAAAAGTGGAGCTGATGATTGCCTATAACATTACCATAGGTTTACTATTCTTACCATTAGTATTGCCTATTATCGTTTTATGCACTGCCCCATACAAAAACTGCTGGCGTCAATAAAAGGAGCGGATCAGACCACCGAAAATCCAATGGCTGCCAGCTATTTTTCATTCTGGCATTGGTTAACAGAAGCCTAGCAGAACCTCCAAGTGACGTCAGTCTACCTGTAGAAGCTTCATAAATACAATAACAAGCCAGGAAGACAGATTGAGTCCTTGTATGACATTCTCTGTAAATGCCTGACATCTGTAAAAGCAAATGATCTGTGCACATGCACTATATGATAAGCATAATAACATTTATACACGCATATAAATCTAGCATCGTGTCCAGTTAATTTAAATAAATGCATATCTAATTAGGTTCTGAACAGCAAGAATAGAAAATGCAATGTACTCCACAACATACAGAAACATGCAGAGACAAAAGGCAACATCTTTAAAAATTGAACTCAGATATCATGCAAAAAAAGAGAAAACTCAAAATTCAGAGATAACAAAAACAGACTATCTGTTTATGAACATTCATCATCGATCAAAAGCATAACCACAGACAAAACTGTTGATCTGAAGCATAACCATGGATCAAAGTGTAACCACAGATCAAACTGTGGATCAAATACAAAACCACAGAAGAAACTGTTGAAGCAACAGAAAAATCTAATGTAGCAGATAAGAAAGAGAACACAATGAAAATTAAAAGCGAATTTTCACGATGGACTAGATGCTGACAAAAAATTAAATTTTTTAACATAACTGCACTTGCAACAGAACTGAAACTAACATCCAATCCCTTTGCACTTTGTTCGTCAATCCCTTCTTCCACATTCAGACAAAACCAGTCAACAGAAAACCAGCAGAAAATTGGATATGACAGATATCTTTTTTGAATGCACATTTGTACCAGTTAAGCTCAGCAAATATTTCCTTTGGCATTTTTTATCTCCTGAGGGACAACTAAGTTTTACAAAAACCAGCAACCCCGACTCCATTTGCATTAACTTTTCAAACTGTGTAAGAAATTTTAAATTTAAGTCCAGACAATTTACTGGAGGAATTTTACCTGGTAATACTGGTGGATAATTGACAAAGATGTCTTTCGTTGCCTTTCCCTAGTTTAGCATCTACGAGGTAAACCCCATATTAGATTACATACTCTTCCACATCTTGGAACAGCTACATCTAGTCTTTACCTATGATTCCTCTACAAAAAGCTATTTTTGCAGCAATATTACATTTATGAACTGCAGCAACATCATAGTTATGAATGCATGTTTTCAATAAAAAGACATACACGGGTTTAAATACTACAACTGCCGATATAAAAAAGAATCACTATTAAGAAGAAGCAAACACTAAAAATAACTTAAAGAGTATTAAATACAGTTTTGACAGAATCCAAGTAATAGAAAAACGGCAAGATAATAAATATAATGTCCATGCAATTTGGAAGCACCAGTAAATGACACGCTTGTACACTCAATCCAATAACTAAGATTAAAGTCACAGTTAATGCTTTCATTTAATTCCCACCAAACGCCCCAACCTGACATCTCTCACTAAAAAAGTAAAAAACATTCAGTACATTTAACTGCAAGGAATGTAACTTCACGATGTTCAATGTATTCGGACAAGCAAATTTTTATCCACTTCACTGATGGATATTGGACCTCCAAAGCAAAATGTAAACAATAAAAGCAGATCTGAGAATAACAACAGCAATGGAACTACAATCAAGTAATGAATCATTCTAAGAAGTACTCGTTCCACAAGCAGTTTGCATTATAGCACATACGACTAGCCCAGGTTACCAACAATACCCCATAACCAAGCATGGTGCCCGCCATTAGTAACCCAACATGTGTCAAGTTAACGTACACCAGTGTCAAGTAAAAGCAAGACGATGTCACATCTGTGAACATTAAGTACATGTCGATAGCACTGCCTGTTTATGCTAGCACACTGAACAAAACTGTCTTGGTTTGGATTTAAAAATCGCTTAAATGTTTGAAAAAAAGCTGAGTATTAAAACAGTAAACAGAAAAAAAACAGAAACAGGCACTTTATCATATACAGTAAAATACCCACTGACCATCGGTCTCTCAGACTAATATCAGAACAAGATCAGCTCAGGAAATTTTCAGTAATTACTTGTCCCAGTAAAACCCACAACTGCATCAACTCCAGCTTCAAATATCGAACTCAAAGATAACTCAGTTCTAATAAAATCTGATAAAAGTTTTGATATACATTTAATATGTTACCACACTAACAGAAAATGCGCTAAATAGCAGCTAACAATTTCACAAGTAGTAAAAAACTACAACAAACATTTAGTAACGTAGAAATAAGCCTATAATGAGCTCACAAAATGCAGCACGCTGGACCACAGACAACACCACAAGCCAAGCCCTGAGACAATCAAGGTTACAAGGAAGGGGTGAATTTGAGGTCCACTGTCTCACCTTATAGAAATTAATTCATAGCAAAATCATTCATTAAGATTTCATAGGCTGTAACTTCAGCTACAATTATCAGTTTGAGTTTGAACTGCCCTTCAGATTATTCGGGTAAAAACCAAAAATAAATCACCCTGGGAGCTCCTACTTTAAATGTTGTGTTGGATATATATATATATATATATATGTGTCGGATATATATATGTTATATATATGTATATGTATGTACACATGCATATGTATTATATTGCAGTGCTTTTGTGAGGTGCTTAAAAGGTGCTATATTAAGTGTCTTGACACATACAATACATAGATACATATAAAATATATTTATGCATATACATATATATGTGTGTGCAAAGGGTAAGCATAACCATACCTAGTGCCTTCATGAACCCTTTAAAATATGATGCTTGTTGAAACCGTAATTGCAAGTTTAGCCATATCCAGTTAGATGTTTGAAAAAGGGCGATAAGACTTGAATGATTTTTCAAAGCAACTAATACAAACAGCTCTGCAAAATAGAAACTCAGTCTTGTCATTCAACATTTCCTGACTCTTAACACTTAAACAATTGACATCAACCTGCAACGCTACATAACTAATGAACACTTTGCGGCTCATGGTCACAAGGGACAAATAGAATACAAAGTCTTTAGTTAATCAAGAAAAAATCACAACATCTTCGCATACTCTAATCGACTAGACAAAAAGACAATTATCTGAAGAGCTGAAAGCAAGCTCAACTTCTTACATGCTGACTTTCTTTCCTGTATTAAATTGCACAAACTTAGCTGTAAAGAGCAATTTTCAGTTGGCATTTTCAACAGATTTTACTAAAACACAAAGGCAGCACCTCATAACTGTTGGCAACTAGTCAATATAAGATTTGAAATGTATTTGGTACATTCTATTTAAATTTATTTTCTGCCTCATACTCACAACTTAGGACTGATAGCTAAAAATAGCACAAGCTAAGCTACATGCAGAATTTTGCAGAAATAAACAGAATGACAAAAATTATGCAACTCTGGCACATTTAAGCCCCGGAAACATGTCCTCTCTTCTCACTCTGCCTTGTTAATAGCAGTAGATGCGATGGCTAAGCAGATAGCATAAACGCCAGCCATGGAAACTTTAAGCCACCGAAGGCTTGATACTGGCAGCTAACATCAAAGATTTTGAAACAAGATTGAGGAAGGTGAGTAAAGCAAGACTGAAGATAAACCAAAACACAAAGGTGATGTTTAGATACAAAGTGATGTCAGAAGTAAAACAGGAATACGGCAAAGTGCAAGTGACAGGCAGACAAGCCATACAGATGATACACAATTCATTTGTTTGCCGACTTCAAGAAGTGACTATCCAGACGACAAAGAGCAGGCCAAGAGAATGTCTGAAGAAGATAATGAAATGATTAGGCAAAAGAAAAAAGTAAATTCTTACTCAGTCCACAAGCTAAAAGCAGACAGAGTTTGTAGCACCTTTAAATCCTGAATGGTTGACCTGCACCAGCATCAGAAATGATTCTTGTGTTGGGTCAATGCCTTGCATAGTCCCTCATCTGTCACACCTGTTAATATCCACACTGCATGCCCACAACTCGTCATCCAAGTTATTTTGCTCCAAGCAGAAAACTACCTTCTCATCTACCTTAACTTAAATCCTTTACTGGTCTTCACAGAACACCTTTTCACTACTGCAAGCCAGATTAACGCATATAAGTTACACCATAGAAATATGTCATAAGAGCATCGAGGACTGTCTCTAAGCCTAATACAGTGATCATTCAGTGGAAGGCTTTCCGCAGCTCATGAGGACCTGAGAGCAGCAGTAGTTTTACAGCGACTCTGCAAAAATCAAAGTTTTTCCTAAGCGGTATGCTAAATCTTCAGTTTTTTTGTAACATCTCATACTCACACTCAGCTGCAGAAACAGACTATACTTGCATTTTGGTCATTATGCATTTTCAGCCATCTGGTCAAAATTACATTGACATTTAATTTAGATGACCATATACTTGCCGAAGATTAAATAGATCAGCTTTCATGTGACACCCACTTTTCGGAACTGGAAATGTTGATTTATGGAAGAAAAGGCTGGCATTAAAGATATGCATCCAAGTGGCATTTGTGCATACAAAGATCCTCTCAAAATCCGCCTACAGAACGGTTGTAACACCCGCATGACCACGAAAGCTTAGTCCTAGATGAGTCAAGACCATGACTTAGAAACATGTATGGGAACGTGTTCATAAAGAACTTTAAAAATGCATTGCATCTGACTACAGTACCATGGAGTTTTGAACAACTGGCGGAAAGTTATTCTGGGCCATCATTCATCAGAGCCCATGCTTCTGTTTGAGGTGGAATTTGAGGTGCTTTTTGTAGTAATAGGCAAGGCCACAAAACGGACAAACAAAATGCTTTTCTGTGGACTCTCTTGGCCGTCGTGGCAGTCGGGATGCATGCCGCTGACTGAAGTATAGAAGAGGCCGCTCACTTTTTGTAATGACCTAAAGTACAGCAATAGCAGCTAAATAAATACTATCAAAGCCCAAAAAAAAATTCTGATCTAAATTACCAGCAAAGCAGGTCACAGAAAATATCAGCAATATCTTAAATTTACAGCTGAGAATGAAGAACAGAAACAGCAATGTAAGGTAATAGAACAGTTTCATGCACTATTAACACTATTATTCAAGTGGTTCTAGAAATTTGCCAAGCAGTTACTAGCTTTTAAAATCCAGCAAATACAAAACTGTTTTCCAATGAAATCCTTAATTTTAATACCTTTCTAAATCATCTTGGTTCAATTCTAGTTCAGTTACTGCAATTTAAGTCCAATAACAAAATATGTACAGATTCAAAATGCCTGGCCAATTACATTCATAGTAAAAATTTTAAATGAAACGTAACCGTAAGGTAACTCTGCCACTGTCATGTTCAGGTGGTGCCAGTACCAAGCCTGGATAAAAGAGGAGGGTGACACTAATCATCTTAGTTATAACACAGCACGGTTAAACAGAAACTACACACACACACACACACACACAACCATAAGGAAAGCAAAAGGTAAGTATCATACCTGTTGTTGATTTGTGTATCCTGGCACAACTGGTAGGAAGCTTCGTACGAGTTTAGGCAAGGCCAATTTGGTAGCTGTCCCTTCTGCTGCAGCGATCAAGTTTGCATCAATGCAGAGGTTTGGAAATGCTGGGTTGCCAACCACTGCACTGCTCCGATTCAGGCTATGATCTGGAATTGCTGAAACTGCCTTCAGACTAGATGATACAACAGGAACAGTGACCTTGACATCTGAACCCGAGTCTTTCCTGGAAATGTCTGTCATTTCGGAATCAGAATCGCACACAACTCTGTAATCGATTGCACTTGGAAAGTTCTGACTGCTAGAACAAGCTAAGTCAATGCCGAATAAAGCCTCTCGTTGACCCGACTCCGCTTCTACCATTACGCTTTCATCCTTTGTCTGTTCTACATCACGCACCACTAAATCCATTCCATCAGCATTTTCTTCACAGTCATCTGCCAGTGGTTCCACTTTTAGAATTTTACAACTAAGTGGCTCCTGGCTAACGTCCGATTCCGTGCGCTCACTGGCTGACGCAGCATTTGTGTGATCATTGAAAAGCTCAAATTGCTGAATGGCATTTCCTGTAAAACCTTGCGAGACATCAGGAAGTTGCTTCGATGCACTGGAGGTGGAGCTGGGCAGCGGTTCTATGAGGCCATTGCAGTCCGCTGGAATGACAAAACCGCCAACGGCATCTTCGATCCTATCATTAAGGTGAACAATGAAAACATCCTCATCATCAACAGTGACTGCGAGAAGGCCCTGCACCTTTAAAGCTCTCTTGTAGCTCAGTCCATTTTTACACAACATTGTGATGGTCTCGTAAAGAAGGTTCCGGAGTCGCTCTTGTTCTGGCTTCATGTTGCCCACTGCGGGGAAAATAAAATAACGAAATCAAAACGATCCAAATACTCACACTGAGCCAGCACAACATAAGATGGCATACCACTAAACAATCGAGATCATCAGAAAGGGCAGATCTGGCCGGCAACATGGGGTTCTGGGCAAATGGCTCTCCCTACCTCCCCTCTGGTCTGCACTTGTGAAAAGTTTCTTACTGACACATTTCTGCATGTGCTGTACAAAACAGATTTTCACATTGAATGACAGAGATGTAAACAGTGCATCTGTGAGGCCCTTAAAGTAGTAATGTTAGGCTTTGTAGCACTGAATAATTATATCAGAGATTCTGCTTAAAAGTAACTGCCCAAAAGCAATCATAAAATGGAGCACAAAAGATTCATTGTGAAATATAATGGTAAGTACAAAGGTTTATTTAGCTCATGTTGCATTATTTAAAATACCAAAAAATTTTATGGAGCAGATCTATTAAAGATGCACAGGACACTAATCTTGAAGCAACAGCTGAACACAATTGAACACAAAATTTTACAACCACACACACAATAATTTCGTAGATGATTTTTATTTTTAACCAATCTATCAGCATAAGTAAATCATTTGCAAACTAACTGAGGTTATTGGCAGTGACTACCCTGTCACCAAGAAGTATAATTTGGTACCAGTGAAAGCTGGGAAGTAAACAGCAAGTCATGCACTGCATTGGCCCTGTGTCTGAGACATTGGGATTTGTCCACTGCCGGTTCAAGGGCCAAGAAAAGCAAATAAGCGCATCCCCTACGTCTCACCTGTGGGATATGTTATACTCTACTTACTTACTTACCTTGCTAACACAATATCAGCTTCTGACATGCAGCTTTTTACTGTATCACCAAAAACGTAAATGTATATGCTTTTCTATAGCAACCGTAAGGCTTCGACCTTGCTCATATTTCAAAGAATTTATCGGGTACGATCCTTAACCACCGCTGTCCGTTTGAATGGGCGCTACGCCATTTAAGGTACCCGTGTACGGACCGTGCTAGACCGGGATTCAAATCTCTGAAATAAGCCACGACTGGTAAGTGAACGGGTATCCTCACCATATAATAGCTACGCATATTTTGCACGTATATTTTACAACTGCCACTAAATGAAGCTAACTACAAAACTGCAATTCCAGCTCCCATACTGACGCATTTAGCCCTACAGAATTGATACCATCCACACCGAGGGAGAACATGGGATGCCAATCAGTAGCATCAGCACCTATTCCACAAAGAACCGAAAAGAGAAAACAAAACGTTTTGCAACCACAGCATTAACAGAATGTCAAATAAAAAGCACATCAGCAGTTTTAATTTGATTTTATGAATTACCTTTAAAACAAAAATAGCTTGTTTGAAACACAACAAAGCCAAAATGGCGCACTACGCAGACCTATATACAATAGAAGAACGCGCGGTATCACCATTATGTATTACCGCACTTGTTCAATTGAAGACACTTCCGCTATAGTGAATCACAGGCGGCAATATTAGCTATTGAGTCACCTCTTTTAAGACGTTACAATTTCATGTAATTTGGTCTATAGCATATTCTAAGGAATCCTTGAATGTAAAGAAATTTAATGTACACATTTTTCTATAGCCATCGTATGGCTTCGACCCTGCTAGTTTTTCAGTGAATCAATCAGGTGGGCTAGCACGGTCCGAACATGGGGACCTTAAACGGCGTGGCGCCCATACAAACGGGCAGCGGTGGTGAAGTTTCCTTGGAGATGGGCCAGTATTAAAATCGTAACATCATCGGGTGCTTATGCCCTAATATTAAGCTACATTTTCCAGTGATAAAATTATCCAATGTTTAGGCCTAGGCTGTCCGTTTGAATGGGTGCCACGCCATTAAATGGTCCAAACAGATGTGTGTATTTGCCGGTTAACGATACTCGTAAGGAAGATGATTAGCGTCGCCCGAGTATGGCAGTGGCAGCCCTGCCCCATAGATATAAATGTATACTGTATTATATAGCGACCGTATGGCCTGGACCCTGCTCATTTTCGATTAATTTATCCGGCTAGATACTTCACAAAAGACGTGTCGCCCATTCAGACGGGCAGCGGTGGCGAAGGATCTGTTAAGTCGCTGTAGAAAAACGAGTACATTTCCGTTTTTACATTTCACTGGCTGTCCATTTGAATGGGTATCACATATTAATATTCATGATGTCTATGGTATCACGCCATGTAGGCCTATTCTTCCTCTTCCTCTTGTCTCTCTTCTCGCTTCAGTTTCAAACAGCATCCACCGTAGCCGTCCGACTGTCTGAGTGCCTGACTCCTGGATCTTGACCCTTTTGCCTATCGATTTTGTTTTGACTGAGCGCCTGTGAATAAGCTGGTTCCCGCGACTTAGCTTTCGTTGAGCGCTGTAGAAATCTCGAGATTACGATTACGATGGATCGTGCTAGCCGAGATTCAAATCTGAAATAGCGAAGATCGGCATGCGAACCGGCATCCTCACGCATAGAGGCATTTAAGCATACATCGTTTTATTAAAATTTTTCTTATCTGCGGGTGTTGTCTGTTCTGTTTTAGTGATAGTTATCAATGTATGTCGATCCAGCCTTCAACGAGAACGTTATCAGGTCTAATTAATGGATTCTGTGTTATAAGGCCTAATAATATATTAATGGATTCGATTTTATGCTATATTTGGCCAAATTATTGTGGCTAATTAGAAGCTTTTGTCGTTGGGTCTATGTCCATAAACATTCCTAATTTTCTAGTATGTAGACCCTATTTCTGCTATATCCAGGACAATAATAAAGATTTGTAACTATAATAAAGGCATAATTATCTGATGCTGAGCAAAGTTGTCAGAGCTGAGCACTTAATAACTTAACTCAATTATTAATTTGGGGCCAAAAGACTGATTCAGCCCTTATTTCCATACTTTCCCTCTTTAATGTAAATCGATTGAACTGGATGATGACCGCTGTAAACCTTGATCGTAAACTAGAGATATCTACGAAGTCCAATGAGTACTAAGTGTGCGACGATTGAGTGAAACATGCAACTAGTATGCAGAGCTAACTAATAATCAGTTGGGTGGTTCAAGCCATTTGACATGCTGAACAATTATAAACTTTCAGGAGATGTAACCACCAATGCTTTTGCATCAGCCCTAAACATGTTGAGTTCTTGGGCCTCACTGAGGACTGTGTAACAGGACTTGCCAGCCCATTCTCCTGCAACACTTAATTAAGCTACTAAACCGTGCTTTTGCCATAAGTCCATTTCATTTATGACCACATGCCAATCCTTCACTGATGGTGTTCTGTCATAAACGCCCCTTAAGTCTTGCCTCAGAAATGATCAAGGCCACTGCAATATTCTATCTAAACATTAGCTCTTCCATCTAAGCTAAATCTATCTGTGCTATGGAAAATTCCAGAATGAATAACCAAGTAATTTGCCAAATTAATTTGAATTAATTACAAAATTCTTTAGGATGTACAATTGTCACATCCTATTTGTTAGAATTCCAGGTTTTCTCACACTAGAAATCTAGCGAACACAGTTACAAAGTGAAAACTGAAGCTTTAGCATTACAAACAGTTAAGACAGCTGCTATATTTTATTTAAAATACCACCACTGTGACATTAACATGCATGATATTTAAAATACCACCATTGTACATCTGCTATCTATTACAATTATTTTATAGTGATTTAATGCAGCATCTATAGAATAAACTTTGAAACACTACATTTATTTAAACTGAAAAATCTGTAGTCATAACTATGACTAGCCAGTAAGTAGTCATTTTCAACAATTATTTATAAGCATATATATATAATATATACACACACATATATCTTTAGGCACTGTAGAAATCTTGAGATTACAAAGTTAATCTTTAGGCATAGGCGTCAACTGTTCTCATTTTCTGGTCATCCTTTCCGACATCACCTATGCACTTCAGATTGCCCTCTCTGTCTTCTGCTATTCTTTTACAGCCTTTCTCATTTTGATTACCATTCATAATTAATTTAAACAACAAAACATAATTGCCTTTCAGTAATAATCATAGTATAACTTCTTATACTACAGCACAAGATATAAAAAATCAAAGTAAAAAACTTCAACTGAAAGCATTTATTTAAACTTAAGACTCACTATGATCAAAAATCAACCAAGACTAAAATAAAATCAACGGATCTTTGTCAAAACTAGATCAAAAATTGAATTTTGATAGTACTTTCTTCATGACATGCTAGGCTTTTAAAGAATAGAATAACTCAGTAGTCATAAACACAAAAGATTACAACTGTGGCTTTTTGGGATCTATCAAAAACTCTCCCTTTGGGTTTCTTACTTTTTAATCAACCAATTTTTGTTATCTTTGGTTCAGCAACAGATGTCCAGTTTCTAATTAGTCTCCTTGACCGGTAATGCAACTTCACTTCCTTCTGCCTCGTCAGAAGTGGCAGTACCGGGTGCCATTACCTCTCCAACTACTAACAGCCTTTCCTCTGCTGAGATTTCTTCCATTACATCTGACAATCGTTCAGTATTTTCTGAAGTGACTGAAAGTTTCTCAGAAGTCTGACAATCAGGTCGTCGTAGGCTTGTCCACTGTTTGAGTGATTCTGCAGATCCAGCTACAGCATGCTCCACCGTCTTTATACCAATTGCATTCAATATTCTATCAATTTGATTAAAGTAGTCCAGGTGGCCAGATACCTAAAGATAAACGTTATTTACACATTTGGGTAATTGTAACCAAACATTTATATACCTCTTTTTAGAAACTCTAGGGACTTTATCGAACCAAGTTAAGCAGAAATGAAATGAAACTTTATATTATTTTCACCATGATGACATCATATCTCATTTGATTCTCAGGTCTTCTCTTGAAATTTACTTGGATATAGTAAATCCATTGACTAGGTTAAGAACCACATAACGAGTGAATCTTGCAATCAATTTGGAAGTCTCAGAAGTCAAGCAGTGTGTAGTTCCACAGTATCATGCCTTTTAAAAGACATAAAAGGAAAACAACTGAATAACTTGACAACCTTCCCTTATGAGTAGCACGATTGAAAACCACAAAAAACACTAGGAACTAGGACTCCAACTCCAAATAAAGAGGTTAAGTGTTTGCGCATTATCTGCAAGAGAAGGTGAAGGATTTGAAATTAGAAGGGACAAAATGACAGCTGGATCTGAGACATAGTGAAAAACAGTTAAGCAAAATGTCAGTTTACCAAACCAGAGGGTGCTGCTCAACACGACCCACTCTGAATTCAGGTAAGAAAACAGAAATAGAAGTGATTGGAAAAGTATCAGCTGGTAAAAATAGGTGATTGCTTACTTTTACTAAATGAAGGCTGCTGGTTAGAAAAATAGGTACATATGTAGTTAACTGCATCTTTATAATATGTCTGCTGGCTAGTGGCTGTTGTCCACAGAGGCTTAGTCCTCAGTTGAAAGATGCCTTGACTAAGGAGCAGAAATGAAACATGATTCACTTACAATATCTGTCAGGTCAATATTGTGCATTCGTCGATTCTCCCACTTGACTGCATCCAACCCAGCAATCGTCATCTGGACTGAAGCTGTTCGGTACATGAACTTCAACAACCAATCGCCCCTAGAAAACGTATTGACAGAAAAAGAACTATGTGGCATAATGAACGAATGAGTGACTGAAAGCTCATCATCTAACATGAAATCCGTAACACTAATTGCTTAGTATTACTAACCGATACCTCCTTGTTGTATACTGATATTATGTATATGCAAAAAAAAGATAAACGCTTAAGAAAACTAAAAGACTTGGCATGCACATCCACCTTCTTATTAAATCACCCGTCAAAGTCAATTATCCATCCAGCCATGTATCCATCCTGATCCTGACAGCATTTTGATCAATAATTTACAGTTGCTGATAACTGTAAGTGAAAAACAAAACTTTTGTCTGACAGATTAAAAAAGCCAGAACATAAGAATGTCCAGACTGGCTGAATGACTCAGTAAGAAAGTGCATAAGCACTTGAGGAAGTGACTACATAAAGGTGAGTAAGCAAGTAGCTGAGAAAGCTGCAGCAATTCACTGCACACGTATTTTAGCAAGAGAGTGATGAAGTGAGCAGTACGCAAGTGACTGCACGTGAGTGTGCAAGAGACTGAGCGAGTAAGTAAGCAGATGAGTTAGCAAGTAAGCAAACAAGTGAACGAGTAAGCAATTATGAGCAAACAAGTTGGCCAGCAAGTCAACAGGGCAAATGATACACTGGTGAAATGTTCCATTCAAATGGATAAAATTTGTGTCCTTGTGTTAATCACCTGGCATAGCCATTGACAATACGCCCAGCGACAACTCTTTCTAGGCGACTCCAGTCTTCAACACAACCAGACACAGGGGCACCAAGAAGGATGACATCTTCAACAATGCCTTCCGAATCTAGAAAAATTTAGAACATTTTGTTTCAGTTGATGAAAACAATTCAGTAATGAGCAAATCCTGAATTTTCCAAGGACCACATACTTTTAATATTCCAATTAGTCAGAACACAACTTAGCAAATATTTGCCAAACTGAATAAAAACAAGATTCACTGGTTAATAACATTTTTGCCTAAATATTTCTCAACAAAAAGAACAGAAATACTATACAGAAACTGCAGAAATACACAAATACTCTCCGACCAATACAATAAATATGGCCAGAGATACACGAAGTTAAAAGTTCTCCTACTTTTTCGTGAAGCCATCTCTTCAAGGCAGGAAAAGATGACTCGAGCTCCAAAGCTGAATCCAATCAGGGTGACAGGTCTTCTGCCCTGCAACAGTTCAGTCACAAGTCATGTTCAATCAGGTACAGAAGAACAGAATTATGGGTTAAAGACAAGTATCATCTGCCAAACATGTAGGGCTGTGAACAGAGAAACCAAGTGAATGCCTTTCACAATTTCTTCAAAGGCTGAATACTAAGCATGTCTTCAAGTGAAATGACAAGTGTCACTGGGCAAAAGATTTTGGTAAATTATAGCCAAAACATGTTGCCAATAACTAAATTTTCACTTGTAACAAGAAGTGAACTATTACTTTAAGGACAATAGCCAATACCCAGCAGGCATAATATAACATGCAGTTAACTATCAATGTACCTATGTCTTTCTAACAGCAGCTTTTATTTAATAAAATTAAGCAATCACTTACATTACCAGCTAATGCTTTTCTAATCATTCACATTCATGTTTTGTTACATATTACATGTTGTCCACCTATAGTAACTTTACTGCCACAAATAGCTCAGGAAACTTTTTCAGCTTAAAGATGCACCTTTCTGGATCTGTAAGACAGCTGTGTTTTACCACTATTAAGAGGTGACATGAAAGTAACCAGACACAACATGTACATACATTCATACACAGCAGTATCCAATGCTTTAATGACACCTTATATAGTTACCTGGGCCATTGATGCCAGTCTTACTATTCTGCAGTTACCTGTACCTGTCTGCTTGTTTGTATGTTTGTTTGTCTGCATGCCTGTCGTGATTGTCTTACCTGTTGTCGAGAGAGAAGAACTTCGGCCAGTTGCCTTCCTGCATTGGTACTGCGTTGTGTACAGATGCTCCAAGGATTGTCAATGATGCTTGCCACACTGAGCAAAGTCAAAGGCCACGATATTGCTGCAAGCAGTCCTTCACCAGAAGAAAAAAACAAAGACTTACATGTCCCGTTGCTGCCATTAATATTATTACTTCCATGGCATCTCAAATCATTTAGTGCTTGGATGAAATCCTCTAAACAACTTTCTATGCTCAGCAGTGCTGTCCTTTCAAAACTATAGCCTTCATCTGGGGACTTCCTAGTTTGCATGCAAACATTACTTGCCACATGGACAAGAATGCAAAAAAGCACAATCATTCACTGGCTTATAAAACAACAAATGCCGTACCCTATACATTTTCAAATACTGATAAGTGCTCTGCTTAAATATCCAAGAAAATAAAATCAAACACTCAAGTCCTTTCTGAAGGCCTTGCAACTAAAATAGCATGATATTGGTAAGTCAGATAATCCAATCTAAATGGAACTATACTGCAACTGATCCACAACTTTAGTGCTATAGTTTCCTTAGGGCAATGTATCATTCAAAATTTACACTAGAATTAAACTTTAAACATCTTCATCTTCCTACAAACACAAGTCACATGAAAGAAGCAGCCTCTTCACAAGTTCCAATCAAGTTAATACGACTCAGATTTCATCAGATAATATTCCAACGCCAGATTCAAAACAAATTAATTGTGGTGACTAAGTTATGGTACTAAATTTTGTGCACAGACAAGCATGCATAGAAATACGATGCAGTGATTAGGGCTGCTGCAAGAACTCAATGACTAAATTCCAAACAGAACTAACCAGCTTTTAACACTCATGCAATCCAGAATTTCAGCAATGTTCTTTGTTCAGTAATTATTTCAGTCAACTAAACGCAAATTCAGCTCAAAGCCATAAAGGAATGGCTTCATTGCCACCTGTTATCTTGGGATTGCAGGAAGGTCACAAAGCTAAAGAGCAATATATATATATATATATATATATATATGAGTGGGCAATATACATTATATATATATATATATATATATATATATATATATATATATATATATATATATATATATATATATATATATATATATATATATATATATATATATATATATATATATATATATTTGCCCACTCTGCCACACTGCCAATTCTCTCACATCTTAAAGCTTTATAAACAATATGCCTCACTGTCTCTTGTCTTCCTTCCCACCTTAAATTGTTGATTCTGCTTTTACTATCCAAGCCACCTGTTTGTGACAGCCTCACAAAGGGTTATTAGGTCCAAGCTATTGAACTTCACACCACAGTGGGCGAGGTCCAAACACTTCATATATAGTACTCTAAATTGCAAAAGTCAACTGCAACAAAAAGTGGCCTAATTCTTACACGGCTTGGTGAGTCATCAAAAGTTATCAAGAACAAATAGAACAATGCATACAATAGTTGATGAAAGAATAGCAATTTAATACACAAGTACTGGTGGTTCAAGCCAGAGGGACCCTGGAAGTAATGTGATATTTAGGACATGACGCCCATATGACAGTATTCTACTATGGGTTTCAAATGTCCTATATGATGCTGCTATTGGATTAGGTCTCATTAGATCTGCTCGAATGTGGGCAAGCCACAGTTTGTGCAGTAGTTCAGGGTCATGCTTGGGAAGGCTGTGATGTAAAGGCAGCCTGCTGAGTTGCTGATTCTTTCTTAATTAAGTAAGTTTGTTCAAGAATTTCCTATGACAAATCATTGCTATGGCGACCAATAAAAGAACCCAGTATGCTGCAGTAATTATAATGTATGAAAAATAAACTATGACCTTATATATATATATATATATATATATACATACATGGTCATAGTTTATTTATTATACACTATAATATTACACAATGTATAATAAATAAACTATGGCCTTATATATATATTTTATATATATATATATTTAACTGTTACATATATAAGGCCATAGTTTATTTATTATACATTGGACAAGTAGTGGCAAAATTTAATTTATCCATAAAACTCGTGAGTACTCAAGTACTCAACAATGTAATCAACAGAGTATTCGATTCCATACTCAACAGCAGCAGCCCTAGCTGTGATGAACTTTTCTAACAGTTTACATAAACAGAAAGGAAAGCTATTAAAATGTTAAAAAAGATTAACAAAAGAACAGTTGTGAAGATGTAAATGAAGACAAAGGTAAAAACTGAATTCTAAAATATTTGAAAGTCTTAACAAATGATGGAACAAGTTTCATCACTAGTAGAAAATTAACGAGACAACGCAAATATGAACACTGAAAATGTACAAAATCTGCAGCACACAAATAAAAACATGAGAAAAAGTTAGACACGAGTTAGAACAGTTCAGCAAGTATAGAGATTGTGTTACTGACCACACACCTTTACTATCCAATGTTTCACTGCACTGCATAAAATTATTTTGAACACAACTTAAACATTTCTGCATCTCAAGCATACATGTAATTTATTAATAATACATCATTAGCATCACAGTCATAAGCAAAATATATTATGAGCAGGTGTAGTTTTCATAACATAATTTTAAATTGTAGCTGTCCATTTGTGAGAGGGTTCGAAAAGGCACAATGTAAATTTATAAGTGCAAACACAAATACCTACACAGACTTAAAAACACTTTAACATCAACTACAAACTTCACCTTCTGTAGCTAATTATTGCAAAAATATATAAGGATACTGTAATCAATAATAACCTGATTACTTTCCAAATCGAAACTGTACCAGTTCATTCAACATCTAGAAAGTCAGACCATGGTAAAAGTCTTCAATATTCAAACTGGGAAGCAATAACTTCTTTTCCTTGTACCCTAAAACTTGAGCAAGCAATGGATGCCTTATACTGAGTACATGGAACCAGAATGTCACACTGGAGTGTTCAACCGTGAGCTTAAAACGCTTGTTAGGATTAGCTTAGTCTTTGTTTGCAAGTATGTCCACACCTATGATTCCTCACTCAGCCAACGGACATATGGCGTGTTAACAAATGCATTACTTACTTACCGACTGATTATGACATGCACTGTTGGTTCCCATAGGCGCAAGTGGCACAGAAAATCGGTATTGTATTGTATTGTATCACAGGACTTGCTGTTTACTCCCCACCTCTCTACAGCACTGAATTTACGTCTTGATGACAGAGGCAGTCAAGCAGAAACAATCTGCCTCAGGTCAATACACAGCACTTGCTCAGTCAGGTTCAAACCCACAACTGTCAAATCACAAACTAAGTGCTTCTTTTATTTATTTTTGTATATATAGTTTATTCTTTTTGTTACACAGAGATAGTTTAAAGTCCCATACCTGATAAGAGAGTCTGTTTCAGTGTATGTTTGACCGCAGCCGTGATGGCAATATTTGCAATATAGTCCATTGCCTGGCCGAGTTCACGCAGGTACTTGCTTTCATATCTCAGAATATACTGTTCCTGGGAATTGGCCAGTCCAAGCCAAACAGTACGAAAGTCTGTTGAACACAAATTAAACAAAAATAGGGAATATGGCAGCAGCTGTTGACATTCCAGTAAATAAACAATAAACATTCAGCAAACTATAAGGAAACATTCCATTGGTCCTCATCAGCTTTTAAACAACAATGCAAATAACTGAGCAAGTAAGCAGTCATACAAGTCAGCAGCATTCGTTTGTATCATCTGGCATTCATAGTCATGACAAGCAATTAAAGGACAGTTACTTTCTTATTTTATTTGCATAATTTCCTCAATAAAGGTAAAAATACTAATACCCAGCAATCAGTCTGACAAAAAAGCACAATCACATCACTTGAGATAAGGTGTAAGGTGAGTTTTTAAAAACTAGGCTAAGGTTTAACAAGTTAAGACATGCTGTTATTATCGTCTCTTATGCCACATTGAATCATATGGTGGTCGGCTCTTTTCAGTCAGTTCTTGTGTAGACAAACAAACCATAATTCACCTGTATATTTTTCATTTAGCCATCCAGACACAGCCACCGTCACATGAAGAGATCGTCCCTCGGTCAGAGGCTCAAACTCAAACTCCTCCAGTTCACCAATTCGCTTTTTCATCTTAAAGCCTACAATCAGAAACAATATACACAAACATAAACATCCAGCATGAACAATTCAGCCTGAGACGAATCCAGGGAAAGCCATGAAGCAAGTTACCCCTCATCATTTCAGGGTGCGAATGGGTTGCAGGGCATGAAAGCACCTCTGATTTAAGTTTGATGCCTGGCACGTTGATCTCATATTATCGTTTATCATTGCTACAAATTTAATCTCAATGATATTCATTTAAGTGAAATAAATGGCACAGCTTCATACAGATGACCAGCACATCAGTGAGAGGTTTTACCTGTCATTAATCTGGCTACTGCTTAGGCCATTGATAAGGATACAGCCTATATCAACAACCATTCACTTTGCAAAGCAACCCCACAGAATGCAAGGATCTAATCTGTAACCAGTACTTTTTAAAAAGTGAAAAATTATTAAACTCAGCATAAATAACAAAAATAGCTTTCAAACATTTTCAAAAGATACTGGAAAGCAACAGTAATACTGTTAGGAAGATAAAGTGCATTTCAACCTGTAAGTCCAGCACCAGCTACTCCGAAAATTGAGCCGATTATTGCAGCCCCAGCAACTGTTCCCAGTCCAGCAGCACCAACACCACCTATGATGGCACCAGCGCCAACAGCAATGAGAGGCGCCGCAATACCAGCAGTCAGGCCTACAATCAATCAAAAGATACGAACCGAGTGTTAGGTGTTGCCAAAATCATTACGTCACTATTACATAATACATTCAATGCTTCTCACTTCTGTTCCTCTCAGCCTTATAAGGAATGAAACTGGAATTTGGTGGGCTATTCCTCCATCCCTATAAATACTCCTGTGGAAGGAGTTGTGGCCAGCACTGGCTGTTTGTTACTTGTGACTATGCTGGCTTATTTAGAGGTTGTATATATTAAATGTAAGTATAAAGACACTTGAAATATTTGGTGGTTACTTTGAGACGTTCCTAAACTGCTTCTTTTCTCCATCATTTAAACCTCACAATTTCAAAGTCTGGCCTCTGTGGTACATGTCAAACATGGAATCCCCGTACAAATACATTTTGCTCCAATTTGCATGGTGATTTTCCAAGTATAATTCAAGATAACAGTCTAAGTCTGTTAAGCATTGTCTTCCATTCTTAGACTAAAAGCACTAAGGTTGGTCCCAACCATTTCTTATAGGCTGAACGAGTCCATAGTCCTGATGTCATGTGGAATATCAAAGCACATCTGTCTTTTGTATCATCATTATTGAAATTAAATATAACTGTACTGTATTCACACTCTTTCTACAACTATCAGTTGCTATATAGCAGAAGTGCTATAATGTATAACTTCACTGTAATTCACTGACAACTGACCAATCAGAGCTCCTCCGCCGATAGCAGCCACGCTGATCAAAGCAATTCGCTTAATCTTCCTTGACTTCACCTTTGATAGTTTCTCTTCGTTTTCTTCTCTATTTAAAAACATCGATAATTAATTAGTTAATAAAAAATTAGTTAATAAACAAATAAAAAACTAATAATAAGAAATTACTCATTAACAAGAACTTTCAAAACCAGAAAATCAGTTACTGCATAAGACCCAAAAGCCAAATGTGGTAACGTAAAGATAACGACACTTGTCATGATGCTCCTAACACAACTTGTCAGCAGCATGGTCGAACGGTTAAAGGAAGTTTAAGCTGAGGACCAAACACAACCACACCACTCTCAGTTCATAATATTGTTGCATATCATGGGTAGAATAAGGGGTGACCGATATGGTAGACTAAAATAACACTGGTGTATTTAGGTGTCTAGCAGTGGGAGTGAGCATGGCAATTTTTATCTGGATCTCATTTAGAAATCACACAGGCACAAAATAGAGTAGTTAGCCACACTGTTCTTAGATTCACATCTTCCCTGAAAACAGCTGTCTGTAAAACTGAGTGACTGCCACTCACTCTGTAGGTTCATGTTCATCTTCCCGAAATTTTGCCTGCACTTTATCCTCCAGGTCCTCTATCTCTTCTGGAAGAACTCCAAGAACAAGGCTAATGAACTTCAACAGAGTTCGCATTCGTGCATCATAGATACCTAAACAGCAAAATCAATAACATGTCTGTAACAACGTTAGCCAAAAACAGAAGAGCGGTTCTTTAAACCAAATCCCAGTTTTTGGTTGGATGGGATATTTTAGTTTAGAAATGCTCCCTGTCCAGCATCTCTTTTCCTCATGCCTAGGCTGGGAGTGCTTCTGAGTACCAGTAGATATCTTAAACAGGTACCACACAAATTAATAAAATAAATGATCGCTAATTATTTACTAACAAACACCAAGAACAAAATTTAAAACATAAAAGATTTTTGAATTAAATTACCCAATTAAACAAAAAGGATTATTAGCATTAAATTATTTACTGCAATTAAACCAGAATCGATTTTGAGCATTAAGCTTAAAAAAGACTTCTAAATTTAAAAAAAAATTAGATACATCCATATATAATAAATTAGCTAATGAAAACATACAGGATCTTGAGCAATACAATACTTTTCCTAATTAAATCAGAAAGGACCCAAATATTAAATTACTTACTTTATATAAAGAGAAACAATTCTGAGCATTGAAATTACTCTACTTAAACAGAAAGGCTGCTGATCATAGAATTACCTTCTTTTAAGGCCATTTCCAACAAATCCTCGATTATCAAACATGCGCCAGTTCTGGGGTTTGGAAACTGCTTCTTCAGGGAATCAACCAATGGATCAGAATCCCCCAATGATATGTCACCGCGCACCACCATCATCATTGTCTGTTGCATCTGAAAGAGATAAAGACATTTCTATTTCTTAGCCAAGTCAATTTTGCAGTTGGGAAATTAAGTACACATTAATACCTGGATATTTATCATAAAACTGTTTTAATATTCACTATGAAGATCAGCTTGATCTTCCTTGTATTTACATGAATCAGAAGCCTAAAGCATCTCATGCATTAATAACTAGTATTTGGTCCCTATACAATGACCACCTCAAAAGAAGGATAGAACCTAAACTCCATATTGGTAACCTTTCTGCTAGATATTTTCTGACAGATCTTACCCAAAATTGGTTTGATGTGACCTTCAGAAAACTGCATCCAAACATTTACAGCTTATCATACGATATTATAACATACAGCAAAATACCTTTTTACTTTGACGCAATCGTCGTAGCAGCTTTTTTATGCAGTTTTCCTGGAATTTCCTGGAAATCAAAGAAGTACTGAACTAAATGAGCAGATGAATAAAGATAAACACAATCTGATGTCATCAAACTGGTGACCTTTATGACTGAATCATATGATACGAAACTACAGTAAAGTCAGATATAAAAACTACAGCAGACTGAAATTCACATTTAAACTGACATCATTTGAAAAGCTTGAATTTTGTGTTTGCTTAATATATATTTCTAGTTACATTACATTAACGTCCATTAAATTCTACAATTAAGTGACACAATAAAATGGATAAATCAACTGCTGAAGTCCAACATTGCATTAGAAATAATGGTAAATGTAAAAATTATCAATCAAGCGGATTATGCACTATTTTTAAACTGATAAAATCACCTCCCGTATCAAAATCAACTACTAACTAGTCAGAAATCAAATAGCGTATCATGTGACAAGATCTGAAATGATAAAATTCAAGGTCTGCAACAGCATGCCTGGGGTTTGATTCTCGTATTTCTTGGGATATTTGCACTTCATCATAGAATGGTTTAACCTGATAATGAAGGTCTGCCAGTGGTGGACTGTGTTGACATGTGTGCTTTAGACAAAATATCCTTCAACACCATGACTTTTGAAAACCACATCATGGCATACATTTAGTAAACAACCGTTTTATGACCTTAATGGAAAAATTAAAGATAACAAAGCTCCTTGAGAACAGCCTAACCTGTCTAAAGGTGTATAGCCAAACAGAGTGTGCAGAGAATGAGCAACAAGGCACGCATAAGAATATCGTCCAACATCTGACAGCTCCGTTATTAATACTACTTCTTCTTGTGCTTCTTTACTCTCGTCATCTGAATTCTCTGCAAAGTGGTCAGTAACAAATTCCAGAGCATCCTCAAAATCATCTTCATCTTCTTTTCTATCATTCGCTTTGTCTTTTACAGATGCTTTGTTCTCAGAATTACTACAGTCACTAGATGCTCTAATGGTAACATTACTGCTTCCCACAAGCAAGTCTTTATCATTGCCATTAATTCTGTCATCTCCTGAAGCATCTGTTTTACTTTTATCATCATTGTTACTCAAAGACAAGCTGTTAGTTTTGTTGGTGCACAAAGTTTCTGTTCGGCAACTTTCATTGTCATCACTTATTGAAACTTCTGTAATGCTGACACTTTTGTCTTCAACATTCAAAGTAAATAATTTGCTACTATCAAAGTTGTTATCCAACAAAATATCTCCACTTCCACTGCATCCTTTAACATTTAAACTGTCAGCATTTGCTGGTTTGTTTAAACTGCTGTTAGAACACTCCACTGGGCTGTATGGATTTGCCTGAGTATTTATCTCAACCAGTGCCTTGTCTGCACCATTTCCAAGACTAGTGTTATCAACTTGCATGATCTCTGCATCACTTTTTGGCACTTCCAATTCGCTTTGATATTTGCCGTCATTTTTCCTGAGTTCTTTTTCTGATGTCATGTCACCAGGAACACTTCTGTCTAAAGGAACATTAACATGAACACCAATAACATCTGCACGACCTTTACAGTCTTCTGAAGAAACCGAAATCACATCTTCTGAATTCTCTTTGTCATTTTCACGCTCGCGGCTCGCAGAGTTTAAAGGATGAACATTGTTGCTGTTGTGATCTAAGATGCCAGGATGTGCGGCAGGTAAAAAATGTCCTTCCATCCTTTATGACAAATGTACATCAGAGTCTGAAATTGTCATAGGATGCTGAATAAACGTAACAAAACATTTGAAGTATAACTTATGATAAAAAAGATAAATCTTACAGATTGTCTTATGAATGCCAAAAAGCAAATATGACTTCATACCTAAAGCAGTTACTGAACATCTTAACCTGTGTCAAGTGTCCCTAGTATCTTTAGGAATACTATCGTAATCGTAATCCCAAGACTTCTAAAGCGCCCAACGAAAGCCACGTCACAGGGCCACCTTTTTCACAGGTGCTACTACACATCATAAGTCCCAATACTTGTTATCTTCCTTTCACCCTAAATACAGAAATCATTCTTATATCGGATTTACACGCTAAAAATCACTTATCAAGTCTACTAGAAGTTATCTGTACATGATTTACTCCTAGTTCCCATCAGCTTGTTCCTTTGAACGCCAAGTCGATCAGCATTAGTGGAGTAATTGATGGCGCTTCCAATACACAAGCGATTTCAATCTCACGATATCCACTAATTTATCTTCAAGATGACACGAATCATGAAGTTACTGAATGATTACTAATATACCTACGAAAACAACTAATATATGTTGACCGCTCATGTGATCAAAAGCAACGATACGAAAATAACTACTTCAAACTTAGCGACCGCCTTGCTAAAAGATTGCTCAAAACTTTATTCTTACAGCTTACTGAACTTACAAGATAATTCAAGTTGTCAAACTTTCAGTACAGCCCATAGCCTGCAGACAACGTCATTTACAATTGATAACGCAACAGGTAACTAGTATATTGCAAACAAAAATTTAAGGTAGCATCCGAGCATATTGCAGCGAATACCGCGATTAGTCGATGAGCAGTTGATAAGAAGCCTGAAATTTTCCATTATGTTATATAGCACTATTCTATGCAAATTAACCGAAACGCCAACTCTTACATTAAAAGATGATTTTTTTGATAGCGTTTTATTTGAATCTTTAATTTTATTCTTTGAACAGTTTTAAAACCCGTTCGGAGTTTAATAAGATGGCAAAATTGAGAGTTGAACGATGTTTTATAAATTGCTGTCAATATCATGGTTTCATGCTAATATTTAATTAAATTTTGTCCTAGAATTAAATCTTGTTAAGATTTTATAAATCAGGAAAAAATATAACAATAACAGCGGCAGCATCAGAAGCAGCAAATGCAAGTTATAACATCAAGACTGAAAGTGACCCTGAAAACTCGCGCTATATAATTATTAGAGTGTACATTCTGAACACCTGCGGTAATATAATAATATAAATACTGTAGTGAAAATAAAACAAAAACGTCAAAATTGAGATGAAGCAATTTTATATCTTTTAAATGCGAATTATGCGATAACGATGAGTTTTTAAACGCTAACACTTAATTCTCTTGAGGTTTGTATTTTTGACCGATGCTATTCGGTTTCCGCTTTTTTCTGCTTTTTACGTCTCGGATTCAGTTCCCTAGGCAGCTAATAATCGTATTGGTAAATTCATAATTTCGAAAGCGCTACTTGAAAGCTAAGAGCAGAGTACCACCTTATTCACGAGCGCTGCGTGAAGTCAGAGGGTTGTCCAAAAATGCCATGTGAAGAGCCAAGTCCAGAGAGAAGACCATAGAGAGAAGGGGAAGAGAAGCTGTTAGGAAGGGTTGTGTTGAAACAGAGAAATGGGAAGTCGTCGGAATCGAAGGATTATGGTAGGATTTCTTGCAAAGGTGCGACTTCAGTTTTGAATGAAATCCCGGAGGAGTATAATAAATAGGGGCATGAGACATGATTGTGGGTGAACGATAGAAGGAATAAGAGAAACGGAGACTATACGAAATATAGGAGGAAGATCGTTCCAGAGTTGAGGTGCAGTGTAGTATGGTGATCGGTTAGAGAACTTCAGCTGAGTAATTACGCTTGTTGTGCAATGTTATGTTATCCTTATTTATGATGGAAAGAAGAGTTAACTTAAATCCGAACACGAAGGCAAAACGCTTTGAGAGATGAATGATGAACTGGTCACATAGAGCCTACAAAATGCTTCTTACTGGAGGGGTGTTATACGTTCTGTGATATTATAGGCAATGATATGGAGCTGCTTCGAAGAATATGTAGTTGACTTCATACTTTTATCATAGACTGGGACAGAGATCTCGGTCTTGACATCTCAGTCTTGAGATGGACTTGAGACTTGCCTGACTCTTCACTTAAGTGCTGTAAGGACTAATGCTTGACATTAGGTTGAATTCAACAGTAAGTCTGTTATGCTGTTTGCACTTTCTACTAGCTTAGATGGATTCTTTTATTCCACCTAAAAGTGCTGTTTACTTACAGCTTACTGACTCACTTTCTCATTCACTTACTAGCTCACTTTGTCCTCAGTTTCTCACTTTCTCCCGCACTCACTCACTGACTCACTTACTACTTCCCTCACTTGGTCACTTGCTTGTTTGCTCTCTGGCTCCTTCATTTGCTTACTCAGACTCACTCTTAATTAGCATTTAACTAACTCACACTCATTCTCAATCACTTATTCATTCTCTTGCTTACTTGCTTAAGTGCTTATTGACTCACTTATTAATTGAAATATTTTCATTTTTGTGCGATGTTGAAACACTGGCTAATTTTTTTCACGTCTGATGATCTTGCATGAGAATAATTACATTGAAGACTCCATATAACTTGCTTGATTATAAAGAGAATTCTGTATTTCATGGTCCGGAACATGGATCCCAAATTTAGTTCAGCTAGAAAAACTAAACTCGTTATAAGTAAAGTAAAGTAAAGTGTCCCATAGCTCACAAGTGAGACGTAGGGGAGGCGCTCACTCCTTCTTTTGGTCCTTGAACCGGCAGTGGATGAATTCAGTGTCCTGGGCATGGATCCAGTGCGTCACAGGACTTGCCATTTATATCCCAGCTTACTTTGGTATCAAATTCTACTGCTTGGTGACAGAGGCACGGTATGCACAAACAACTTGCCCAGGGTATTACATGGAGTCAAACCCACAACTGCATGATTACTGAACAAACGGTAGACCACCAAGCATTATAAAGTGACTTTATTTTAAAGCAGTAGTTGGTGTGGCTTTCAAAGACAGGGTTATGACAATTTTCTGGCATATATACAAGAATGCATCCTGTTATGTTGTGTTGCATCAATTCAAGTTTTATTTTTGTATTACTTTCTAACTTTTATTTGAGTTTTGGTTAGCTAAAACTGATTATTGTCGGTTGGCTGCTCAGGCAGACTGTGTAGTTTAGAACTTCTTTTTTCATTTCATATCGTTTTTAAGGAAGCATGGAGGTGCATGATAGTAGGCCTGTCAGCAGGCACGCAAAGGCCCAGGCAGCTGTCTGTAGGGTGGTACTTGGGCCATGTATGCATATACCCAAAACCTGGCCTTTGAAGCATCATGATTATTTTAAGCAGATCGCTAGTACAGTATTAATCAAGGGCTTATAATTTGCGTTTAATCTTTCACCTGTAGCCATGGTTTGGTAGGTATCGGGAGGGGGTCAACAGTGATCAGTCAATGAAGCATGCAGAAGAACAAATTTCTTTAGTTTCTAGGAGGAGTCAGCGGAAATTAGTGCACTGTTGTATGCAGTGCATTGGTGGGCTGAAAGATATTGTGGACTCATGGGTAGGGTGATTGCTTAAAAAACTCTGAATTAGGCATATGATGACTCATATATGGTACATTGTACATTATTTTATTACCCAATGACTGAGTGGTGGGTAGCTGAGTACCTGCTCAGAATGGACTCGAGTACCTGGGCCATCCTTTACCAAACTTTGGACACCTCTGCATGATAGTCTAGTGGTTAGCCTGCTGGAATGTCTACTGAGAGGTCCAGGGTTAAAATCCCCGCCATGTAGAAAGGTGTTTAAAAAATTTCTGCCCAATTTGCACTCCTACTGAACTCAGCTATAATATGAGTAGACTAACTGTATGCTGTCTGTGGAAAGATCGGGCAGTGATGGAGAAGACTGACCACCTGCCTTCAAATGTCTTGGCTAAGAAGATAAAGTTGCTAGCATTTTATTTAGATGACTACCTCTTGGGGTTAACTTAATGGACGGCTGTTCTGCTTTTTAAGGAATGTGGTGATATTTAAGCTGATACATGTACCTCACTCTGTATTATATTGTTGTAGTGCGGCTTTGGCTGTTGTAGGGTGGAATTTTGTTGTGTCTTCCAATAATAGTCAGTCACCGTTTTGTGACTGTGCCATGAGCAACATATGTCCAAAACATGAAGCTATAAACATGTCCAGAAAACATAGGCTATGAATTTTTCTTCTTTTTATTTGTAATGCCTTTTTGTTTGTTACGTTTTGGTGCTTGTTGCTGTCTGGCATGCATGAATGCCCATATGGCCTGGATGTAATGACTTATAAGTCTGGAATGCTGACTGTATACATTTCCCTACCATTAATTTCGTAAGGGATGTCAAATATTGGTGGCTATATTAAACTTGGCCACTTTTCAACAGTGCAGGAAGATTAGAATGCAACTTCATAGCTTGTTTGTGCCGGTTAAGAGAAGCTATTGACCAGGTTTTTCCAATTTTCCTTTTGTCAATTATCCAGACTAGCCAACTGTTGTGCACACAAAGCCTTGGTTTGGTATCAGGTGACGCCTCAAAGGTCACCTGAACCCACCTGTTAGGTTGAGACCCTCCTGTCTTCAGTGCTTTTGAGAGGTATTAAAAGTGTTCAGATAAATATTTACATACACCTTTTTGCCCCGAACTCTGGATCCCCCCTCTGCCAATGGTGAGTCATGCTCAACAGACTGTGCACTGAGCCGTGGCTAGAATTTTATATTTTGGCCAGTAAAACGTGTGAATTATCCGGAATAACCATCTTGTTTTGGTTACAGAGCAAATTTTTAGAAACTGTAATCTACAGCTCTCCTTGTTTGTTTGTTTATTTATTAAAGCACTCGTAATGCACGCAACGTCAGTACATCGGAATCTGAGGCGCCGGTGCTAGTTCCCTAGGGGCCAAGATGGAATCATGCAAAAGCCAGGGTAAAGTAGTGAGTGTTAACAAGTGATTTAAAAGAAGACAGCAAGTTTTCAGGTTTAGCTCAGTATTTATCAGTCTGTGAAAGAACTGCTCTCTCCACTCTGCATGCCTTTTAGGATTTTCCTCTGTATTATGACATTCTCAATTCCCTTGTCCTTTCAGCTCAGTTACCTTTGATGTTTTATGCCATAACCAGCGAGGACATGGCTCTATAGAAGTGGGCTCTATAGAAGTTAGTCAGAGTGTAATGATATGTCACAGTGGTCACATGGCAAACATGCAGGCTTTTCAGCTCTGCAAGCTGTGCAGACCTGCACAGGAAGGACTAATGTCAAGTGTAATATGACCTGAGTTTGAACTCTGTATACATTGTATAATATCATAATATTGATTGCTCTTGTCAAATTGTCCAAAATCTCAGTGACCATTATAGCATAACCCTAGAAGTAGCCTGTTACTTACGATGCTATATAAATTGTTGTCAGTGCTTTTTTCAAACGGAACGCTGTAGAACGGCGTTCCGGCACCTTTTTTGGCTAATAAAAAATAATTTAGTTTTTAATAAAAGGATTATGTTACTAATATATTTGAATTATGTAATATAATGTAACTTATTTAATTCAGTTTCAGTGTTTACAACTTTACACTGTTTTCAGTGTTTATTGATTGATAAAAATAATGAAATTTTAGCAGAAAATTCCATAATTGTTCAGTTCCAGAAACTTTTTTCTAGAAAAAAAGCACTAATTGTCGTCATTACATTACATCGATGCGTTTACCTCGAGACTTCAAATCCAGTACACGTTGAACTTTTGCATTCAGGCCATGGCTCTATAGAAGTCGTGAGGTAGTAATAAAAGGCTAATGATAAATTTATTCTTGGATATCACGGACTAAAGTCACGCTTCGCAGTCACGACATGGATGGCCAGACCGACCTGAATGGATGATCGTGTGTTGTGGTTTTTGTGCCTTAGTTCACTTCAAAAGCTGCTGGCATGAAGTCACGAAGGATTCAGTTAATCATGGTGTAGTGACAGTAACTCAAATACGTTGTTCGTTGTTTCATATCCCAAGCAACAGCATGTTTGCTATTTAGTTGAAAGGATGCCTAGGGAGGGGTTGCCTAGGGTGGGGTTGTCCTCAGCTATGGAATCCCTTTGAATAACAATTGGACGTGAAAGCACCGAGCGTTGAGTGAACGCAAGGCATTCATGGTGCACTTACTGCATGCTCGCTTTGAGGCCAAATTCTCTGGTTCAGTTACTGCTGCACAGAACTCCATGGCAGCGGATAACTGGAGGCGTGATGACGGACTGCTTTTATGTAGCGGCTCTTGAGGTTGGCTGGCGTTCTGACTGTGTGCAAGAGCTTTCTTACCCGAACTGTGACCAGCCCTGAATGTGCTGCACTAACAGCACGAGACATCCAGAGGCCAATAAGGCGAAATCATGACTTAATTCACCTGAACGTGACTATTTATATATTTTCTATTATTACATGATGCTATATTGCTGTGTATATTGATATATATATATACCTGTGATCCAGGGTATCGTTTTATCATTTGGGGGATGGAAGTCATTAGATTGGAATAGATTAGATTAGATTTTGCATTGTTTCAATAGGCAAGTACTCCTCTGCTCAGTCCTTTTAGTTATTGAGTCCATTTCTGTAGGTTTCTCGCAGACTTGTCTTCTCCACTCACACTTAATCCCACCAGGACAGACTGAAAATCCACCTCCTCCAGCCAAATGTTTGTTCCAACCTTCCAAAAAAGACGTGTGGTTTTCATGCCTTTTCACATACTGGTCCATATCTATGAAATAATTTGCTACCACCAGCTTTGAGGGACCATTCTGTTCTCTTATTTCATTTTGCAAAAAAATGAAGACTTATCTCATTTCCAGCTACCCATGCTTCTGAGGTGAATTCATAAATTAGTGCGATATATATATCTGATTAAAAACAAATATAGTGGCTTGTTGCGCATCTGTGTCCACAGTTCTAATCCCTGGGCGTCGTATAGAATTGACAATTTGGTGTTACGTTATGTAACTCATTATGAAAGGTCACAAGGTCATTCAGCTGTGGGGTTGAGGATGTGTGCGCACTGCAACTGGAATTTCGTTAACCTTCAGGCTGCCCCTTGCCTCTGAAGACGAGTTTTGATAGAAGCTTGTAGGCCTAATAAACGAATGATTACCCTGATTTGCCTTCATTAACTGTCATTACCTTACTTTACATTACCTCAGTTTACACAATGCTGCCATTCCTTGCAAAACAAACACGGTATCTGGATCAGAGTACAGTTGGGCATTGACAGCAAAGACCTCAACACTGTCCGATATTTGAATATCTACGTTTTATTGTATGTCATGGGGATACAGTGCATTTTGTGTTTTTATTTCAGTAATGATCACCTATTATGATAATGATGAAAATAATGGTTATAGTAATTTACTCGTTAGGGCTCTAGAGTTGTAAATCATAGGCAGACCTGTTTCAGTTTGCTCTTTCAGTTTTCCAGTTGCTTATACTCGAAATATAGCCTGTCTTCCGATTTCTTAGATCTCGGGTAGTTGCGTCGACGGGAGGGTGATTACGAAGTCTGGATTTATGCAGAAGTGACCACTGATTAATGCCCACTGTGTTGCGATTATGGCGCTATAGAAGTTTATACATGCAAGAGCTATGCATTACTGTGTCGGTATCGCTAGATCACAGAGATGGAAAGCCAACGAAGTTTCAAGACTAGACTAGATTAGATTAGGACTTTTTAAGTTAAGCAGAATTTCTTTTGAGGGCTAGAATTGCTTTGAGCTGATCTCAGTTCAGTTCAGTCTTGTATAATTACAGTTTTTGATAGGAATTGCATGACGAAATTTTGAGACTGAATGATCTTTTATTTAAGACTTAGTCTCGTCAAGCCTTAGACAGCGGATGTCTCTTTCCTTCTTCTATCTAAGACTAATGTCTAACCTAACTCTACTGGTTCCCTACTTTTTAGCCCATCCTCTTAATCTTGAATGTTCCAATACTACACCACTTCAGAGGTCAATTTGTTTGAACAGTTCTAAGTTTAGATTTCTCGAATTTATTTCAGATAATGTCAGTGAAGAACTTAACGAAGGCTTTGACATATCTCCACGAAGAGAGTCTGAAACATTCAAGCCGAGTTCAGATACCTTAGAAGTGAATTTTTATAGTAGAATAGTTTTTATCTATGATGGAGTGTTCCTTGTAGGTTATATATCTAATCTAATCTAATTTAATGGCTACTACAGCATCATAATATTACATTGTGCACAGGGTATCAATCGATGGTTATTTCATGTGAAACAGTTGTCAAAATTGCAACATATGCTTATGATTGTCTAAAAATGAACCAAAGTTTGGATCTTTTTGTTCCCTCCTGTGTCATTATCCTCCATGCAACATGGTAGCTTTGCCGTGTTTGGCTCCTCACTCGGGAACAGACTGTCATGCTACCTGCAACATGACCTTCTTGACCTTTCTGCCTCTGTTTCACCAGAGGCTGAAGACCACTGTTTGATCATAGTCTTGTATTTTCAGGTCTGGATCACCTCTGAGGAGTTTTTTCGTAGAGGCATTAGACAAATGTGCACTTAAGATTGCAATCGGAGTTTGTGCCATAATGAAGCGTGGTTTAAGGAAGCTCTTGTGTATTTGAGTGATGAAGTAGAGTTAAACAGCCTATAATGAGTTTACAGCTGCTAATGGGTTAACTTATATAATGGGTTTACTGGTTCTAATAGATTTACTTATAATGAGTTTACAGCTGCTAATGGGTTAACTTATAATGGGTTTACCGCTTCTAATAGATTTACTTATAATGAGTTTACAGCTGCTAATGGGTTAACTTATAATGGGTTTACCGCTTCTAATAGATTTACATATAATGGGTTTACAGTCTGTATGGGATTCCCTAACTATTCTTGTCAAGTAGTGAATTCTGTAGCTCCATTAATCTTAGGTGCTGAAAAGGGCAGAGAAGCACAATGCAAAATAACAACCTCCTGGTGAAAAATGAGAAAAAACAGACCATGTTTAAATCTATGCACTGTTGACTTTAGTATGCGACTGTGTGAACAGCACATATATGTTTGCGTACAGGGCTAAGCAAAATAGTAGGCCTTGCAGTTTTCTAGCTGATGACTAATGCATTGTGTTTGTTTGGGCGGCTCGAACAGTTTGCTGGGTCAAGTCGTGACCGCAGTTCGGCGAATGCTTTCCATTGGTTCGACTGGTTTTGTCCAACAAGGAACTACACGATGATTGTATAGATAAAACGAATTAGCGTACTGGACAGGATAATTGTTTCTCTGGAGGTCTCGTGGTGGATTTTACGCAGATTAGTCGATGTTTGTTCGTTGGTTTATTTGGCTGTTGGATGGTTTTTCTGGAAGGATGAGTCTGTCGGAAGGGTTCTGAAAAAGTGTGAAACCTTGTGTCCTTAAGTCTCTGATATGGCAACAGTTTTGGCTGTTTGTTCAGGATTCAGAGGCTGGAGACTGGCACCTGCTGAAGTGAGTCGGGAGATTTGTGAGGATGCTCGGAGTTCAGCTGAGAACCAAGGGAAGGAAGCTAGATTAAACGATGCCAGCAGAATTTCCTCAACTCTCTCGTCATCCGCCGAAGAATCGGAATTTTCGAATCCTTGTTCTGATCTGATGGAGAACTCGGCTCCAGGTGATGCTGGCACAGGTAAAACTGTGGATGATTTTTAAAAAACATGGGGTGGAAATATATTAAGAAATTGTTGAAAGAAATTTTTATAATGTAACTGAATATGACAGGTGGATGTTTTGATTATTGAAAAAATTGAAATCTGGGGAAGTACAAGGATAATAGTCTCACATACTCTATTTTAAGACCTCATCATCATCGTCGTCGTCATCATCATCATCATAATCATCATTACCAGTTCTGAATGCCAGCCATTTATGGGTGTGAACGAGTTATGACTTTTTCTTTTTTTTTCAAATCTGATGCTTTCCTCATGTTTAAGGAGCTATTCGATGATATTTCCTTAGCCCTGAATTCCAAACTCCTGAACATGAGCCAAGCATTGCTGGCCTTGTTGTTTACTTCTCTGTCTGCTTAGACTAACCCTTGAAATTGACCGGATTGCAGATCTGTTTTGGAGTGCCGTTGATTGATGCCTAGTGCGTCATTATAACGACGCTATAGAAGTTCTGTGATAAGATTACTTCCCAGCTCACTCCAGTATCAAATCCTCCTTCTACTTAGTGCCCAAAGCAGTTTGTCCGATTCTATTATACAGCCTTTGCTCATTGTGCTGAAACCAGTGGAGAATTCAGACATCAAGGGTAGCAGTGACAAAGAGGTAGTGGAGTCGGGGATATATTGAGAAAATCACAGGGAAAAACCAGACTGCAAACTTTATTTTCTCATCTTATCTTATGACTTCTGTAGTGCCATTATTGTAATGCGTAAAGTATCAATCGATGGTCGATTCAAGTGAAACCGTAGTCAAAAATCGTAATCCTTTGGAGAAGTTTGGCTGAAATCAAATAGGTCGTAATCGTAATTGTAATCGTAATCGTAATTCCGAGATTTTTACAGCGCCCAACAAAAGCCGTGCCACGGGGACCAGCTTATTCACAGGCGCTCAGTCAAAACAAAATCGATAGGCAAAAGGGTTCGTTTCCAGGTCCAGATCCAAAAGTCAGACGGAGAGACAGCATGGCAGCTACAGGGGGTGGTGTTTGGGGTTAAAGAGGAGCAAGAGATAAGAGGAAGAAGGGGTCAAGGAAAGCAGAAATCAAACTACGATGGGTGGGCCAGCTGAAACAGATGAGTTTTAAGCTTAGATCTGAGTGACACTAGAGAACCAACTGAACGCACAGAACCAGGCAATAAATTCCAAAACCTTTGACTAACCACCAAGAACGCCCCAGAGACCAACACGGTTCCGGTGTGTGGCACAACAAGAGTCAAGTATCAGTTGATCAAGTGCTGTATTTGCTGGTATGAAGAGCGATCAAGGAGCAGAGGTATGTTGGATTTCAATATACCTTAATCCGCCACTGCTTAACTACTGGGGCACGGTAGCACGATGTGGGGCACGGTAGCATATTGGAGAGAGCGCTTGGCTTGTAACGCGGAAAGTACGGGTTCGAGTCTCCTCCGAGACGGTTACTGTGTAGGGACCTTGAGCAAGTCCTTAACTCACAATTTCTCGGCGCCATCGATTGATGCTAAGTCATTAGATAGTGGCGCCTAATAAATGCAGAACTGGACCACAAATGCAAGCAAGCACCCTACCAGTTAAGTCACAACCATGGTATTCGATTATTTATTTATTATCTTTTAAATGATGTTGATAAAGTTTGTGTTTTCCTTTGTTTTACTATTGCTACCTTAGTACCCTGGTCTTCTCTTTTCTTGTGGATATTTTATATGGTTTTTAGGCAAACTTTTCGGTCAAAGTACAAATTTAATGACGGGTTTTCTTAGAGTCACATGAAGGGAGTTTGGTTTCAGTTGGTAGCTTGTTACTGAATTGACTACAAGAAATATAGTTGTATGTGTATGGACACAGTTTCGAATATTTTCTTCCTTTTTCATCTTGGAAACTTGGGTCTTGGCTGCCTAGGGTGTTACCACAATTTATGTGTTTCTCCATTGTGCATGATCAGTGTTGTGAAGAGTTCTGTAATTTCCTTCTTTTTTACTTATTTTTGTTTTGCACATTTATTATGCATTCAGAGCCAATAAATCTGAATCTGAGATATGTGTTACTGTGTTACTAGTGACTAAGCGGCTTAATAAACGAAATTAAATAAGCATTTACTAGACTATCCAAACTTCTGTGTTGGCTATGGATCGTAATTGTAATCCCGAAATTCCTACAGTGCCGTACAAAAAGCCACATCACGGGGACCAGCTTATTCACAGGCACAAGCAGAGAAGCCTCTTGCTGCCTGAGCTGTTTGTCCTGATGCTGTGTAAATGCTTATTTGTGTGATTTATTCTGTAAAATGGAGCAGCAGGAGGAATTTGTTGTCAATGACTTAACAGGCTTCTTAAAAGGCGCTTCATAAATTTACAGATACACTCTGTTCTTGTCCTTTGTTGCCCTCTTTTCTCTGTTGTCCTCTGTTGTCCTCTGTTGTCTTCTGTTGTCCTGGAATATAGATTTTGAGCTCATCTGATGTGCCATGCGCACTGTAATGGTATTAATGCTCTCAGTGCCCGATTAGATTAGAGATGAGCCTAGGTCAAATAACTGAATAATATTTCAACCATTTCTACAATTATGCAGACGAACAACATCTGCTCGCTTTTAAAAGACTTGTAATTGCGGACGTTGTTGGTAACAAGTGTTTCGAAAGTTATCATAATTTACCTAGGAAGTTGACCGCTTTTTTATTTTGATGATACAGGACCATCAGATCAGGACAGATAAAAAAAGCGGCTGTAAAACTATAAATAATGTGCCTGCGTTTCTGTGGATGTGCTTGCTTGCCTGGTATGTTCTCTTGTGTGTCTGCTTGTTTGTATGTGTGCTTTTAGTTGTGTGTTGATCACCTATTAACTCCCTTGATATATTTAACCTTGTTTACGTTGAAGATATCATACAAATGATTAGCTGATACTGAAACATGCGCAGGCAGAATGTTGCCAATCTCATTTCATTTATAAATTTCTTCTGATCCAGTGTCCAGTGCTCAGTCAAAATATGATGGAGCATTTCTTATGCAACAAAATGGTGCCTCTGAGAGATTCTTAAAAGATACAATGATGCTATAGAAATACCTAGAAACATACATGCATAGACATGTACAAAATCTTACCTAAAGATTTGCTTACGTAATACATACATATGCAGATGAATGCAATGCCATACGCACAAACATGCATGCATACATACGTGCTATATATACATGTATACATACTTAGATACATTACATACATATATGCATACATACATGCATGCTTACACACATACATGCTTATGTACACACAAACATATTTACTTGTATATAACAAAACCGAAATGAACATCAGCACGTTACATGGATTTAATACTTAATTAGTACACTTAGTGCTTAATTTAAATCACATGTAATGTGATCAGGGACACGGATCCCAAATTCAGTTCAGTTTTAATTATGGCCTCATTAGAACACAGCCTCTTTATAAGGCAGTTCTTGATATGGCTCCCAAAGACCACATTATGCCGCGGTTACTGTACACACACACACACGCACACACATACGCAAATGCATACTCATGCACGCACACACGTGCACTTACATGCATGCGAACATGCACACGTACAGACACATGCACACACACACATGCATACACACACACCTAAACACACAAACACACACACACATACGCATGCACACGCACACACCTAAACACACAAACACACATACGCATGCACACACATGTATGGACTTGTGGGATTTTGGTTTCTGTGGCTCAGTCACCCCAAAGACAGAAGAACTGTTCCACTAGTGATGATGTATAAGTATGCATCAAGGTAGCAATGGTAGCTTGAATTGCTTGAATGTGTTACATACATTACTTTACACTGATGGTAAGTCTGATGCACTTGACAGCAAATATCAAGACTGTTGTGGTTTGCTACATGAGCTTTTTAAAACCTTTTGCAATCTATTGCCAAATGAAACTGGGCAAGCCTTTTTTTTCGGACTCAACTGGCAAGATGTTTTGTTCTCCTACTGAATATGGCCGGCAGATGTTTTGGTATTTACTTGGCTGGGGACTTTTTGGGGATGTGGGAATTCCACATTTGGTAAGAGAACATGCGAAACGAATGGGCTGGCACGAAACCAGGATGTTATTGACGTTTAGTTTACTTTTAAATGCAGCTAATTACCCAGTTGGCATGTTAAAAGAGAAACTTCTTTCTATAACCATATGCACAATTGTATGGTATGGATAGGCATATATTCAGATGAGTATGTACTTATACACTTGACACGGTATCAAAAGAATTGTAGAAGAAATACTTCAGACTTGAATGCACATACATGCAAACAGACTCACTGACACGGCACCTTATTTTTACCAGGCACACCTGAGTCAGCTGGAAACCCAGTGGAATCTCAAAAATTTTATTCCCCAGACTCTTCCTGCTTTGTTGGTGCACCTCCTATAGTGTGTATTAGAGTAAACATACCCCAAAATGTGGTCCAGTTTTCGTAACGTCTCACCTGATTTTATTAGATTTTCAAAATGTTACCTGGAGAGCTTAATTAGCATTCACTAGTGTTTAGAACTTCAGGTAGGTTCTGCCTTGGTCCATTCCTGAGTTTGAGGCTATTGCTAATTACCCTGGACACTGTATTAGTATTAGAATGCGTGTCATAAGACAGCAGCACACCCAGGGTTAGTTGTAATTAGGATGTAAGATTCAGAATTCTGATGATAATTCAGTGTGCAATGATGAAAGTCTGGTGTATGTTCAACTCTGATTTGGATTGTGTGGGTTAAGATGTTAAGATGAGAATTTTAATGTAGTTTAACTGTTTGACAATGCATCACACTTATGTAGCTGTCTCACCTTTGACAAGGTCCAGAACATTTTGACTACATTAGTGTCTGTTTCTTGCAAGCATTAATTTCGATGCACTTGTGTGAATTGTAATACACTTTCCCATTTCTCTCACCTTAACACTCCTTTCCCTCTTCTCTCTCTGGTCTTCTGACAACGGGACTTGGTTCTTGACATGGTATCTTTGGACAACCCCACAGACTTGACGCTGCGCTTGTGAATAATCATAGCTTTTCAGTAGTGCTTTAGAAATTTTGAGTTTACAGTTACGATTTTAATACCTTTGAATAAAACTACACACACGGTTTAGATCTGTTAAATAGCCATGTTTCAGCACCTTTATGAGATTCTATAAAGGCACTATATAAATAGCTAGTTACGTACATACCTGTGTTTGTGTGTATGAAATGTTTGTTTTGTATAGTCTTGCTTCTTGTTTATAGTGAAACACGCATGTCAGCGGTATTTGTGTAATGTTATCGTAATTTTTTATATCAATGTTTGATAGCTGTGTTGTTATGATTCATGAGCTAAAACAGCACAAGTTTTCCTTTGCTGTGGAAATTTTGAAAGCATTAGCAAATGTGAACAGGTGAAGCGTGTGCACTACAAATGCATTCTGAGTTTGATATAACTACGGTAATGTCTTTGTATTTAATGCATGAGTGATTCTTTGCCTGCTGACTGTTGTGATGTTACCATGTTTGTGTTTGTTTTGGGATATATGAAAAGCCTCCTGAATGACTTTCAGCACCAGGTTGATTGGAGAATTGTGTCTGTTGGGAGTCAGTTGATAGAGCAGGATGTGGGCCAGCTAGGAGTGGTAAACCTGGAGTAGTGGTTTTTACAGGGGCATTTGAGAAAAAACTTTGATGAAAAATCATAATTTTAACTATCTTCATACCGAAAAACTGTAATAATTAGTATTTTTATTTACTTATTTATTTATTTAAAGCACTTGTAATGCATGCAATGTCAGCACACCTGAATCTGAGGTGAGGATGTATGTTCGCTAGGGGTCAAGATGGAATCATGCAAAAGCCAATAATGCATCTTCACTCTATACTTTTAAATCACAACCTAATCCATTCCTTTAACAATTTCTTATATATCCTAAAGTTCAGTTTATGTATTGGAAGCTGTTCTGTGTTCATCTAGTCATGTCACGACACTATATAAACAGTCATTGGTGGACCCAGAAATATGCAAGTCATGCATTTAACTTGGGGAGAACTTATGGAGGCTGCTTCCTCCATCTGTGTCCTTCTAGCCCTGCAGTACAGTTGCTTTCAACGTCACAATATTCCAGTAAGTAAGATATCTGCGAGGAATAGCCGTTCCAGAACAAGGTTCCCATGGTTTTTGATACTGGGGATCATTTCTGCAATGGGTAAATGCTAGTATTAATAACCTTTACCATGTGCAACACACTTTTTTGGCCTTGGCTGCACTATGGTGCTCTATAAATCGTCATTATTACTATTATTATTACTATTATTATTACTATTACTATTACTATTATTACTACTGCTACTATAATAATAATAATTATTATTATTATTGTTACTAACGTTATTAATTATTTATTAACTATAATTATTTTTATTAGTTATCATTTTTTTTTAGGTTGGCCACTAGGTGACGTGGAGCAGCCTTTGGAGGACCTCTGTGCTAATGAATCGTCAAAGGATGACCTGAGCCAGCTGAATCCTCCAGGTGTCTCAGTAGCACTTTATCACTATTCACCCGAGTACGTCACCAAAGTGGAGTACGGTCTGAAGTTGGGCTACCGAGAGGAGACGATCCATGCCGTGCTGAATCAGTTTGGCGCAGACATCAGTCACGATGAACTGCTGAAAGAGCTGATCGAACGTGACAAGTGCACAGCGGCGGATTCTAGGGAATCCTTCTCCGAATCTGCTCTGACGTCGTCGTCCGTTTGTGCGCGTACTGAGGCGCAGGAGGAAATGGCGCCGGCTGCTGATGGTGGCCCATCTCAGCTCAGGGCAGTTGTCATTGATGGAAGCAACGTTGCAATGAGGTGAGCTGGTCTGAGCAGAAAAACCTTCTGTAATGCTGCATATTGCAGTTTTATCGATCAAGTAAAACAACAGCAACAACAACAGCAACAATGTTAGCGACACTATAAAAATACCAATAATAATAATAATAATAATAATAATAATAATAATACCAATAATAATAATAACAATAACAATAATAACAACAACAATAATAATAATAATAATACCAATAATAATAATAATACCAATAATAATAATAATACCAATAATATATATATAATAATAATAACAATAATAATAATAATAATAATAATACCAATAATAATATATATATATAATAATAACAATAATAATAATAATAATAATAATACCAATAATATATATATATATATAATAACAATAATAATAATACCAATAATATGTGTATATATATATACTGTATAACAACAATAACAATAATAGGATGAGTTTTGGAGCACCACAGCAGAGTGGAGCTGGAAAAAGGACGTTACATGAGTACTGTATAGTTATTCGTTGACTGCAGCCACATTTTGTGGTGCAATTGGCAGCGTTATATGAAATGGTTATAACTGTTGTCATTTGAAGCACATTGTGAGCCCCTACCTGTCTGTGCACATGAATGGGTTTCACTTACTAAGGGTGAGTATGCAAGGCTGAAAAATGCATGGAACAGAATATATCTCTTCAGCTAGAGTACCTGCTGGGGTCTGTTCCTCACGCTTGTCATTATGACACAATGTCCTCTGGTCGTGACATGAGTCAGAACTGGTCTAGGTAGCAAACGTATCATTTTTTTATTGTCTGGCCCAAGTTTCTGGAGTGCATTGTCTCATTCTGCTCTGTCTTTTAGATTCTCATCTAAAGACTACATTTGTAAGATAAGACCACATAAAATTAAATGAGGTGTCCCTTAATTAATGCCATTACTGCTTTGTGTCACAATGAGTATCACTGAGCAATGCTTTAACTCACAAATGCTTAGCACCATCAGCTGATGTTATTTGTAATCGAGAACAGCGCTTTGTTAACAAGAGAGATTTTTAATAATAAATGTACTTGAAAAATTTAATGCTAAATGTGTATGAGAATAATAAGCAGCTGACCATTTTAAGAAAGGCTAACTGTTTTTGCGTTAAATTTACAGCCATGGCAACAAGACCGTATTTTCGTGTCGAGGAATTGGTCTTGCAGTTGACTGGTTCAGGCAGCGAGGCCACAAAGAAATAACCGTGTTTGTTCCACAATGGAGGAAGGAAAATGCTAAACAGGATTCCCTCATAACAGGTATGGGTCAGAGATTAACCTGTGGGAAACATATATGGACTGACTGACATTTGTGACTGTGAATGAGAAAACGCTCACAAAGTTGGTAAGTTAATTAGCGAGATATGCGGTTAGAAGCCAAGTAGGCATAAAATGGGTCGAAATGAGGTTCTTTGCATACTTATATTCCTTATTTTGTTAGCTGTCAATCTATAAGCCCTTATGTAGAGATTTTCAAAGTTTTTCTATTTCATTTTTGTTATGATGCCCTGCTACAAAAACTGTTATGCGTATGAACCAAGTCATGTAAGCCTTCCTCTTAACCAGTTTTTATGGAGAGTTCATTCAAGACAGCCTCAGAGGCGTGTGAATACACTCCAATTTACTACTCTCATAAACTTCCTCAACCCCAGCGACTAAGGTTGAATCATAAGTAGTTATGGTAAACTTTAATTTGTGATTTCTCAAAAGTAGCCACAAACATACCTACATGTTTTTAAAATTGTAACTTTTGTACTCTTTGTGATAGAAACTTCCGGTTTTCACCTAATTATTCAGCAGTTTCAGCCCAATCCAGGGCATTATCAAACTCAGTTTTGTAATTTCCCAACTTTGTGAGGGTTTCCTCATGCACCGTCGCATTTGTCATCATGACGCTCTTTGTTGTTGTTTGTGATCGAGCATTTAAATCTTCTTCCTGATTACTTGATGTGCTTTTTAGAATGCAAACATGTGAGTTGAAAACACTGACAGGAAGGTCGTTAGGTGTCAGCATTTTGTGTTGATGATTCATTAATTTCAATAGCGATTGAATGAATGGATTGTGGAATTTTGGGCTGCATGTTTACCGTTGTTGACTTTGGTGACACGTTCATTGGCACTGCTTATTACTGCCATCACGAATGTGTTTAGACTTGTTTCTTGAGACTTGTTTGCTTGTTGTGTGCCAAATCTGGGCAGCAAATACTAGCTTCTGTTTCATTCTGTTCTGTGAAGTCTCATCCTTGTCATGTTTGCCTTCATCAGTATTATCATCAGCATCACCATCATAGTCTTCTTCAACAACATCGTCATTGTTATTGTCATCTTCATGATCTTTTTCTTCAATGTCGTTATCATCAAGCACATTGTCATTGTTTTCAGTATCTTCATTGTATTTTTCTTTCCTCGTGTCGTTTTTCATCAGTATTAGCAGTAACATTTCTTTTGGCTGTTCTTGTAATAACTGAGGGTTTGCCTTACCTTACTGCTAACCCATGCATTAGTACTTGAGTGATATAGAAGTTATTCAGTATCTAGATTTCTACTCAGAGGTGCTTCCAACCTGAGTAAAGGAGATAGCTTTTCAAGTGTTGATAAAAAGCGCATGCAGACCTATTAGATGGAACTGCCTTAATGTATCACATGTAAAACTTTAGATTTTACTATGTTTATTCCAAACTAATAGTTAGTTTTGTCATTTTTTTCTCAGACCAAGAGATATTAATGGATTTGGAACGGCAAAAGATTCTTGTGTTTACTCCATCGAGACGCGTCAACAACAAGCGCATTATCTGCTACGACGATCGCTACATTCTTAATCTGGCTGTCCAGAACAATGGAATTGTAGTTTCAAATGACAACTACAGGGATCTCATTTCAGAAAAACCAGAGTTTAAAAAGGTCGTCGAAGAGAGGCTGCTTATGTATTCGTTTGTGAATGACAGGTGAGATGAATGGTCATGCAGAAGACAATGAGAAGTCGGTCTAAGTAATTGTAATTGTAATTTGAGATACGTAAAGCACCACTTCTAGAATAAACTCATCAGGGACACTCGATACTGTGTGTGAAAAGACAGTGTTATTCGACTTCAGTTTTGATGTGTATTCTGTGCTTCTGTGATAAAAATTGGTTGCATTTTTGCAATGTGAAAAAATGCTAAATATTGAAAAAATGATAAATATTAAAAAAATGCTAAATATTGAAAAAATGCTAAATATGAAAGTTGCATGCTATACTGGAATCACTTTGGTTGCAGTAACTTTTAGAGGTTAATTAGTTAAGACAACTGCATCACTTTTGGAGACTGCTATTGGAAGATGTGTAAAGATTCAAATACAGTAATAGTTCAGATATGTACATATGTGAATACATTTGCAAATAAGCACACACATCCGTGCACACATAATAACATGCAGACACCCTCATAGAGACAGAATATGAAGGTAAAAGTAAAGGTAAAACACTTGGAACTCTTTAAAAGTATGGTCTCTAAGGTTTGAAGGGTCATTTGACTGAGGCCCCCCTACATGGCAATCCAACAAATGACAGTCCTGACACATCTAATCTCCACTTGCATACGTTATATACCTAGATGGTGGCGGGTCGTTTTCTTTTGTGCTGTGGTGCCATAATTTATAAAACTACTTATGACTTACTAAAACTTGTAGCATCTGGTGTTTTTCTATGCAACTTGCCACCATGTCTGACATAATATAAGTAATTGTTAAAATGGAAATTCTTTGTTGCTTTAGGTTCATGCCGCCAGATGACCCGCTTGGTCGGTATGGACCAAACATTGACAGTTTCCTTCGCAAGGACCCGCTTCCAAACAGCCAAACGTCTCAGCTATGCCCTTATGCCAAGAAATGCACGTATGGGAACAAGTGTAAGTTCTATCATCCAGAGAGAGCACAACGACCTGTGGTGCCGATTTCACAACAGATTACTAGTAATTCACAGCCAAAGATCAAGGAATTCCAGCACAGAGGTTAGCTCGTCCAGAGCCCTTTTTTCATTGTTGTAATCTTTCTGTGCATAATAACAATTTTAAATATGGTACCAGTTTATATATTATGTGTATATATTTCTGGTCTGTATTGTGTGTTTGCATAATTATTTAGTAAGTATGTTTTAATCGGTGATGATGATTGATGTATGCCAGTTAATGAGTATTAATTGAAAGAGTATTAACAGCATAGGAAACCTGAAGTCAAACCTGAATCAGTCTTTGCCATAATGACCTTTGGCTTGATTGAGCTCCTAGTAACATGCTTATCTGTCAACTTTTGATTGTTGAGGTAGAAAGGTAGAGTTACGATTCATTTGTTAGCATGCATGGCATGTGAACAAGTGTTATGTGTTGAAGAGAATCTCATCAGCAGTTAATCATGGTGGTGTTAATGATTTGGTGTACTTGCTTTGGCGTACTTGCTTTGGTGTACTTGCTTTGGTGTGAATGCTTTGGTGTACTTGCTTTGGCGTGCTTGCTTTGGTGTACTTGCTTTGGTGTGAATGCTTTGGTGTGAATCTCACCAGCAGTTAAAGTTTTATGATGACGTTGGTGCACTTGGTTTTAGGTTGTGTTCCGTGTAACGAGAAACAGCCAGTTGGTCGGACGCAATCACTGGGCCAGACGGTTTCACCCTCAAAGTACCGGGGTGATGCGATAGATCTCTCATCCCTTGCGATCTCTGTGCTTGCCGGTGGTAAGAATGCAGATGACCCAACGAAAGGCGGTGGCCTCGAAAGGCGCTCCTTGCCACTGACAACTTTCGCCCCCTGGGGCGTGCGACACGAGAACCTCCGGCCGGTCCATTCCGATCCTCCAAGGCTTTCCCAACTGACAAAATGTACCGGTCACCTGGCGCTGGCAAAGAAACTCTCTGACGAAAACTATTTCATGCAGCACAACGTACAGGCGGGGGGAGCTTCTAAGCTGAGCCAGACAAAGGTTGAGGGTAACCAAGTGGAATCTGATAATCGCCATTCGAAGCTGTGTCGCAAGGCGTCGCTAAATGCACCAATCATTGAGGCACAGGAAAGTAATTTTGGAGATTTGTTGTCGCACAAAGCCAGAACTTCTGGCCTTCCGAACGGCACCATTTTGCATTCAGTGACCAAAGGACATAGTGGGGAACCAGTAGAAAGTGATTCAAATAACAATGGCCCAAATAATTTAGCTAGGCATAGTTTTGTAACAAGAATGCATAGTGCACCTGTGATTCATCAAAACATACCAACGAATGAAGCTGGTAGTAGCAGGACCTTGTGTGATGAGTTTGCACAATGTCCATTGACGTCACAATCACACCAGCGTAAGGTGCCTCTGCACCGTGTCTGCACTTCTCCTCTGGCACTTGATTGCACCAGAGGACAACCACCTTTCACTTACGATTCCTCGGGTGCCAGCACCAGTCAGAACTTCTGCTTTCACGGCTTTCCATTTATTCCACAAAGGGGCCGGACAAACACTTCCAATGAACCATTGTTTGGATCTCCTCAGCACTGCTATCCAGGAGTTGCTTGGATGCAGCAGCCAGGCTCTAGCGTGCAGAACCCGTGCAGCCGGGTTTCAGATTTCACCAGGGGAAGAAGCGATGCTCTGATGCCATCGGATGTTTCCAGTGGTGCCCTTCTAATTCCTTCACCCCACCAGCAAATTTCTACATTCCATTTCGGTAGGAACTCTTCGTTCCAGTTTGTGCCGTCTGCTGAACCGGTGCAGTACTTTGTTCCTCCAGGTGCCAGCCTTCCAGAAAATCCTCCCAGCTTCATTCCTGAAAACTCTGATGACCCAAAAACTGCACTGTTTTTTAAACTTTGTGGATTGTTTGATCGCAATGACGTGTATCGTGTCATGCTTGAACATCCGAATGAAACGGATTCAAAGAGCTTATGCGGCTACCTGTTGCATCTAGATCAGCAACGAAAGCAGCAACTAAATGCATAACAACACACAAACAATAAGCAACATGTGCAGCAGTAAACAACAGCTGCAACATGTTATAATTCCATTTAATCAGATTTGTTTTATTGCTGTTGTTCGTAGTGATGCTTTTCGTTATTGTTCTTATTTATGGTGATATTTGTATAGAAATTGTTATTTTTTCTACAGTTTCATCTTATTTAGATGAAACACTAGAGTGCTTGTACAAAATTGATTTGTAAGTTTCTGCTGTCAAAGTTCGTAAACTCTCTACAGAAGACTTGGCTGAATATCTAACTGGCTAAGTTTTGACAGATTATCATAATGTAGAGTATTGCACCCTTGGCACATGTGCTTGGAGTGCCGTGAGTTTGTTACTCCCTGTATTAGGTAGCATTGCTTCAGAACAAACTATGCTGTGCTACTGGAAACTGGTTATTGAGGGTAATGAGCAGACCGGTTATTTATGTTCTTAACTTATCTGACTTTTGCAACTCCCCATGTAAGATCTCATTAATCATCCCTGTCTTAGTTCGTCAAGCGACATGTTGTAGATTTGTCTTATGCAGTTAAACATGTAAGTAGATCTGTATTTTTCCCATACCTAATTATAGTTAGAAGATCTAGATGTGCATTTTGAACTCATGTACAGCACCCTTTTCTTCTGCCTCAGCCATGCTATGGCACTATATAAATTGTCTTGTTATTATTCCAAAAGTAATGTTTGCTTTTTCAGACACTAATGAAGTTAAATGCTTGGAACTGACTTAGAATGTGATATTAACTGTTGACCATCTTTTGGAGGTATCTGGTACATATCACTCTCACCCATGTCCAGGGAAAGTCTACAAGTTGAAGAAGAAAGTGCTAGTGGCATATGTGGGAATCTAATGGATAAACCTTTCCGGATGGATGGGAAAGGCAGTGTTGCACGGTAGAGGTGTAGGTGCAGAAACAAAGATCTATGATCAGTGTTAAAACCATGAAAATGAAACAATGAAAACCAGAATGTCAGTTGGCTGATCATTCACTTTTGTCTCACGGTATTAAATTACATCACTTTTTGACTCTAGGCCACATACTTGTACAAGTATTAACTGATATGTACCAGTACTTTCAGTGAGAGTTCAAGCCATAGTAGTGTCTGATTTTAGCAGATATTACTTTTTGGAGTGAGTTTTTGCAAGCATTGTTTTTGTCTGTTTTTTCCTTGTAAACATACCTCTGTTGTTTTTTGACTTAGATCTGTTGCTGTCGAGGGCATGTAATGAAGGAACTAATACCCTGACATATACCTTACCTTAACTTGTTACATTACCAGTGAGTTTGTAGGTTCCTGCAGTGGCATTGTAATTGGGATTGTTGGTTGTGTTTTGTTGCTAGAATTGCTTTTATTGAAGTACATGTAGGACTGGTTTAGCAACTAATGGCAACTAGTGCAAAATGTGCATTCCCATTGTCCTTCTGCCTGTTTCTGTCTTTCGGTCTGTCTGTCTGTCTTTTTATGGTACTTTGTGTGATTTTGTACTGTTATGTGGAATTATGCTACGTTACACCATTTGATGTTATAGTTGCAAGATGCATTCTTATTAAGCTGATGTCTATTAGTCAGGCCATTCTGTCCAGGCATCAAGCCCTTCTGTCTGTGTATCAAGACTTTATATCTGCCATATACCAAATGAAGCAATATTTTAACATGTCTTAACTTACTTTACAATACCTTACGTACAGCTATCAAGCTCTTTTGTCTTACTATGATGCCTTGTGTGACACTATCATGTGATGTTGTGCTGCTGTTACAGTCGGCTTACTGTACATTCTGAGTACGCTTTTCTTCTGGTAGTTATTTTCACCGTAACTTATGTTTTATAGCAGCGATAAGTAGTATTATGTTAGCGACTGTTGAGAATTTTAAAACACCTTTTTTGTCAAGCTGCAAACCTACACATGCCTTCTGGAGAGACAAAGCTTTGCTGAAATGTCTGTTGTAATGTGCTGGCTATTCTGACATTTGTAGCTAATGTTATGGACTTTTAGGGAACAAACTTGTTGCATAAATTACACTGGCCAACACATAATTTGTTGCCTCAAATGTTAGAACTGTTTCTGGGTATATTTGACCTGCTGATTCCAGAAAAGGCACCAGTTTTCTCCCAGCAGGTCTAGTTTTCGAGATATAGAACATTATGCCATATACCAGTCCTTGCCTCTGCTCGCCCATAAAACATAAGGCTATAGCTATAATTATGTAGTGCTCAATTTATTATGTGATACACTAAGTAAACATAATAATACAAATACTTAAAAGAAAATGGTAGTACCTGAAACTGTACTTATATGATACCAAACAGAACAAGTTTGTTATAAAAATTTCAAGTCATTCGACACCGAAGAAGCTCCTTTTTGTACGATTTCCGAGTGTGGCATCTGCCGGAACAATCGCGCATAATATTCCAGCAATAGTCTGCCATCATGTGTGCATCCCATCTTCCTTGATATCGATTTTCCATTGTTTTGATGTCTTGGTGAAATCTTTCACCTTGCTCTTCGCTGAAGTCACCAAGATTCTCTGGAAAGCGATCTAAGTGACTGTGGAGATAATGGACTTTAATGCTCATGTTGCAGCCAAGCTTGTTGAAATGAAGAAGCATATCCTCTACTAGTTGTGCATAATTGTCTGCCTTCTTGTTGCCAAGAAAATTTTTAGTTACAAGAACAAAGGAAGACCAGGCACAAGATTCGATTTCATTCATTGATGGTATGAAAAGTGGGTCATTCATAAGTTGCCTGATCTGTGGACCATCGAAGATTCCAGCCTTCAATTTTTCCATTGTAATTCCTGGTAACTTGTGTACTATGTATTCGAAGCATGAACCTTCTTTATTCAAAGCCCTGACAAATTGTTTCATCAGGCCTAGCTTTATATGTAGTGGTGGCAGTATGATCCTATCTCGTGCCACCAAAGATTCCTTGATTACATTTTGAGCTCCAACCACCATGTCTTTCCTCGAAGGCCAATCTTTTCTTGTCCAATGTTCATGCTTGGCTCTACTGTCCCAAAGACACAAAAAGCAGGGATACTTTGTGTAGCCACTTTGTTGACCAAGGAGGAAATTTACCATCTTTAAGTCTACACAAATTACCCATTGATGTTCTTTGTATTTTATCTTTTCCAGTACTAAAGAGATGGCATTGTACTCTTCTTTCATCCTGGTGGAGTGACCGATTGGAATAGAACCAAATTTGTTGCCGTTATTTAAAAGCACACATTTCAGACTACGTTTTGAACTGTCGATAAAAAGACGCCACTCATCTGGGCTGTAATCCGACAGACCAATTTTCTTTAATAAGTTGCTGATGTCATTACAGAATACTAGGTTGTTGTCTTCGGTAAAGAATGGCAGCAAATCCTTTTCTCTGTTTCTATAAATTGCAATTTTCGTTCCAGGCTGAAGTGCATTCTTTTCCTTTAGTCTGGACGCAAGCAATTCAGAGGACTCTTTTGAAAGATTTAAGTCCCTGATCAGATCACTCAACTCTTTTTGGTCAAAACGTTCACTGTGTGAAGTTGATTGGAAATCACTGTCACTGCCCCACTTTCTTCACTTTCGTCATCTTGTCCGATATTGGACATGCAAGTCTCATCGTCTGAGAGCTGAGGTAGTTCGCGAAAAGGTGGAACTGGTACAATATCCGAATGCGGAATAAGTCTCCTGGCTGAAGGTATATCAGGGTAAGACAACTTGTGACGATTATTTCGATTGATGCCTATGATATTAACCATACAAAAGTAACAGTCGTCGAAGTGGTTTATCTGTTCCCTCCAAACCATCGGTACACCAAATTTCAGGCAGCTTCTCTTTCCAATTGTCCAGTGGCGCAATTGTTCAATACAAGTTTTGCATACTGTATGAGGAGCCCATTGCTTATCTTGATCTCCAAGTTTGACACCAAAATAACCTACATATGCTCTTTTTACAAACTCAGAAATCGGTTTCCTGTTTGCTTTTAGTGTGTATTCCCCACAAATGTAGCAGAATATGTCTGGATGGTTAATGCAGCTCCGTCTGGAAGTAGCCATAACCTTAAGGATGTTCGCATCTGAGGAATTAAATGACTAACCTAAAAAATAGTAAGAACATGTAGTTATTTAATGCTCACATTCACAGATTGTTCTTGCGACCAACTCTTAATATGCCCTAAGACGACTGTGGCTGCTCTAGCTTTCAGGAGGCGGTTTATATATGCTATAAATGCTGACTTCAGCATAATCTATTTGCATAGTTCGAAACCATGAAACGCTGTATAAGCACAAATAAATTCTAAATGAGGCCTTGAATTTAGTGCTGAGTAAGCTGTAGGCTACGGAATAGTTATTTCGTTGAATCAGCAATATCTCAGCACGCGGCAAGATATGCTGATTTTACATTATAAGGATGTAGGCATTATATGAATCAGCAAGAATTATAATTAGCCATAAATAAAGCTTATTATGACATTTTAGTTTTGCCAAAGACATCGTTTAAAGAGTGGACTGGGTTTTCTTTACAAAATCGACGATATCTCAGAAACTAGACCTGATGCACTCAATCCAATGACATTTTCTGAATCAGCGCCCAAAATTACCCCAAGAACATGTCTAAAACCGAAGGCAACAAGAAAAAAAATTTTTTCTGTTGGCCAGTGTTATAAATTAGTTTGCATGTATGTTTACTTAAAGATCCTGATTTCTAGAATTCTGTTGATATTTACCGTGTTTCTTATAGGTAAAAGTTTTGTTTGGGTGAAAATTGTTAAATTGTTGTTATACTTTCCAGTTTTCTTCTGTAAATAATTCATTGTCAGTTTGTGCAGTGCTGTTATTTGGATGTCAAAATGTATGCTAGATAGAAGCTGTGCTTTTCTGAGCCTTTGGAACTGAAATTTGTGGGGTATTTTGTTTTTGTGATGATGTGTTTCTCCATCCTGTGATCACAAGTGAAGTTTCTATCATTTGGCTGTAACAAAGTTTGTGTTGTAGAGAGAAGAAGCGAATTAGGTTTCTGTTTTCTCCTAGTGCCTCTATTACTTTGCTGAATTACAACAGATATTCTGTTGTTGTCAGTTGTTGTTGCTGATTCTGTGTCGTCACAGATATGTATGAGTCGCCTGTCACAATAAATTGTCATTTTTCTTTCTTGTGTGTTGAAGTTGTTTATATTCCGGTTTTAATTGTTGATGATTTTCAGTGTGTGGTGTAAGTTAATTGTCACAGAGCATTTATGATAAATTGGCTTTAAATTATTTTCATCTTGTTACCATCAGCTGCAAACATTAGAAATATAATAAAATTGAAACAGAATTTGTGTGATTTAAAACAATCTTTCTGTCATACAAGAAGTATATTTGTGACTTCTAGCTGTGTTCGGTGTTTTGATTAATAATTTCTTCCTAGCCGCTGCAGAGCGGAATTTCAATTGCGGTGTGACACCAGCAAAAAGCAGACGAGTAACCGATTCTTTTTAGGCATGACGTGGATATTGGTAGCGGCAGAGGCAACGACTACAATGATGATAATTAATGCTGATTAAATCTGGTTCCTTTAAGGTGACGACAATGAAAACAATGTTGAATAAATGTGGTTGCTTACAAAGATAATGATGACAATATTGTTGATTAAATATGGTTCCTGTACCCTTTCCTAACTTTTCAGTTCACTTAACACAGCCATCTTTGATCCGTTTGTCTTTGGAGCCGTATCAAACGTGTTGATAGAGTTTGTGTCAATATAACTTCATTGACTGAGCTGAACAAACTGTGACTATGGACTTGCACTTCATAACCAATCTACAGCTCATAACTTCGGAACTTCCAGCATTTTTCTGAGACACAAGTTGTTCTCTTAGTTCCTGGCACGGGAAGTTAAGTAAAGTCTTCCTTCTGCTATGGGTACTTGTCAGTCTTCCTTCTGCTGTGGGTACTTGTCTGTCGGGCAGCACATCTTCCATTATCACTAATCTTGCGCCATATCCCATATGTAGGCCCTCCAGCCTCACACACGTACCAGTATTTGTCACATGATACAACTTATTGAGTAAGTTTTTGCATTCATGGCTTTTTGTACGTTCTTCTCGACCAAAGCAGTTAAACTCGCCTTCAACAGATATTGTAGAACTCTTGGGCTCAGACGGTGACGGTACTCTTTCCCCATAAAGACACAGCCTCCATCGTGCAGCTGGTACGTAGCAACTGGTGGCCAGCTGTGGCTCAATGTAGACCCAACGAACGTGACTGTCGGGGTAAGTGTAAAATGTAAATATGCACGTTGTTCTATAGCGACCGTATGGCATGTGTATTACCTTCACATCTTCTCGATCGCTGACCTCGGCACGGGTTGATGAGATTCGGTAACAGTTCCAAAATCCGGACCTCGCAAAAGGGCGGACCAAACCCTGATATCGACATCATTTCATACAGAAATGAGTATATTGGTGAAATAAGGTCGTGAATTATTCTGGGTTCGTAAAATATGATCGTGAATATTATCCTGTAGCCCACTGCATGACCAGTCTTTTACTAGCGGGTCTCTCCGCTCCCTTCCTTGAGCATACTGTTTGTTTGAGCATATTAAACCACCAAGGCCTGTCTGGGGCGAAGACACGTCCTCCAACAACTCGCGAGAGAACGCTGCGTAAAAATGTTAGGCGACATCGGATAGGCCCCCTGCCGCTGCGGGGCCTCTACAGCAGCTGCCTGATTTGCCTGTTGTGTAATCCGGACCCAAATCTCGCTGTGGTCCCCGCGGGTTTTGCCAGCCATCGATGCTTGCGATTTGACTCGGCAATGGAAACATCATTGCCAAGAGAATGTTAATGACCATAGCGTTTACCGCTCTCTCGTTAAACATACTCCAAACGAGATCGAATCCGCCCACTCTGCGCGCATACATTTATTTCATGTCTGGCAACGCTTTCAATGCGACTTCTAGTTAAGTGCGAGATAACAGCTAAAATCTATGTCGTTTCTGGCAAATGCAAAGTGAAAGAGTTTTGTCATATTTACTGCAGTGGTAGCAGTATAAAAATCTTAGTGCTGGCATGCTGGGAGGATGACTAGCGATTGACTTCGAACACAATATTTTTACTAATCGGCAGTTGCGCCATCTAGGAGTCATCTAGATTTAAATTACCGATAAGTCGCTTTGAGAGATTATTGATTACTTTATCAAACGCATACAATCAAAACACTAACAAATATTTGATTTTGGGGCAATTTGGAATAGTTTATATGCCACATCGTTAGCACAATAAATGAGGCAATTAAATAGTAGCTACCCGTAGCGCTGTTGGTTCAACAGAAATTGTCTATACTGTGGATAGAATATGAAACCGCGTAACGAAATATGTAGTCTGTGGTTGCAGATGGCGCCTGACTATGTTAATAACAAAATAATAATATTATGACTGACACCGGCGTCATTTAAACCGAGCGGGATATATTTTGGCGAAAGATCCGACAAAGATCGGAATGAATCGGCACCAAGTTCTAACAGGAGCTGCTAATTCTGGAGACAGATGTTTTGCCGTGGGTAGCGTCGAGGGCAAACACTTCACGGTAAGCAATCTAACAACATAGAATAAGGTAACTGCTGCTGGTGTGGATATTTGACTGGTTTATATAGCGCCAGTAGGATGAAACGACTGGACTTGCACTGGACTTGTAGCCTTGGCCTCTACAATATGCCTTTGATTCATTTGTTTAGCTCAGTTGTAACAACGATTTGGATCAAAATTTTCTGGTTTTAACTTGTTTAACAAAAATCTTGGATACGCGCCGTCGCAGTGTTAGTGACTTGTGGTCATATGTGAGTGAAGGACTTGCTCAAGGTCCCTACATAGTAACCGTCTCAGGGTAAGCTTGAACCCGTACTCACCGCGTTACAAGCTAAGTGCTCAAACCAGTAGGTTACCGTGCCCTACAGATAGCAGGCAGACATGATTTCAACTGGAGAAAACATATCTGCCTAGAGCTGCTATGCCCAAGGGACAAGAATGAGAGCAGTGCTGAGCATGATCTTTTGGGGTAATGCTGTGCATGGGTAACTGAAGTACATATTCACATACCTTTGGCTGTGCAAATAACACGTGGCAATTTCCAGCAACAGCTTAACCAAGTGAGTCTGTCCACTGTTAAAAGTAATGTTTGTAAAGAGTAGACAGTAATGAATCAAAATGCACTAGTAAACTTTAATCTTCAGACAATAAAGCATTGTGACCTACAGACTGGTTTGACTCATATGGGTAAACTTCTTTCTTCGTTGTTAGTGTGTGATGTGGGTTGTTCGTAAAAAGTTGTGACCAAATTAAATGTGGTGTGATGCCAAAGCATTTCGGTTTCTAGCCAATTTAGTGTCTGTTATTGGTGGACATTACATTTAAGAATACAAGTTGTCAAGTTCTGTGCGATGCCCGGTCAAAGAAGAAGGAGGAGGGCAGTCCTTTAAACTACCCTCAGGAGGCAACCATTCGTATGAAGTGTTAGCAGCTTCATTTTTCTTAGCCTCGGTATATGATGACCAGTCCTCTCCCTTGCTGCATGATCTTCCCACTGACTACATACAGTTAATGTATGCACTGTATTGCTGAGTTCACTAGAGACAGCAAATGGAGAAGAAATCTCAAAAACATGTTTCTGCCCCATGACAAGACAAGGTGGGATTTGGGATCAACACTTTCCACAGAGACCCATGAGATTATTTCCGGTGTAGTGAGAAATTTATTAAGGGGTTTACACTTGTCCTCCAACTACTTGATTGTCTGATGAGGTTATTTTGAAATGTACCCATACTTAGACCCTGTACCATCATGGCCAGATGTTAGTGGGATGGTCTGCTATAAAATTTAGAATTTTTCTGTTTTGTGGAGTGCAGCATGGGTGAACTTCTGCTATCTTGAAAAGTAAAAAAGTAAAGCTCCCACATCCTTAATGCTCTTTGGCCCTTTAGCCGGCAGTGGATGAACCCCAAGGTCCTGGACACAGGCCAGTGCATCGCAAGACTTGCCGTTTACTTCTGGCTTATGCCAGTATCAAGTTATACTGCTTGGTGACTAAGGCATGTGTGGGTGAACAACTTATCCAGGGTCATTACATGGAAACTGCTTAGCAGTAGCTATCCTGTAGCCTTCCAGTTACAGACCCACTGTGGAAACAAATAGACCACAGTGTTGTTGCACTTGATACATACATACATACATACATACATACGTACATACATACATACATGCTGTCACAAAATGCACTATAGTCTAAGACCTTACCTGGTTCACTGTATTGTAACTGTGATCATAAACTTAAGATTTCTACAGCACACAATGAAAGCTAAGTTGTGGAAATCAGCCTTTTCACAGGCGCACAGTCAAAACAAAATCGATAGGCAAGAAGGGTTCGGTTCCAGGTCAAGATCCAAGAGTCAGGCAGACAGGCAGTCAGATGGCTACCTGGGTGGTATTTGGAATTGGATCTGCAGGATAGATGGGGTAAAAGAAGAATACCTTCATACGTCTGTATACCTATACCTTCACTGCTGGCGGGTATGAAGGAAGGGGGTGTGGTGCACAGCAAAGAAGAAGGAGGCGGACTATATAGAGGGTCTTAAGTCAGTTGCCTGGTGACAGAGGCAGCTGAAGAATTCCGGGAATTCTGCTGTCTGGGGGGACTGGAGAAGGGAGGCCGTGTCTAAAATGGTGGAAACGAGAGACCGAGAAGGGCTTAGCGTTCCTTTACCTTTGTCATCACAAGTGTGTGTGTGTATATATATATAATGGTATATGTATGTATATGTGCTGGTTTGTTAATGAGTGTATGTATTTAGAGTAGATATGTATATATATATATATATATATGTATGTCTGTGTTTAATTGAAGAGTCTATACTTAAGTTGTTCATGCAGTTTCAAGTGTTTGCACAGCTTGGTGTGAGGTTTGCCTTAGCTAAGCAGAGTTGGATAATAATTAATTTGAAGGTTTCTTTTGTGACTATTCTGATAGTTTTATATAGTTTGGTGAATAGGTGATTATGGTCAAGTTTTGATTGTTAAATATAGACAGTTGGAGGCATTTGTGTATAGACATTTGAATACTTAAACCAGTTTTGTATAGCTCATGTGTGTACACACGTCCACATATGGACACCTGTTGTACATGTAAGATGGTTGTTTATTATAGGGTGTTTTGCATTTGTTTACAAACACAGGAATCTGTTACCTATGTAGGCCTACATGTTCACAGCTACTTGTAATTTTTGAGTTTATCGTGTGTGTCTATTTAGAGGTTTTTGTGTATGTTAATTCAGCTCCGTGGAAGGGAGGTGAACCAGAGTTTGTAGATAGGAGGCAGATCGTAGACTTGTAGACAGGTGAAACTGCAGCTGTCGTGCGGATTTGTCTTGCCTGTGTTTTTGCTGTGGTGGCTGCAGAGACAATCCAAATTTAGTGAAGTCCCTTTGAAGTGGTATATTCCTCCGGTGGAGAAGATGAATGGAGCGAAGATAACTCCGGATGTCCGAGTCTTCTGCATCATCTGTATGACTGTTCTTTATGTTTGTGAGAGTTCATTTTGGTAGTTTTTTGTGTGGGAATGTATGACGGTTGTTGTTAATTATGACCAGGAAAATGCCAACCTGTTAATAGACATTGTTAATAGAATCACTGAAAAATATAAATGTGGGTTTTTCCGTTAATTGTAAATGAACTTGCGACACATTTATACAGACATGCATACATGACTCTTGGACTCTGCCTTATCTGGTGCTTGAAAGTGAACTTTTCTATGGAAGCAAACTGCTGAAGTATCTGGGCAATTGGCATCACAACATGAAGATGGAAAACAAGTTCAATAATACAGTGTTATTCTCAGACTTTATTTGATGTTGTGTTGCTGCTGGTCGCTTGTCAACACTTATTTCCTGTAGCAACATCAAGTTGCTCGGTGGTAACAGTCTCACAAAATAAGGATTTTATGTTTGCAGACTAAAATTACAGAGCTGTAAAACTTTGCAGTGGATTGTTGTCCACCAAAATGTCGTATGCAGAACCTGTGTACGTTGAAAACTCATTACTACAAGCATAAATATAGCACAAAGTGTGACTTAACATGACCAGAAGCGTGGATCCCTACTTTAATTTTTTTGAGTGCAACATTGTAGTGTGACCTTGCTATAGAGTGGTAATTGATATGGGAAGCATAGAGTGTCTGGTGCATTTGCGGCTGTTTTTGTGTGTGCTGTATTACATATTTAATTGTTTATGTGTTTGTCCATGCCTATGATTCCTCACTCAACCGATGGACATACGGCTTGTTAACAAATGCATTGCTTGCTTGCTTACTTACTTACTAACTTACTTACTTACTTATTTACTTACTTGCCTACTTACTTACAAGGCAAAAGATTTGTCACAGTAACACTGATTGAGGAACACAGTTTTTGGTAAGAAACAAACAACCAAAACTCGGTTGATGTATCGTCCTAAAGAAAGTTAACCTAGTTCATCAATCTGGCCGATAATTAGGGAAGCAGTCTCCAAAGTTTCTTTCTTGATTAGTGTCTTAAGCACCGAATAAACAACAGTTTTAGCTGTGTGTAAGTGTGTCATGATCACATTATGTTGCAGTGCTGGGAATTAATGTGCAAACTAAACAGGAACGTCAGCATTATCAGTGTGGCCGTCTGATGCAGGCTTTCTTTCTGTATGTCTTGTGATGTGTGTCTGGAAATTTATGAAACACCTTTTTAGTTTTTTAGAGTCTCAGTAGAAGGGATTGTTAACATGGCTTTGAGGCATATTTGCTGGGGCTTCACTTAGGATAAGCAAAGATTATGTGTCGAGTTGCATGAAAAGAACAGTACAGATGAAAGTATGTTGCCTTTTCTCTGTTTTTTTAATGACACAGTACCTTTGAGACTTTATGTAGAGGCACTATATAACATTAACATAGCATGACTAGTGTTTAAAGTGATCTGTTTTAGAACCTCTGCCAAGCGTTGCAATATGTGTTAGAACCACTGCAGAATTTTATAAACGTTAGCCTACATTGGCTGTCTATATCTGAGAATTCTTGTAGTGGAGACAGGGAGGTCTGTTCAGTCTGTTCAGTTAACGTGCTGGGTTTGTGATGAGAGATTGCGGGTTCGTTCCCTGCAGAGGGAATTCCGTGTAACACCCTGGGCAAGACAAATGCCTCTGTCACTGACCAACTGGCTTCCTTTTCAAGCATATGCAGTTTATGCCCAGCCAGATGCGTGCGCATATGCTAAAAGAAGAAGCCGGTTCCAATTATACTAGCTTGCAGATAGAGGCACTTATCCGCTGACAACTTGCTCACTTGGAACCAGCGTAAGCAGAGAAGTGAATAATAAGTGCTGCAATGCACTGGCCTTGCGTTCAGGGCCTTTGGATTGGTCACTTCCGGCTCAAGGGCCTAAGAAAAGAAACTGAAGACCTGCCATTAGTCCCTAAGAGACTCAGAAACTGAAGCCGATTTGTGGTGGCAATATAACAGATCAGAAAAGATGTGACTAAAATTGCATTAAGATCTTTGCGTTAGATCACAGAGTATTAAGCATCTTCGTTAAAGGGTTTCACCTGAACACTGATCATGCCACCGAGATATGATACATCAAAAGGCTAGGATCGTAATGAGATCAAGTTCTAATCAGGTGTTGCAGAAAGAACAGTTGCCATGATTCATGCTGTGATGACTGAAAAACACAAGCACTTGATGAGTAGAGAAATTAGCACTGGGCTTCGAGCAGGAGGCCTTAGTTTCGCATCACAAAACAGCTCTGGTGATTGTCCGAGGCTCTAGCCGACGTGGTGTTACGTGCTCTTGTCACATATTTTGTGAGACTGTTTGCTGTGGTGTGGCAAACTTGGATCAGAATATAACAGATCAATACTTGGTGCATTGCATTTCTGTCTGAGTGAGAATGGCAGGCGAGCATGTATCGTTACAGTGTAATACAAGAGCTGGAGCAGGTTTTATTCATGGACTTAGATTTCAGTCCAACTGTTTCTGTGGTACTTTTATTGTTTTCTGTTATGCTGATTTTTGCTCCAGTCATGAGAGAGGACCGGACGAAATCGGATGAGGTTAGTCTATGGAGGCAGCAGGGACAGATTCTGTTGAGGATTCACGCCGCTGTGTGAGCAGAAAACCGTTCCAGTGCTTTTGGGGGTTCTCAAAAGGTCCGATCTAAATGCCTTGAATAATACCTACAGTTTGAAGTGTCAAGTCTGTGATTGTTGTGTGCTAATGGAAACAAGGGTGCATCTAGAGTTGTAAGTCCTGAGGGTGGAATATAAATGAGCAAGGTATACTGAACTATAAATTGTTAATGATAAATTGTATAATACTAGCAGAATGAAAGCCGATTGAAAGATAATGAATGGCCTGTAGGTTGCAAATGAGTCTTTGGCAACACCAGCTGTAAGCTATTTTCATCTTGCTCCATGCAGCAACCTTTAATAAGCGAAAGTGTCTCGTGGGTTAAACCAAAAGTAACGTTTGCTTTTAATGGCTGCCAGAATGCTCACGTGCATTTATTGAAGCAGAGTTATTATTATGACCTACCATTAGACAGTGTGGTCCTTTACAGTAAGTGGTGAAAGTATTTAGTCATAATAACTGTGCTTAACCAAACAAGTTGTTGTTACCAGACATCGCTGAATTAGAAGTAAATGAGAAATAAATGTTACATAAAACATGCTGCATGTGGAGGGAGAAAAACTATATGGAGGTGAGGGGCAACAGAACTTGTCTCGTCCAGGCATATGGTAAATTAATTAGGAGATTGGGACCTGTAAGCATGTATGACAATTAGGCATTGATTCAGAGTGCCCCCATGAATTTCCCTTTAGGGGCAACTGGCAACAGGGAGTTTCTCTTGAAATGGCTCTATATAAACTTGCATATAGAAATTACAGTTACTTCTTCCAGTTCCATTGAAGAATGCTCTTTAAAGATAAAGGTAATGGCAGACTACTTGTTTACTTACCCCAGAACATGGTCCCACTGTGAGGGATCTTTTGGGGAAGTGCAGCCACCACCACCACAACAACAATCCGTCAACTGGACATCTGTTTTAACCTCCCGAAAGATGGTGGAGTGAGTTGGCCCAGGAGATTGCTGGGTATTACTTGGATGGTTATGCATTCAAGTACTAAATCTGCTTTGAATGCTTAATATCACTGTGCTTTTTGGTAGCGTATCGACATTTCTAAGCCGCTGTTGTAGATTTAAAATGCTAAGGTCTCACTGGGAGACTTTCTGAGTGCATTTTTTCCCAAATAAATTTGTCTGATATTTGTTATACCCACTTCTCTACGCGTGTGCACTGCAGGGGAGAAATTAATGATGATTTTCTAGACGATCCATCATTGCGCTTATAAATGCACAAAAAGCGCTTTGCATTTCTAGTGCACTTGGTAGATCTCCGTTGAACAGAAACATATTACAGGATATTGTTGCAGTGGTGAATTGCAAATATAATGTTACTCCATGGCTGATAAAAACTGAATTTGGCAGATTTTTTAGAATATCTGGTGATGGTGGTTTTCATCGTGAAGCTTATGGATAATACTGATTACTTTACTGCTACAATTACCTTATTTTAGTTTTGAAGAAAGAAGACAAAGATCTATAGATGATGTGATTGGTAGAATTTTGGTTAAAATTCAAAGTGTGCAGCAGCAGTTTAATGGCTGAATGGTAAAACAATAAGTGGCAAGAATGTGGTAGCTTTCAGAAGCTAACTCTGAATGTTTCATGCATTTAGAGGCAGGTTTTGGTGACTTAGAGGAGACACTGAGATTCAAAGCTAGAAGGTTGTGCAGAATGAGAAACTTGTATGGAACATGTTAGACAGGATTCAAGAACAACAGGCAAAGGGCTAGAGGCCTGAGGGAGTCAGAGACAAGCTCAGAAACACAAGAAAGCTATTAAAGGCATCATGAAAATGATAAGAACACTTAGTTGAGTGATGTGAGGATAAGTTATTTTCTGTAATGGTCTTCCAACCTTTTGATTGACAGCCCAGGGCACTAACCATTAGACTGTTGGTGAACCTGGTCTTAAAAAATGAAGCAAAAATTGAAGTGTTGAGCATTTTGCAAATTTTAGCAAGTTTCTTAAATGCCATAACGAATCCAAGAGAAAATGTGTTTGAATGTTTTTATTGATTAAAGGAAGAAAATTATGACATGTGCGATTGTTTTGCTGCGGAAGCAGTTTCTTTGTGCAAAATCCAGTGTCCAAAATAAAATCGATTGATTATGGTGCAGAGCAGATGATGTTGTCGTTTGTCATCCATCATTTGGTTTTGCTGTGTTTGCATTTGCAGCAAAAGCTGCTGCACCAATCTTTGCTTTTATCTTTAAGTGTTTTAAGATCATAAATTTTAGATTAAGTTCCATTGTGGTTAGTCATGGTCAGACTTGCCAAAACAGGAAATAGTTATCAATAGACTTGAGTTTATATCTAGCACTGATAGTGGTAGAAAAGAACTTTACTTTCTCTAGCATCTTTACTTGGTGAACAATACCAGCACCTTTGAGAGGTTTCTAAGCATCACCATATTATTTTATTTATTTATTTATTTTGTTATTAATAATCAGATAACTTGTATGCATATATGGCAAGGTAAAATGAACATTTTGAGATAAAGAAGCCAAATAAGAAAAACAGTGTCACAGTTTAGTATGTTTGGACATTTTTGAGTCTTGTGTTTTGAAATTTGTTTTGAGATTTCAGCTCCACTTATACTCCTCAGCAAACTTGGCTGTACATTGACCATACACTGTCAGTGAGAAGATCGGGCAGCAAGGGAAATGGATGACCATTACAGAAACTTATCCTCACATCACTCTACCAAGTGTTCTTATCATTTGCATGATGCCTTTGACAGCTTTCTGGTGTTTCTAGGCTTGTCTCTGATTCCCTCAGGCCTCTAGCCCTTTGCCTGTTGTTCTTGAATCCTGTCTTACCTGTTCCATACAAGTTTCCCATTCTGCACAACCTTCTGGCTTTGAATCTCAGTGTCTCCTTTAAGTAGCCAAAACCTGTCCTTGTGCCTTGCAGAACAACTACATATCCAGATATATATATATGCGTGCATCTCACTCAATTACTTCTGGTTTGAGTGCTCAAGGATACGTTATAATGAGGAGAACTGTGTTGCTGATAATGAGTTTATGTGTCAAATTTCATGATGTTAGCTTCTTTTAGAGGCTCTGGAAAAGGTGTTCATTAGATCTCAAGTCTCGTATGTGCTGATCAGACTGTATATTTTTTGCATTGCAAGGCTTATACATTGCCACTGTTTTGCAGCTTTAATGTTGCAAGGCTTTTACATTACCTTTGTTTTGCTGCTTCAATGATTAGCTGCTCGGCTGACTAGAAACCATTAACTAGTGGTGCTAAGTCAACCGTGACTTCAGGTTGCCTGCAGTGTGGACATAGTTTGCATTTGGTAAGAATTTGTTGGGAAAAAACTGGAACTGTGACACAGGTGAATATGTTGTCAGTCTTGATTGTATATGATACAAATCTGTGGTATGTGCTTCCAGCTGCAATTTAATATGTTCTAACATTTCTGATATAATCTAAAGACTTCTATAGAATATGTACTGTCATCATAATAACAAACACACTGGCAATCAAAGGCAGGCCATCATTTATCTTCCTTCATGGTGACCCCCTCGCCCCCCGTGATCTCTTCATGATCCCATGCACCCACCTGTCTTGGTCTTCCAGTCCTGCATGGTGTCTATTTATCTATTTTGATTTTTATAAGAAAAGAAGTTTTACCAAATGCTTTTGAGAGCTGAAGCAAGGCCTGGCTGAACATCTTTGCCCTATTAAGCCTATTACACTGAGTAGATGACCCTCTGGAATTGGTTGCATTGACAGAAAGTGCACTGATGAGCCATCCATTGGTCCCTAGTGCATGTTTCCGCTTTGCCGTGCTGTCTATACAGAAGTGCAGATGCTAGGTTTCATGAGACCTAAGAAAGCTCTGACACTGTTTTGTGTGCAAGTTGGTGTGGGGTGGACCTGCTAAATGGGTCAGATGTAGTATAGTGTGCAACTTGTTGTTGTTATTGTTGCAGTTACGGTGGGTATTTTCCAGCTGTAGGGACAAAAGAAATATGACAATCTGTGATATGCTGGCATTTGGCTGAAACTGGATCTTGGTAACAGGTTTTCTGTGACGCTATAAAATCTGCCTCTGTCACTGACAAAGACCCTGTTACTCATCTTCTTTACATTGTACTTTGACGTAGTTGATGTTACTTCGAATTTTACATTTAAGAGGTGCTACATAAATCCATGCATTAACAAATATGCACATAATGTATTGACTCCAGTTAATATAAATGTAAATCTCCAAAATTTCTCAGCACCACACAAAAGCTGCATCAAGGTCAGCTTATTCACCCACACTATGTCAAATCAAATCCACAAGAGCCAGATTGGCTGAAGTGTCTGGCCAGAGAATGTCTTCAAGTTTTCCCAATTTCCGCTGCTTCAAGCGCTTACCAAGCTGAAATTGACGTGCCATTTCCGGCTTGATTTTGAAGGTACCTGTGGACTGTGGAACTGAAGATATGAATGGACTCATTGCAGCCTTGGCTATTAGGATTGATGAGTCTTTATATTGCCTGCAAATGCACATGTCACCCATGATAAATGGTCCTACTGTTGCGTGTGAGGACTGCACCATCCTTCGTGTGTCCTTTCATGCAGTTTCCCTTAACCGTCCGGATACTAGCAATATTGCAATCATTTATCTTCCTTCATGGTAAAACCCCCACCTGTGATGTCTTCACGATCTCTTGCACCCACCTGTTTTGGTCTTCCAGACAGGAGTGATCTTTTGAACCTCGGACGGGGCACAGCTTATCAGTGCTTCTGCTGTGGTTGGTCCTTCACTGTGAAACAGCCTTCCTGCTGATATTCATCCTCAGGTGACTGTACATAGCTGGTAGTCCTGAGTGTTGCAGATTGCTATCTCAAAGCTGCCTATTTCTGCAGGGCTTTTATGCGGGGAGCACCTTGGAGTAATTGTACTGTATGTATTGAATATTGATGCATGTGTCTAGATACTAATATAGCACATTGTATGTGTCTCACAAAAGCCTGACTGCAAGAGGTGCAATATAATTGTATTTCAGAACAGTAGAATACAATAATACAATAAATGATTTAACTGGTTGGACTGAACCATCCTTCTCCATACTCCAAAGTAAATCTGAGTCTCTTTGTCTGATACCTTTCTAGTATCAGTGCAGGTTTCCTGGTTGACTATTCAAACTTCAGCTTACTGTGGTTGCGCTCTGTCTTGCAACAATTTTTAAACATTTTATGTATGGTATGATGTATAGTGTATATTGTCATTGTGTTTGCTTCATGCAGTCTTAATTCTTGTGCTTTTGAACGCTGTTATGCTTAAGGTAAAGACATCAACTGAATCACTCAAGAGGATTTGACAGTTTCTAAATTGAATTAGGTAACCCGAAGTGAAACAGTTTTCATTTTCAGTTTCTGCTGCATATGTTATGCTTGGTCATCATGAGTAATACATCTGCCATAGACCATGAAGCTATTGTTGATAGGAGCATTTCGTGTTGTTGATAAGAGCATTTTCCACTTTGAAGCTTCTGTTGTTGATAGAAGGAGATTCAGTTACTGATAAAGGCATCTGATGTTGATAGGAACATATTCTACTTTGAAAATAGACATATTGTTAGTGGAAACAGATGCTGTTTTGATAAAAGCATCTCTTGTTGATAAGAGCGTCTACTTGCATGCTTCTGTTGTTGACAGAAGCAGATTCTGTTTTTGATAAAAGAATCTCTTATTGATAGATCGTCTTCTGCTTTGAAGCTTACATTGTTTGTGGAAGCAGATTTTTCTGGAAAACAGATAAGAAGTTTTTCCTGAGGGGAGCAGTGTATGTTGTTTATAAAAAACCAGCTTCTGTTGTTGACATCATGTCTTCTATTTGACGCTTCTGTTGTAACTCAGAGAAGCAGCTTCCAAAGCACATGTTAAATGAACAAATTTATGATAGGCCAATCATTCCCTTCGTAGGTGACCATCAGCTTAAATGTTCATAGAATTTTATCTGCATCTATTTTCTCAGTCATTTGTAGAAATGTTTGTGGAGCAACTACCAGGATGAATATGAAACCAGACTCAGTTCCAGGCTGTGCTTTAATCTTCCTCTTTTCCGCCGCCATGCAGGCACTGGACTCTGCTTCGTGCACCTCCAGGGATGCATGCCTAATTGGATGCCTAATAAGATAAGGATCTGCAGCAGTAGCAGCAAGATGGATGTGATTTTCTTTTGCTCATTATTAGCAGGATTTTGGGCTGATCCACTGCTTGGGAATGCTATCAACTGCTTAAATATACTTATACTTATGATCGGATCTAAAGTAGCCGATCTGTCCAGCTTATTTCAGTTTAGTTGTGTAAGTGCTGTAAGTTGTTTTCCTTACAAATGTGGTTGCATTTGTAATGCTGTTCTCTCTTTTACTGACCACTATGTTGCTGTGAATTAATTATGTCTGTTGCTAGGAATGAATTAGGTCCAGCTGGCAGATGTATGTATGTTTGTATGTATGTTTGTATGTATGTTTGTATGTATGTTTGTATGTATGTAGTAACTTTCAACAAGTTTATAGCTGATGGTTCACCATCTTTAAATTAAAGTGGCATGCAACGGCTAGTTTTTCGTGCATTTTGTAACTTGTTTCTAATCAATATAAGTACAAACCTGAAGTAGTGTACTTTGCAATTACAATATCAAATTATGGAAACAAGAAGACAGTAGCATGCGCTTGCTGGTGGTGTAAAACCATCACAACTGAAGGGCAGACCACTCCAAGCTGCTCAACATGAGCTGTGTTGCAAATTTATGGTACATTCTTTACTACTGCTTGGATGGACTTCATTCTGAAAATCCTCAGCCTTTAACTGTCCTGGAACTCATGTCTTGGTACAAGTGTTTGTTTTGGTAACCCACAGTCTCTTTTCTTGGTCTAAGTCTTAGTAACCCACTGCTTTGTTCTTGTCTTGGTCTTGAATGTTTAAATCTTGCATGCAGCACTGATTAGTTGCCTTTATACGAAATGAAGCGACAGAATTTAAGCAGAGCTAAGCTGAGGGAATTACGAATGAAGTAACCGCTTCCATCAGTTTCTGTGAAGTTCTCAAAGACTCTGCAGCCATCAAGAAATGTTTTGTTTTGAGTTTTTGGTGGCATAATACTGTGTCATTCATTAATGTTCTACACATAACATTTCTAAACTGCTATTTTTTGCTAAATTTCAAATTTTCTGTTGGGGTAGAGGGTAACTGCCATCACTCATCCCAGGCTCCAAAGTGCTTAGCTACACCACTGGATTGAAAGGTAAATGTAACAATAAAGAGATTTGGATATTTTGCACTTGACAAAGGGCCTCTTGAACAAATTATGATTTTGTTTACTAAGGTTTCATTTGAAGGGACTATTGATTGTTTTGCTTTATGATAACGACACAACAGAAGTCATAAGATGAGGTTAGATTAGAATGACACTTACGTGGCACCATGTTGTGACTTGAGATTGGTAACATGAACGTTCATCGTCATCATTCATCAATTCGTTTTATTGCCGTCAAAGACAACAATGTAAAAATGTAGTACATAAGATACATGTGGGTTAATAGAAGCTTAGTGGGGTTGCCTATGTTACATGAAATACTATTTGAAATGATGAATAGTCGACATAGTTTATAAAATCCAACTGGACTTAAGCAAACCAAGCCACAATGTGAAGAACCTAAAAACTTAACTAACACAAAGGATTAATTCATATGAATTTGAAGAACCTAAAAATCTTGGTCCTTTTCTGTCTTTCATTGATCTGGTGTATTTGAGAGCACAGAACGAGACACCTCAAAGCAGAGAGTTGCCAAATCCGTTTTTCCAATATGTAGCTTTTGCTGAGCTTCATGCAGTTTGCGCTGGTTTTACTGATCTTGCTTTCTCTTGATTGACCCTAAATGTGCTTTCGTGTCAAGAATCCTGTCAAAAATGAAAGGCATTTCAGAGAAGCAACATTTAGGTGCTGTTAAAAGCTCTTGTCCTTGGTTGGCGACCTATTTTGTGATTAGTTTTCCCGGCTGTCAATGAAGAGGTTGACTGTCAAGCCCTAGAACAGAAGGAAATATAAATTTTAGTTCCACCAGTATTATCAGGTGAAATCTGCTTTTCAATGCGCGCATGAGGTGACAGACAGACAGACAGAGACAGACAGACAGAGACAGACAGACAGACAGAGACAGACAGACAGACAAGCAGGCAGGCAGACAGACAGACTATGCCTAAGTTAAATGAATTAAAAGGTTATTGTATTTTGCCAATTGTTGTGTTGGGAAAGGCTGAGGTCTGTCTTTAAACATTGTCTAAACTCTTTTCTTAATGAAGGTTAATCAGGGTGGGGATGGGCCATTGCTTCATTGTTTGCCTTGTAACGTGTTGAGTTAGGAATTCCCAAATGTCGTTCGTTAGTGGCAGTGCAAGGACTTCAAGCAAACTTGCCCTTAATGAACAAATTGCCCAGTGCCATCAAATGATGCTTCTTCATTATATAAAGTTGATACTTAAAGTTGCAACCTGGTGACCTATTGTTCGACCCTTTGGTCTGTTCAGCAATGCTCTGGGTACGTAAGCCAGTGGTTGAGAGTTGACTCCTGTAAAACAGACTCCATGTAACAACCCCAGACAAGTTGTTGTGCGCATTTGCCTCCTGCTTCAGATTTAGATTTGCTGACCTTGCATGCATAATAAGCGTAACAAATAAATGAAAATAAATACAGAATATAAACAGGACGTATTACTCGGTCCAGGAATCCCGTTATACCGTCTTCATCTGTTGTGTTCCTTGTCCTTTATTTTGCGGTTCCTCATTACGGGTCTTTTGTCGGCCATCACATACCACAGCTCTTTGTACATCTGAAAAAGAATGCAATATAACTGCTAATATAGGCTACCCAGGATGCAGTTTTATGGGGACAAGGGAAAACTACCCCTTTCACTGGCCAAGATTATTCCGCAAAGGATGCTTTTCCCTGTTAACTGTGCTCCCTCCTTCTGGTCCAATCATGGATCAAACCCAAGGGCAACCATGTCATGGAATTTTACATGTTTTGTGATGGTAAATGTTTGTTTTGAAAGTTGTTTATTTTCATTTTGACTGGAATCACAACCTGTCCAACTATCAGAAATAGTTATTGACAGGCACTTGCTGTCGAAGAGTGATTGTATTTTGTTCCTAATACGCTGTCATTGGCTTGCTTAAATTTCCTATTTATTTCGGTGGTTCCTTTCGGCTGAATGCTTTTATTTTCGTGGAAAGCCAAGGCTTTCATGTCAGTTCTCGTGATCAATGCAATATGTCAACCGTACTTGCGCTCCTTTTGCACTGAGTCTCAGCCTGCCGTGTTCCGTGGTCAGCCATACGTGATATCTATGGACATAATCAGGACTCATTTGCAAGCATAAATAGTTTTGTCATCGCGTCTGCGTACGCTAATACCTGCGTACAGATTAATCCATAAATTTCTGTGTGCAGAAGTCCGGCTGAACTGTCTGATCAGGCATCACGTCGCCAGACCACTTGGAAAATATAGCCATCCACTTGTTGTGTGACAGGTTGTGATTCCACAAGCTTAAGTCCAAGCTGTTATGCAAAAGTTGCACCGGTTTGGACGATTATTATTCGCCCAGTCTTAGATTCCTGATTCGGGAACATTATTTAGTATCTTTGGTTCTCTACTTGATTCGGGCACGTTATCATATCTCCTTCTCTCTGCTTGATTTGGGACCATTATTATATCTCTTTGGTTGTGTTCTTCTCGTGATTTGCTGCTTGTGATTTTCTGCACGTTTGCATCTGGAGGAAATTTCTTCAGTATTGATCTGAAGGTATTGACAGAAATTCCTGTGGGAAGGACCCGAGGGATCGTCGTAGATTATCACACTTACGTCATTTGCTCATCCCTGTTTGGTGCCAAGAAGTGAAAGCTCTTGTAGGTGGTCATGTCATGTAGCCCGTCCGACTAGTTCAAACGAAATGCGGCGAGAAAAACTAATTTGCTTGCGGAAACCCTTAGCCAGTGGCAGAAATTTTTGTACGTATGCATGTACATGTATGTATTTATGTATGTATGTACTTATATATCTGGTCATTTCTGTGGTGCTTTTTAAGTACTTCAAAAAGCACTTCTTGTTAGCATAAATAAAATTTCTGGATGCTTTACTGTCAGTATCAACAATTAGTGTCAGAGATTTTACTGATGATGGTGACTTGAACAGTTTTTTGTGGTTCTGCAAATGACCTGTCCCTGTACTATGATTATAAAAACCTTCATTTCTCTTTATAACAAATTAACAATGAAAACAGACCTCACCAACGTCTGAATCCTATTATCGATTTAAGTGTGCTTCTAATGTAAATATACCATTACTGTACCTTACCATATCTTCGCCTAAGATACTATACCTTACTATGGTGAAAATTTCCGTCAGTTTGAACAATATTTAGGGGTTACGCAAGGTGATCTAAGATTTCTGGGTATACTGTATTATACAGCTTTATGGCAATCAAACATGAATCAGTACACAAGCTCAACAAAGTATGTAGTTCAGTATGACTGAAATTGTACACATTAGCTTAATGTTATAAAGTAGTAACTTGGAAGTCAACAAATTGCAAGTTCAGTCACAAATTTGTCTTGATCTTGCATGTTCAGATTGTTACTCAGTGTTTGATTCATGTCCAGCAAGCAGTTTTCTTATTGGTGACAGGAATTTTATGGTGATGCTGCAAAACGACTTGCAGTAAATATTGTTTTTGCTGTTCATCATTTGTTAAAATTGAATTGTAATCCTGGACCAGCTTTATTCCTCTCTCAGGTGTGTTGTTCATAACCTTGAGCATCATCACGATTCTACAGTGCTGGATTTAAACTTCCATCTCTGTTTTTGATCTCTTATGATGTGCTTTCTCAGACTTTGTCGTACTAGCTACTGGCTTTCAGTTTCATTTTCCGTAGCATTACTTTGTCCTCTCGAGCTATATAACCCCTTTGACCTTCCCTTTGAGCCACCAGGAAATTTCAGTCTTCCAAAATCTTCGTAAGGTTTTGAGCATCCCAAAGAGCTTCATGTCAGAAATTAACCTAGAATATCTAAGTTAATAAAAATTCACCATTTATTCATGGACGAGACATATTTACTTTCCATTCCCCAAGAAGAAATAAGCATAGATGGCTGAAGGATGGAAAAGTGACATAATGGAAGAAAAATCTAAGGGCCTGTGCAACCTCTAGATATTCTCCAGTTAACACCAAATTGCCCTCCATGTATTATTTTATTTGAAAAATGGACTCATGTGGCACTTTCCAGTATTAAAAAAAATCAAACTTTATTTTTAATTTATGGACGATATATATCTATATTATAGATGACAAAACCACTTGTTCTTGGTCTTCTGAAAATTGTTAGTAATAATAAATAAGTTCATGTAAAAAAGTTGAGGAAGATTTATATCAGGCCTGTTAAGACCCTGTTGGCTTTGCTGTGTGCATGGCTTTCATTGAGATAGGAAAATAGATGTGCTGAGATAAATGGTAATAAAGCGTCTTCGGGGAGTAGAGAGCCTGCTATGCCACTGTTCTCTGATTAGATGTCCAGTGCTGAGCCGGGTTGGTAATTGACACCGATTGCATGTGGCGGATTTTGATTGGAAAGTAATTATAGTATTGTCGATTTTGTTTGAGTGTTAATACTAGCATAAACGCTTGTGATGGGATGTTATATTAGGATTGGTGAGTTTGATTTTGGTGATAGGTTGTGAATGCAGTTTCCAAGAGTGAAATTTCTGTTAATCATAGTGTTGTTGAACTGATAGCCACATGGTATTGTTGATGAAAATATCCCTGATTTGAATTGTCTACTGGTCTTGGCCAATGACTTATCTCTGTGCAGTTTGAAGTGTCTTCTGTTGGATGTGTTGTGCAATATGATCAAGACACCATAGAAATCTGCAGGTCATATTAGAATAGATCACTGAATATAAGATAAGCAGATGTCTTATTTGTCTCCTGTTGGTTGGTTGCTTATAAACTGATGAATACTGACTTGTATTAAATAAGGTTTTAGCTGCCTATGTACGAATTGCCGGCTATGTTTGATCAGGTAAATAAAGTAAGTAAGCAGTGCGTTTTTTAACGCGCCATGTGTCCATCGACTGAGCGAGGAGGAGTCTTAGGTGTGGGTGGGTCACTGCAGTCAGACAACAAAAACAAGACAATGCTCGGTGACTATTCATTGTGAAATACAGCATAAGTAGCATGAAACAGTTAAATAAGCTGGCAAGAATTAAGGGCTGAAAAGTTTAAGTTTGGTGTCAGGACCATTGTACTATGAGGAATTTGAAGTTTTGTGGAATTTTCCTAGTGCCAAAATTATACTGTATTTGTCCATCGTACTAGGCTTGTAGTAAGCATGTCATGTCGTTAGATGGTCGGCTGCTGTTCTGGACTCGGTAATTTCCGGTAATTTCCGTGAGTGGGTTGGTCTGGCGTTGAGTTTATAAGCCATAAGGATGTACCATTCACTCTCAAGCCACCAACAAATTAATTTCTTGATTCTTTGTTTAGTGTGTTATGCATCTTTTTTGCTTTTGCTTCATACCTATTAAGAATCTTTCAGTGGTCTGCTGTGTAAAATGTTCAACTTGGTTATAGTGTACAGTTCAAGCATCCGAATTATTTATAATTGAGTAGTATTGGTTGTGTAACGGGATGTGCCAATTAGTCAAATCAAAGGTTAAGGATATAGCAACATTGAGAGAGTATCCACAAAACACAGTGATGTGTGTTGATAGTTTTCAAGTGTTGTATTGGTAGGCAAGACAAAGGGAAGCATGTGTTGTCTGGCCGACTTTTGCTAGGTTTCATTTGGCTGTGCCATTTTTCATCATTCATTGCCAGGGGTCTGGAGTGTGCACTAAGAAAATGTGTTAATCCTAGGTTGTATTAGAAGTTGTGTCAGCTTTCAATTTGTGATGGTTACCTTTTCAGGCATATGCATCAGGCTGCAACATTGTTATTCTGGCCAGTGACTTCCAGCGAGTCCAGATAATTCCGGGAAGTACGTATGGAGCCGAGGAGATCAGTTGCATCAGCTGCTGTAGCGACGTTGGCAAGGTCAGTTGATGTCTTTCTCGACATGTGCTTCATTCAGCTTCCACTTTGCTGGTCTCTTTAAAGAAAACGTTCTTAGACGGCTGTATGAATGAAACATGATTTCACTGCTTGCACTCTACAGTGCAATGCAATTACACCACTGCCAGATTGCATTGTCACTGGACAGTGTAATTTGCGGTGCCAGTGTGAGCTGGCAGATAAAAGCTAGACTTTTTCAATGCAGTGTACTCATTTCCTTTTTCAAGGCCCTGAACCAGCAATGGGTGAGTTGCTGCTTCAGACTTTATATGGCGCCAATTCAAATGAGCAGTGATGGTGAAGGATCTCACCTAATAAATTCATTGAAAACTGAGCAGGGTTGAGGTGATACGATCACTATAGAAAACATGTACAGGTACATTGTCTAGCATTTTAGGTCTAGCTATCATCCTTAGAAAGTTAAATAAATAACTTGGTGACACAACTGCGCAAATGATAGAATAAAAATCTCTGATACATACCTTCGATTTGAGAGTGCTGTGCTAGAGAAAATCTGACAGAAATACAACATCGATACTTTACAGATGCTATCTTGGTAGATGTGCAACAATGTAATGTAATGTGCAAGCATTTGTACCACTATCAGCTTGGGAAACAATGAGGAAAGAAAGATCAGCACTTCTGTCAGGACAGGTGTTACCATTTCAGCACAATATGAGTTTTTCTTCCAAAGATCACATATGTATGCACTGGTGAATTTTGTATCCATGGCCACAACCGTGTTATGCGCAAATTTGTGTTATATCAACCTGTGTGATTTATTTATTTATTATGTTATTATGTTTATTAAAAGTGCTTATAACGCGTGCAAAGCCAGTAAATCTGAATCTGAGGCACGGATGCATGTTCACTAGGGAGTCATGACAGAGTCATGGAGAAGGAGGAGGAGGAGGAAGGGGAGAAGGAGAAGGAGGAGGAGCAGGAAGAAGAGGGGAGAAGAAGGAAGAAGAGGGGGAGGAGGAGAAGGAGCAGAAAGAGAAAGAGGAGGTGGTGCAGGAGGAGGAGGAGGAGGAGGAGAACATGTGGCAACTATAGAAAGAGAGCTTTGAACCCACCTAGAGCTTTTGAACCCACCTAGAACTCCACACGCAGTGTTTATCGAGAACCAACAAGTACACATGCCATTGTTTAGCCATGCCTTCAGTCAGAGAATGCTGATGTGACAAATGCCCTAATGTTGTGGAAACAAGACCTGCAAATCGGAGATGCATCTGAAGTCACTGTGAGCGAGTTATCAGTGGTGACACCAATTTGTAATTTGGTCTGCTAACAGGATTTTGGTTTCTGCAAGGTCAATAGATGAGTGTGAAGAGAAAGTGCATATGCTGCTGAGTTGTAAAGCTGACTACCTCTGCCTAGTCAGAGTTGATTGCATAGCAAGGATGTCATGTACCATGGATTGCAGTGTGCCACAGCTTGCCTAGTCGTCAGCAGACTGCATAATTTTGATTTTTCTGTTCGCATTTCCAAAGCGACCTAAGGTTGAACTGCCATTGTATTTTTGGTTAGCTGTAAGCTCAACTGCCTCTTGGCAAAACATGGAATTACCTAGAGTCAAAGTCTTCCTGGTGGATGTTGAAGTTTGGGGTAGCACGTGCTGAAATTCAAATCATTGGTTGCTATGGCTGTAATGATCAGCAGCAGAGTCCATTAAGGAAAGAAACTGCTGCTGCTAGGTTTCCAAATTCCTCTGTAGATGGGATTCAAAACACTTTGCTCGACTTATGGTATTTTTAATAATTGATGTGGCTTTATACTTTGGGAAACTCTTCTGAAAATAATGAATTGTGCTCTTTGGTGATCACCAGTAGAAGTACCAGCATCTGCTGCATAGATCTTGTATTTTTCTTTTGAGAGAAGTAACATTACTTAAAAATTTTATGTATATGAGACATGACATTGCACGAATATGAGAAAATAAATGAAGACTCTAGTGAACCTGGAAAATCCTCCAAGTATAAATGTAAATGTAGACGTTTTTATATAGGGAACGTATGGCCTTGACCCTGTTCATTTTGCAATGAATTGGAAGTGTGTGGGTGTGCATGCATGTGTGGGTGCATTCCTGTATCTCCAGCGTGGTTACCTATGCTTTGAGTCTGGCCGTGAGGGAGGGATGTTGCCCGGAATTGGGTACCAGGTAATTCGCCTCCAGCGACCTGACCATGCTTCAGTACCCTAGGAAAGAATCCCATATTTAGGAATTGTATGGTTCAATGGTATTCAGTGAAAGAACTGAATGTTTATTGTAGCAGTTGGGTTTATGAGCCCATTCTATTCTTCTGGGTAAAGTTTGTTTACTGTCTGCCTTTGCCTCTGCCTAGCTGCCTCAATCTGTTGTCATTATCTGTCCTTGCTCCTAAATTACAGTTCCATTAAATTTGTTTTGGCTGTTCTTCATTCCGTTACTTTTCATTGCCAAATTTTTCCAAAGGGACAGAGGAGACAGAAGAAAAGAACAAGAAGAAGAAGAGGGGGAAGAAAAATGAGAAGAAGTAGTGCATCTTCCAATTTCTGTGCTCGCTTGAAAGTCTACTGTTTTTGTCCATATAATTGTTGTTATGAAATGTGGTTTTGTTTACAAGTGACGCTAGATGCCTTATGCCTTTTCATTGTACAATTTCTTCAACAGATTGCGGCATCTTGTCGATCAAAGGTGTACATATTTGAACCAACGCCGCTTTTAAACCGTGACACCTCACATGTAAGTGTTTAAATTCTTTTTGTTTGCACTAGAGAGTGATTCAGGGACAGATATTTGTCCCTATTACATCCCACGTTTTTTGTTTGAAGCCCATTCTTTCTCATCCCCACAGACACACATCCCAATCCCAATGGATGAGTGTGAAGAGAAAGTGCATATGCTGCTGAGTTGTAAAACTGACTGCCTCTGCCTAATCAGGGTTGATTGCATAGCAAGGATGTCGTGTATCATGGATTGCCGTGTGCCACGGCTTGCCTAGTCATCATCAACCCTCACCATCCGTGTAGCCTTCCATTGCTCACCATCCCCGATGCATTTTTATGCCTGCACTGTCCCCACAACTTAACCGAAAGAGCTAGATGATGATGTTGCGCCTGGCAAGCATTTGAACCTCTGGGTTGACTGTCCAGTATGCTAACTAACCACTTGTGTAGCTTGCACCTTGTAAAATACAGAATTGGCTGCTAAATAATAGGCAAAGAAGTTTCTTGAAGTGAAGCTACTTTGTAGGACAAAGTGTGACTTTAATGCTATTGGCTTTAAAAAATCAGGAGAGTGATAGAAGTTGTGGAAAACTTGGAACGATTTAGGGAATTAGCGGAGCAGAAACTGGAAGGGTACTATTTGGTAAATATTAATAATAATTTCCAAGAGAAATTTTTGCTATTTGTGATGTTGTAAATGCTTTTGCCACTGCATGATGGATGCAAGGCTGAGAAGCATGATGAAAGTTTTAACAGCAGTTATTGAATTGTTCAGTGTGCATTATTCACTTGCTCAAGTATTTTGTCTGTGGATAGAAACTGGATTACCAATGGTACCACACAGGTACAATTGAGGTCGAAGGTGATGTCTTGGTTCTGGCATGGAATCTTGAAGGTGAGCTGATGAACTGATGAACTTCTCTATTAGTTGTTAACAGAAATTTTACGCTCTGTGTTTTACGTGTTAGCTACAGTATCTTGAGTACCTGAGGTAAATTTACAGATGTGACCTGCGTGGCTTGCCCTATTGATTTCAGCAACCCAAAGTTTGCATGATGTGATTTTGTCTGTTATGAGAATTGTTGTGGATCAATAAATGCTTTGGCTTCGTTTTTGTTTCGTTTGTTCAGAATCAGTTTATTATTGTTGTTGATTGGATATTGATATTGCAGTTTTATAAATTCTCCTCAAAAGTGCATTTGTAGTTTATAGTTTTAATTTTGTATCATAGTCAATTTATTAATGAAAGCATGGGTAACAGCATGGTGCTGCTGATATGACGCTGGTTGGTGAAGTGAAGTTAGGCATTGCTTCTGATGCCTGTTGAGCCCCCATCCTTTTGGGTTTGGTAAATGAGTACCAGTGCGAGATGGGAAGATTTCCTGTCATTGAATTGCAGTGGTCTTATTTGCACAGCATCTGAAAGATTGTTTTCTTGGCACTTGGGACTATGGGTCTGATTGTGTGGCTGTTACCTCCTTTATCATCCCCAGAGTTGTCAATTTTGGCTTATCATTATTTAGTTTGAACCCGTTTTGCTCACATGTATTGCCATTACTGTTCTGTGATGCCCCCCAAAAATGCTGTTTTTGGTTCAGAATGCATAATTTGAACTTGTTTGGCTTGTAATGCATATTAGTTAATAATATCTTGATTTTAAATTTCTTGAATGTAAGACATAATTTTGGACCTGTGATGTGTGCTACATCTTTTTACCATCTCTCTGTCATATGAAGACTTATGGGCTGTATTTTGTAAATAACGTGTTAATGTTTTTAATTCAGGAACACGACTGCTGACCTCGGGGCTCCTGCTGCAGCTGTGGCAGATGCAGGAGCCAGAGGCAGCTAGAGGTGACAACAGGGATGTGGAGTTCTTCATTGAAGACAAGGATCACCTGGAGCAGACCACCTGGAACTGTATCTGGCACTGTCGTCCGTCGAACCCGGTCACCCTCGGCAAATTCTCTTCCGATGGTCTGCTGTTTGCGACAGTTGGAGAGGTCTGTTCGCAGTTTTTCGGATGGTCTTCTAATTGTAATTGTAATTAGAAATGTATACAGCACTGCTTTTGAGAAGATATTCAGAGGTACTCTGGTAGTTGTACATCTACGAAGGGTCTTTTTACCACTACTTATGTGTTCTGCTCAGCTTTGACCTGACTGATTCTGACTCATTGGTCACAGTCTGGTTACTTCTACTGCACCAACATGTTACAGTGGACAAGAAATGAGCATAATGGCACACCAAAGCCTTGTCATTTATTTAGAGCACATTTGTATTTTGGTCTTATACAGTTATGATGATCATGAGTAAGCTCTGTTAGGATTTTTAAGATGGCATGCCAGTTTTATTACAGTGATAGCAAAAGTTACATTAAATTACTGGCATAAATGTGTGTAAGTGTGTGTGTTTGTATGTATGTGTGGATGTTACATTAAGTTACTGGCATAAATTTGTGTGTGTGTGTTAGTTTGCATGTGTGGATCTAGGTATTTCTGTAGCGACCCTGAATCCTTAACCCCCACTGCCCCATTTGATTGGGCTTCACGTCATTTCACGGTCCCCGTGTACGGACTGGACTAGCCTCAGCTAGAGGTGTAAAGCCGGTTGCACCCACGTATCACTAATCATCTGAAATGGATGATAAAACTAATTGGCTAACACGCGAGGAAATGTACCATGGATAACGGAGCAAATGAACCAGCAGCAGACAGTGTGTACTGTCTGAGTTGACCTTTTGAGCACCGGAATGAATTGCTGAATTGATGCTATGATGACTTTATTGGTGTTGATGATTCAACAAATGGGTTTCAGTTCAGCAACAGTGGTTAACTAAAATCTGAATGCTTTTATTTTCAGCACGATCGATTGGTTAAGATTTGGTATGAAACTCAGAAATGTAAGTCTTTAAATTATATGCAGATTATTATCTTTAACTTTGCTGTTGTTTTCTCTGTTGTTTTCTTAAGAATCATCTGTGGAAAACAGGAAACAAGTTTTAGAACTGAATTTGTATTCTTAAAAAATATATATGTACACATAATAATAATAATAGTAATATTAATAATAACAATAACAATAATAATAATAATAATAATAATATGCATGGAGTACGGAAGGATTGGATTTTGTGTGGGAGTTAGGACGAAGGATGACGATGGCAACCCACGATCCACTGGAGACCAGCTACCTGCTCCAAAGACTCTCAGTGGCTGTCCAGCGTGGGAACGCTATCTGCTTCTCCGGAACTCTACTATGAACATATAGGATGATGATGATGATGATAATAATAATAATAATGATTATTTATTGAGCACTATAGTACGGCTAAGCTGAAAAAAGAATGTTGTACACGTACAGTTATTCACTGCAGTGCAAGTGCCAGCATGTACATGTATGTGCATGTGTATATGCAGTGCAATACATACACAGTGTATATGCATGGATATTATGTTTGTCTGTATGGACCTATGTATATCACTGTTTTATTTTTGTCTTTATTTGATTTAATTGAAGAGCGACCTTATGAATGACTGGAATGCAATGCATAAATCGCCATATACCTGTAATTCGCAAGGAAGTGGTGATAGGGTTTTAACGTAATGTTTGTCTGCATGTAAAACTTGTGTTCATTGGATCAAGTTCGGTGTGTGCAACGGACATCATCATGTTTTTATGTACAGCATCTGTGTACCATATTAAAAGGCAGATATTTCAGATATTTATGCAACACCGATGTTTTGCAAAGATCCTCAAACCGCAGTCATTATTTTACTACTTGGTAACCATGTTTATACAGGCATTTATATTCTGTTTATCCTCCAAGGTTCTGGTTCTCACACTCAGAATTGGTATCATTGCCATAAAAGTAATTACTTGACTTTATCATTGCCATAAAAGTAATTAGGTTACTTCAGTTAGGTAGTAGTAATAATTTAGATTAACTTAATTAGATTAGTAATAAAATTATATTAGATTAGACCAGATCAGTTAGATATCATAGTCAGCAGCAGTCATTGGTGTTTTGGGCCTGCTGTAACCCACAAGACCAGAATCCACTGTTTCTGTTACTTATGTTATATTGTTTTATAGTAGTTAATTTGCTGTGCAGTTGCCAATAGTTGGTGCTTGATTGTTTTACAGTACAGTTGTCTTTGATGAGGTCGGACAGCGTCAGTCCGAAGAGTGATCAACTGACGTTTAGCTTTGTTTATGTTGCTCATCCACGTGCTGTCACTGGGTTCTCTTGGAGAAAAACGAGCAAGTACATGCAGAAGTAAGTTAGAATGATCCCTTATATGTTTGTTGTGAAGTTTTCTTGGTAACTGTGGCCTTTTGGATCCCCTTATTAACCAATTCCCTTATTAACCAATTCCCTTATTAACCAATTCCCATATTAACCAATTCCCTTATTAACCAATTCCCTTATTAACCAATTCCCTTATTAACCAATTCCCTTATTAACCAATTCCCTTATTAACCAATTTCCTTATTAACCAATTCCCTTATTAACCAATTCCCTTATTAACCAATTTCCTTATTAACCAATTCCCTTATTAACCAATTCCCTTATTAACCAATTCCCTTATTAACCAATTCCCTTATTAACCAATTCCCTTATTAACCAATTCCCTTATTAACCAATTCCCTTATTAACCAATTCCCTTATTAACCAATTCCCTTATTAACCAATTCCCTTATTAACCAATTCCCTTATTAACCAATTCCCTCATTAACCAATTCCCTCATTAACCAATTCCCTTATTAACCAATTCCCTTATTAACCAATTCCCTTATTAACCAATTCCCTTATTAACCAATTCCCTTATTAACCAATTCTCTTATTAACCAATTCCCTTATTAACCAATTCCCTTATTAACCCATTTTCTTATTAACCAATTCCCTTATTAACCAATTCCCTTATTAACCAATTCCCTTATTAACCAATTCCCTTATTAACCAATTCCCTTATTAACCAATTCCCTTATTAACCAATTCCCTTATTAACCAATTCCCTTATTAACCAATTCCCTTATTAACCAATTCCCTTATTAACCAATTCCCTTATTAACCAATTCCCTTATTAACCAATTGGGACTTTGCACCGATTGCACCATAATCTTGCAAAACAAGCATGAATCAGCAAAGATTATTTATGGCAAAGAGTGACACGTTACAAAGATGCGATAGTAAATAAAATCAATTTTACGAATGCTAAAATGAGTTGTTTAATAATAATTAATTGATTTTATTACAAGGATAATGCTTGAAATGATAATATGGCAGGAAAATGCTTAATCAAGGTTAGTAATGATTCCTTATTTATGTTTGTAATTGTTGTTTTAATTGTCTGGTGAAATAATTTATCGTGTGGTTGTTCTGTTTCAGAGGAACAATTGCCAACGTGTTGCTGACGTCTTGCAAGGATAACATCTGCCGCATCTGGTGTGAGACGGTTCTGCCGGACGATGGTCTTCTTGATGTTAACCAGCTGGATACAGGTGCCTTCAACAGTCCTCTGCTCCTCCAGTCGCATCGAAACAAGAAGAGGTTCATGCAGCGACTACAGCACGTCAGGTTGCCACCATTTGAATAGTATAGAACAATCTCCACATTGAGTTTTAGGTTGCTAGTAATAACAGCATTCAATTATCTGAGCTTTGTTTGCTTATTGATGACTTTTTGTTCGTAATGATGTTTAGCATCATTTAGGATAGCGTCGAGAGCACTTCTGATTGGTTTTTCTTGATACAGCAAAGTAGAAATTTATGAATACAATTACTTTGAGTTTTTCATTTGGTTCCAGTTTATGTGGATTGCACAACATTATAACAAAGTCGTTTATATAGTTAAACATTTTCATCAGAGTTATAGCCTTCTGAGGTATTTTTAATGGAGCTATATAAATTTTCTGTTACAATTTTAAATTACAAGTGTACTATGAAATGTGAGGACGTTGATGACAATAGCAGTATTGGTGGCAATTTGATGATCGTAATCAAGATGTTTATAAAACGCCACTTAAAAGAAAAACTTGGAGATGCTCTTGGCATTAAACGACAAAGGCAAAGAATGGCTAAGGAGCCCATATTGCTGGTTACTAGTGACTTTATACAGGAACATAGGAACTGATGATGACATGGTTGAAGGAGATGAGTATGATGACCACTATTATGATGATGATGATGATGATGATGATGATGATGATGATGATGATGATGGTGATTATACTGAGGATAGTAATTTGTTGTGTACTGTTGTTTTGATGTAGGCACATGTTGATCAAACGAAAGAGGTCATCTCTTGTGTCATCTCAGTCAGTGAATGATGGCTCTGTCACTGGAACACTTACTACCCATGATGTGCATAAGTTTGGCACGCAGGCCAACGTTACACCCGCATTTCACTTTCACCTGGCAGCCAGCATTAATCCAAAAACAGGTAAGCAGTCATTAATATGAAAACAGGCAAGCAAGCATTAATCGAAAAGCGAGTAAGCAGGTATTAATCCTAAAAGAGACATGCTGAAACTTTCAGTTAGGTACCAGTTATTTTGTGAGGTCAGTCTGAGACAGTGCGGTGTCTGCACTCCTGAGTAGATATCTTAAAAGAGTGCTTTTTATGTGTGCATGAGTCTGGGCTTATTTATAGCACCTTTTTAGAACCTCACAAAGGCATAGTGTAAAGTAAAATAATCTGTATTCCACTATCTGGTATATGTCAAGGACTTCTTCCAGCAAGGGCTGTGTAAGAAACTATGTAAATCTACAAAAGCTCATTGTTGCCTTTGGTAAACTTTCAGCTGATCGCGTCTGGTTGCAAAGAACCTCTTTTCTCTTTGATGCATTCATGAAATGTACATCATTGTATTTCATCATGACGTTCTTAACTCGTGTTTGGTTAACACATGGTCAAGTTGACTTTGGCTACCAATGACCCCATGTAAATGGGGCTATACTGCACTTGCATACATGAGTGGCCACTCATAAATGATTATCAAGTTGCTTTGTTGCAGACATTCCATTGATGGGTCCACTCAACAACGGTCAGTCTTCTGGATCCAGTTTTGTTATTCACTGGCTGAACAACAAGGAGTTCTACTCTACACTTGAGGCTGAAAAGATCATAGAAGAAATGTCGTTGAAGGCATCGGGAGCTGATACAGCAGACACTTTATCGGATGGTGGTCTTACCAGCGACCTAAACTCGCCCTCAACTTCAAGGCCGAGCAATGGAATTGTTCCATTTGGATCAGAGCCTCTTCTGCATGGTCAGTAGCGAGATGTATTTATGCATGTATCTAGACAGGTGTATCTATGTATCTCACTGTTTCTCACTGGCTTTCAAACATCTGGATGTCTAACTGTTTCCACCTACTGACTGACTAACCACGCCTCCAATTCACATTTCTGCGTGACTTTGCACGCATTAAACATTTTTTTAGTGATAATAATAGTAATAACAATAATGGACTCTTGACATAGTGCCTTTTAAGTACATTGCAAGAGAGATGTTTATGCCTAAGTAGAATAAAGTTTGTTGAATTAAGAACAAAACTGTTAACACGTGCTGGCTTGTGTGATTCGTCTTTGGGATATAATTTTTGCAAACCAGTATGACAAACGTTAGTAAGAGAATACAAAGGAATGGAGTGAAAGATACTTACTTTCCTGCTAAGAGGTCATCCTTGGAGAGTCAATGACTAATAGTAATATTTTAATATTTTTTAAGTCTAATATTAAAAACAATAAAGTTATGGTAATTATTATCGCCATGTATAAGGCTTGCTTAGATGTAGTCACAGTGCTGGGAATTCAGATTAGACTGGTACCATGTTTTTGTATGACAATGCCAGAGATGAACTCGGACAAAGGTGGACAGTATGCAGACTGAGGCTAATTCCCCCAATAACCGGTGGTGAACCCAGAATTTCTTTAAAAAATTCTGAGGTAAAACTTGTGATGGTAGAATCCTTCATTGTTTGTGGTTTTGCCGTAGAAGCCCAGAGAAAGTCTAGACCAAACTTGCAGAACACTAAAATTTACATGAGCTTTGATGGTGAAAAATCAGTCACTTCAGTCAAGAGTGCTACTACATTTGACCATTCCGAGACTTTTGCCAGTCAAGATGGCAACAAGGTCAGTTGTCTGATGACGTCTTTAGTACCCGTTTCAAGCAATAATCACTTATTGCTAGAAGTCAGTTATTTTTTCTTTACCTTAAATTTTTTTTTGTTTTTGAATTATTATTAGTTTTTACTCAAGGTAGCAACGATTCCTCGGGATGTTGAAAATGAAACTAGGAGGAAAGGGGATTGTTTCTATTATTATTCACGTAACTTATATAGCACCCTAATGTGAAAACTCAGGACAGAGGAACTGGTCAACAGTTCTTGCTAAATGGAACTACAAAATAGTTTCATATTTCTTAATGTAATCACTCTGATCTTATCCATAATGGAATTACATTTCTGTAAATGTCTGTAATAAAGTTAATCATAATTGCTGTTTAATTTATAGGATGAATCAATGATAAGTTAAAGGAAACAGTTTAATTTAATTTAATTTTTTAATTGAAGTTTAATTAGGTGCCTGTAATTTAAGTTAAATGAAACAAATTGAACTGCAGGGTCAGGCGGTTTATGGAATGGACCAGTGGGAGAGCAGAATAGAGCGACTGATACAGGACTGGCATCTAGGGAGCGACATGATATTCAGCATACATCCAGTTGATGGCAGCTTCCTTATGTGGCAAGTGAACTTTTTGTGCATCTCTGTCTATACCTGTCTGTTGTTATATATACATCTCTTTGTTTACCATTCTGTTGTTTTTATGCATCTTTTTGTTTACCTGTTTGTTATTAGGTATGCTTCTCTTTGTTTACCTGGCTGTTGTTATTTTCTCATCTCTTTGTTTTCTGATCTGTTGCTAGTTTTGAACCTGAATGACTGATTAGCACATAAACGGGTCACACATAAACGGGACTGCTCTGTACACCCAAAATATATATGTTATTTCTTATGTACAAGTGCAGTTTATATTCAGGGAATTTATGCTGCTTTTCATATTGAAATATAGTTTGAACCTTCTCTCCGTGTTGTTGGTACAAATGGAAGATAATTCTCTTTCTAAAAAGAATATTCTTATATTTATTAGTACTGTAATACATATGATTTTAGATGATGCGAGCAGCTGTAAATATTTATGACAAAACTCTTGTGATATTAATTGTTTGGTGGATAGGTTGGTTGAATATTTGGATGAACCGTACCCAGGGTCATTCCGTCAGACGCAGATCAGCTTCTCCTCTCTCCTTCCAGGTGCTTTTCCAAATTGCGATGCAATGACAATGGAATCAAACCTATGGCTCTACGGTGATTACGAACAGCTCATGTCCAAGTCATCGCAGCTCAACTCCGACCCTCGACCTTCCAACATGACGAGCAAACCGCCAAGGTCGCTGAGCTCTTCGTCAAGTACCAGGCGGTGGAATACCTCCAGTGGCCCAAACCCTCACATTGTCATGGTGACAAAGCATACCAACGGGTCGCTCAACACGTGGCAGATAGGGATTGCTGAGGATGCACATTTTTCCAACGTCGTCAGTGTCACGCATGAGTCACGTGCGTGTGGCCATCGCTTCCACACCAACAGTGCTGCCTGCCACCCAGTCTTGCCACTTCTTCTGACAACGTCACATCTTGATGCTCCAGTCTCGAGTGATGGAAGCGAAGACTTTGTGTCCTCTGGTCATCCAAATTCCCTGCTGCAGGACCATTCCAGAGCATCGTCTCAGCCAAGTCATACGCACTATGAAGGCTTTTGCAGTGAGCTTATACTCTGGAGGGTTTCGCCTATTGGTCCACTTTCAAAATCGGGAGGCATAATGGAACTGGCGCGAATTAACTCGCCTGTCTGTTCAGCTTATACCAACGTCGCTTGGCTTCCTACTCTACTGCCAAGGTAAATCTGATCTAATCTGGTCTCAAGCCTTCTTTAGTGCTGTTCAGATACACAGGACTTCAGTCATTGGTCATTTCGAAGTTACAATAATCCGTTAGAATTACAGTCACATCTTTTATTTTGTCTTACACTGCATAACTTCTGTTCTGAACGTTGATTTTACCTAGAGGGTACATCGCTATTTTTTGACTCTTTTCCATCATTGTTGTTTTCATCATCACTGTATTCTCTTTGTCTTGCTGCACCATAAACATCATGATGCTGTAGGGTTTCTTCTGAGTTGGTGGGATACAAAATCATGTGCATTATTACTAATACTAAATTAGGTGTCTCGACATTTTCCCCAGACATTTTCTGTTTTTCTCTAGGGCAGTTCCCTGTGGTCTTTTTACCCCAAACATGTATCTGCCTTTCCCTGCACATGGCCTATAGCTACAAACAATAAACAGAATATATTTCTTACATTTTCTGTATTTCTTACTTAATAGGAAAACATATATGAAACATGTAATTATTAGCAGTACAATACTAATTTACTGACAGCTATAGTTTTGTTCATTAATTACATGTTATCTGCTTTGTGAATTTGATCGTGCAGGGAGCTAATAACTGTCTTATATTTCACCTTAATTTTCACCTTGGACTCAGTGAAACCTTTTCCTTGATCACATCACTTTTTGCATTCATAACTTACAATTTTATCTGCAAAGTTCTTTTGTTTAACACAAATGTAACTGTTACTGTTATAGATTACTTTAGTCTTTTCATGAAATTGGTCAATTGCCTCCGTTCTAAGTGCATGTCTTAAAGTCATTAACCCATTAAATACAGTAGATCTTGTTTAAGTCAACAATTATTTTGCATACTAACATATTGACTCTGCATTGAATGACATGATTGTTGCATTTTATTACAGGCACCAATTGCATCTGTGTAACTATGTATGACTCCATTCATACACTTAAACTTCTGTCGCTGTTAGGTGGCATTTTATTACACGTGCGTCCAAGGGAAATGACCCGAGGGAATTGCCCTACTGGGAGAAATGACCAGAGGTCAATGTCTGGAGAAATTTTCCCAGGGGGAAAATGTCTAGACTCACTAAATTAATAGCAATCTGTTACAGGATTTTTCAGGTCAAAATAGCAAAAGGCTGTGATATAACCAGACATTTATATAGTGCTGTTTTCAAGCTTATCAGAAGTGCTGTTATCTGAGTGTTGTTTTGATTCAGTTCATTGCTGGGCAGCAAGAGCAATTCTCCAAGCGCTCTGTTCGTTGCTTCAGACGGTGTTAGTCTGCGCATTTATCAGGCGGTTCTCGATGGCAGAGCCATTCTGGCTGAGCGGGAAGCTGGAAAACAAAAACAGGTAGAACTCCACTGGCTGTTCAACTGTGCCCACTGAAATATGTTCTTTTCTTCCTCTTGAATTCCGGGGCTACCATGAAATCGTTTGAAATTGAAGTAATGAACACATGTTTTCTGATTTGGGTGTTGTGAAGTAACTTTAGTTTGAGTGCCAATGATGTGATTGTTTCATATAAAGACTTTCGGCTGCAGTTAGATTACTGTAGTTAGTGTGCGCTGTAGTAGCCATTTTGGAGCTTGACAATCTCCGGATATGCCACATTTTGGTGAGCCATCCAGCTTTATCAGTGAATCTGTTGTGCAGTGACATGCGATCTAACTAGATCCGGAAGTTTCAGTCTTTCTCAATATGTTCTCATTTTTTAAAACTACTGCAGTATTACTAAGACTTATATTTAATTTAATCTTTACTTTTTTAGTTTTGTTCTCAATGCTGATTTTTAATAATTGTAATCTCAATTGAATGCTTATATGGCATCATTTGGACTGCTCTTCAGAGGTGTTGCTGACCTGACACTAACAGAAAAAAGGCTCTTATCACAGGTTACAAAGACCTGTATTCTGGACTATTCTTGTTTGCTAAGTTCTTGTTTGTTTCCTTCATATTTAGAGTCAAAACGAGTGTGGTTCTGATAGCCTTGGCTCTGGGGAAATTTCCAGTCCATCAAAGAGCACTTCACCTCACGGCACCCAAGGCCTGCTGAAGATCGTCAGTCTACAGTCAACGTCTCGACCCGGATGTATCATGGAACTTGTTCCCATTGCTGATGCCACACAGGTCTTGGCCTTTTTGCTTCTGATTTGGATTTTAAAAGTGTTTTCTTGTTGCTGACATTGTGCTAGAAGGAGTTAGGTATTGTTTTGTTTTGCAAATGTAATTTGATGACCTGTACTACTTCGTAAATGATCATTATCTCCGATTGGTTTATTTGCAATTTTTAACTACAGTGCTTGCAAAGGGCTCTGAACAGGTGCTGTTCTCGTTCCCAATATGTCTGGTTTGTATTAGCTTACATTACCTTACTTCATCACTAATATTATTTTCATATAAGCCTTTGCTGATTTCAGAACAGCAAGGAGTCTTTGTAGCATACTGATGCAAGACTGCAGAGTATGGAGACAGATGATAACATGTGCATTGGTCATGCTTTCTGCCCATGGATCTTGATGATGATGATGATGATGATGATGATCATAAATGAGTTATGCTATTATTATGATGTCATCCAAGCTTCGTAAAGAAATTCTTAGCAGACAAGCAGATGCTAACTTTTGTTTTGGTTAGATCCTTCACTGGACCATCATTTTGAATGGTCCTCCTGTGAACATGTGTACTGTTCCTCTTAGCTCAGTTTACATTTTTATTAGAGCTATTTAGATCCTTCAGACAGTCATGTTCACAGCCCATTTCAAAGGTCCCTAAAATGCATTATAAATGCTATAATACATAAATGCAGTGCAGTCCCATTTTCGCTTGATCCATTTATATGAGAATCCACTTAACATGTGGTTACGTCATGGCTCCCTCCATTGTCTATTTAACATGCGAGACGTGTTAGCTTGCAGTAAATCTAATACACTTGCTGCACCGGCTAATTAATATTTCCGTCTCATTGTCATTATAATAGACAGCCTATATCAGCCATAATAGCCGTCTCAATGGGTGGCAACAGTTGCTGGCTTAAAGCCCTGCGGGAGGCAGTACAGTTCCAAAGTAGGTAAACTTAACATAGCTGCAAACGTCTCCCTCCCCAAACCCAGCTCTGCCCAGGCAGTAGCTTGGCTGCTTGCTCTCTTAGGTTGCCCAGGTTACAGCAGCTGTATACCACTGGACTTGGCAGTCCAACTGAGGGGACTTCACGTCTAAAGTAATGTCTGGAAACAGCTGATTGTATTAAATCACGAACACTTTTGCCCATGACAAGACAACAGTGTGGCCTTTCAAAGTAATTGGACGAAATCGTCAGTTAAGAGGTGCCTTCACATCAAACTGAGTGACTGAATTGAACTTGACAGGTGGGTTAATGATTGGAATTCAAAATGAGTTCATTCTGCCAAGCACTTCTCCGGCTTAGTTATGAATGAATTCACCGTGAAGCAAGTACCAGTGATAAAGAATGGACATGTCCAAGAGAATGCAAAACAGTATAGATGCAAGGGCGAAGCGAAACATGGTCGAAAAACGGGTGGAATAGGAAAAGCATAAAACATAGCGATAAATTTAGTAGATTTGTCCTTATATGATTTGATTTTCTTCTTTGTTTCTGAAAGAGTGCCCTGAAAATTGTTGTTTGTTTTGTTGTGTTTAGAGCTGGAAGAACATCCAGCTGATCCACGTCTTTCAAGAGCAGCTTGTCACCGGTTGTAGGTCAACCACGTATGATCTGAGAGCAAAGAACGATGTTGAGACAGATGTTGACTTGCAGGGTTTGTCTGTCTTTGAAGAACATTTCTATCTTGTTGTTGTTGAAAAGCTGCCAGACCTCAGTGCTGTCATTCACATGTGGAAGATCATCGTCGCCTCACAAGGTAACATGTGTCGACTTTTATTAGGCTTATGGCGTCTTAACATGTCCATTTGCTTTTTCAGATCAGTTCAGCTATATATATATATATATGTGTGTGTGTGTGTGTGTGCGTGTGTTCAGAAATCCGCAGTATATTCAGCAATAAATAAACATCTATATTCAGTCTGGTAATATTGTTTGTTAGGTTTCAGAGAGTCTCATTTCTATTCAATAAGTAGTAAGATAATTAGGCAGCTGCTAATTTTTTAGAAGCCAACAACAGGGAGTTGTCGGAAAAGAAGTTGTGAGTTATTTGCTGCTGAATTTCTTTGGTGATCACTTAATTTTACAGATTGCTTGATCTTTTCAGTAATTAAGTTGAATACAACACATTTTCTTAGCTTATATTTAACGTTATTTTGTCATTAATATTATTTTTTGCATGTTTTTATCAACTGATCCAAAAATGCATTGGTCTGGAACAGGAGGACCGATTTCCTTTATGGTTGACTGCTGCAAAACCTGATCAATTCTTTGAGAGTTTTAGGTTCTTGCAAACATCTTGGGTGTATAGAATAGAATTTGGAAATATGTCTTCTCTAGTTTTTATTTTTACAGAAATTTCTATTGGGGTTGATTACACCCACGACACCATATTTCTTCAAGAGGATGAAACAGAAAATGATGAGTTCAGGCCATCTAGTGGTCCATCCTCTTACACCAGGTCAAATAACCGGCCATCAAAGATAACTGAAGAGACTGGACAACAGGGCCAAGAGTGTGCTTCATCGCCGCTGTTCATTAATACCGTTAAGGTATTTAGCTGTTCTTGTTAACTTATGTTCTTTCAGTGTGCAATCAAGGGATTTGTTGATTGGTGTACATTGATCAAATGAAGTTGTGAATCGATTAAGTGCTGACTATAAAACGATGAGATGTGTTTGGTCTCAGTCGTAGGGTAGGGTAAATGTATTTATATATTTAAAGCACTTATTACACGTGCAATGGCAGTAAATCTGAATCTGTAAAAGCTAGGTGAAGTAGTGAGTCTTAATAAGTGATTTAAAAGATGATAGCGAGTATGCAAGTTGGGCCTTTCGTGGTAGACGATTCAAATATGAGGAGCGCAGCAGCTAAAGGCACATGATACTACAGTTGTCCTGAACTTAGGTTCTTGCAACAAACCAGTATAAGAAGAACACAAGAATCTAGGAGGGCAATATGGAGTCAGCAATTTATTAAGATATGATGGAATGCCGATGTTCTGGGCCTTATATCACTTGGATATATAAGAAAGAGACCGGCAGATTTAACTAGTGAAATCAAATTGACAACTACTCGAGATGGGTGCACTTGATAAACCTCTCAAATGGTGTTGAATTTGTAAGGTATTTGGTTAAGTGGCATTAATTGTTTCTGTATTCAGTGGTTACTGATTCCATCTGATATTGCTGTTTTCATCTGTAGCTAATTGTTTCTCGTAAAATCTTTCTAATGCATAAGCAGTGGTAGAGGAAAAGATGTGCCATTGTGTTGCTTTAGGTTTCTACACAGACTCTTCTGCTGCCATCTGGTGTCGGTGTGACCACGGCAACAGTAGCTGCAGGTCACCTGAGTTCTTCCTCCATCTACCCTGCATGCCTTGCACCATATCTCATCTCAACTGCTTGCACAGATGGATGTGTTCGCTTTTGGCGTTGTGAGGTCACTCGTTCGCCACTGAGCAATGAAGGATTGGCACCTGAAGGTCCTTGGTACACATGGAAGGAGTGGGAGATGATGATTCAGACTGAAGATACTAGCAGTATCTATGTTGGAGGTTGGCCTGTGTTTCCAGTTGCAGTGGAAAGCTTCTATCATCTTTTATATTTAAATATTACAATTGTGTCTTAAACCCTTTTGTAGCTGATTGTATGCAGCCATGAGTCTTTCGAAGCTTTTGTTCTTTTGCTAATCGTTTGGTGGCTGAAATACATGCGTCTGATTTTTATAACTCATTGAAGCATCTTTGATATAACTTTTCTAACAATCTGTGCTATATATATTGTCTTTTTTACATGATGTTATGCTAGTTCTGTTCTCAGTCATTGCAGCAGAGGGTCTTATTGGACTTTTTGAGCTGTTAATTTTTTATAAATTTTTTGTCTTTGGGCTTGCTTAGATTGAATGAGGGTGTTTTCAGATTGTTTCGTGAAAACAACTCCTAAAAATTGGTCATAATGTTGCATTGCTGCACTTTAATTTGCTGATGTCACATTTAATATCACACTTAAAGTTTTGTGTTTGATTGATGCAATAGTAACATTTTGTATGTAAAACTTTCCTATAGGTAAGGTGCTAGCCATTAGCTGTGCATACAGTGGGAGGATCGCAGTGGCATATCGCAGTGGAGGAGTTAAGACACAAGCGGAAAGTCCTCATGACCAGTACGTCAACCTTTGCGTTGCCATCTACCAGTGCGAGTCAACTGGTGAGTTGGCTGTATACATCATTATAGTTTGGATAATAATTGTGTGGTGGCAGTTCGCACCAGCCACTTGAATTCAAAGCCCCCAGAAGAAATCAAAAGAAATTAAAAATACAATGAGCCTCTTGAATTAATGGTCAGGTTGTTCACGTAGAATATCTTGTTTGGTGTATTGTCTTTTGCCGCAAATTAATAGGCATGCTTTGAATATTTTGCAATATTTTTATGTTTGCCCATTTATAGTTATCATGAAATTGACAGTTTCTTTGGCTGTTGAACGGTGACTCTTATTAACGACGCTGTTGGTGGATTTTATTCAGGAGGGTCAGAATGGACATTAGAAGATAAGATAGAACTGAAGAATGTCATGATATCGGATCCTAAAGTCGACCTTGATCTGAGTTTGATTTTCGATGGTGAACTGGACAGTCAAGTCACGCTGCCAAGCCCATCCCAGAATCTTGTTTCGCCAACCTCCACGACTCCAGCGATTGTACGAACGGTTCCAGTTCCAAGTTCAGCAACTGTAAAGAGCGTCCGTCGGCATCTGAGCATCAAATCCGGAAAGACTGTTCCACTTCATCCGAAGCACTTGGTCCACCTGGACTGGGTATCAACAGAAGATGGTTCGCACATACTAACCATCGGAGTTGGGTCGCAGGTCCTTCTTTATGCAGCAGTGTCTGGGGAGCTGGCCTCGGTAATGGCTGGGAAGGAGGTGAGAGACGATGTCCCCCGGCCAAGGCCAACCGCACGTGGGCCTCTGCAGAAAACCAAATCCATGGCAGTGATGACATTCGTTCCAGAGCTGCGCTGGATGAAGCTGAGGAGCATAGACTTGAATACGGCAGACGGACTGCCTTCACTCCCAATGCACATATCATGGGTCCGTAATGGCATCCTAGTCGTAGGCATGGACAACGAGATTCATGTCTACTCACAGTGGAAGATACCGGGCGAAGAATCGCCAACAAAAGATACAACAACCTTGGAGACAGATGCAGAAAAATCTGTCTTAGCATCATCTACCAGCTTCCTCATGCCTCTCAACAAGACTCTGTCAAAATCTCTATCTGGTCTGAAGCTGAACGCATCGATTGCTAACCTGTCAATCCTGGCAGAGAAGAAAGAGAAACGCAAGGACTCTCGAGTGATTGAAGCTGCAGAGCTGCCTAAGAGTGAGAGCTTCTGCAGCCTTCGAATTATCCAGGAGTGCGGTCTTTTCGAGGCGGCTCATCTGGCAAATCCCTGTCTTCCGCAGTACCATCCCAAGCAACTTATTGAGCTCCTCAACTTCGGAAAGATTCGGCGCGTCAAGGCGATTCTTTCACACCTCCTTAGGTGCATCAGTGGTGAAGATTCAAGCTGTGGAATGGATGGAACTGGAGAACTTGGCCCTGGTGGTTGGCACCGGACCGTTCACAACCGCAATCTGTCAGTCACCAGTCCAAAGAGTCCAATAGACGGGCTGGTGACTATCCCTGAGGAATCACAGACCGACTACCTGGAGATTTCTTCCATTCCTCCGCTTCCGCTGTATGCTCTGCTTGCTGCCGATGACGACGTCTCGTTTTCCAGTGCAGTTGATGCAATGACGGCTGCAGTGACAACATCTCAGACAACATCTAAAAACAACGACTACAACACGCTGTTCAACTTTGAAATGGCAGAGGATGCGATCGAGGATCCGTTTGACTCGGGCGATCTGCTCGGCTCAAAGTCAGTCGCAGAGCCAACCATCAAGAAGGTGCACAGCTCCAACTCCTTCAGTCCAGCGCAGGCCAGTCTACTAGCCCGTCATCTGGTCCACACCCAACTACCTGGCATGTCCAGTCTGGATCAGATGTACCTCTTGGCTCTGGCTGGAACAGTGGCAAACTTCAAAGTGGATTTTGCGGGGGCTGAGGCAGCCTCGAAGAATGGTAAGTGATGAACTGAAGTAGCTTACGACACTACAGTTTAGTGACATTTGTTATGACTCATTTAAAATGAGACTAAGGTTCCGTTGCGGCTACACTTAAAAGCACAAAAGCATCAAAAATATAAATTGATTGAGTCAAAGATTTAGGCTTATTGTTTAACCCCACAATGTCATTTGCTGACCACGGTCAGGTTTTATGTAACTCCGTTAACTTTTACGTAACAGGATATTTATTTATTTATGGGTGGAGACAGATAATGCATTTGCATTCAACCTTTGTATCCAGGTTTTAACCTCAGCGACGTCATGTGAAACTGACAGTTCATTTTAAAACCATACGACCAACAACAAACTGTTGTTCATTTGTTCTCCTTTTGTCCAGTTGTTGCTTTTTTTTGTGATTGAACCAGAATATCCTTCAACCTCAAGGCCACCCCTCTGAGAACTACTATTGAAGGATATGTGCAATAATTGAGCTTCTACCTTCCTTACCTTTTTATAGCACAAACATTTTCAGTATCTGCAGATGCTGTTCATTTCTTACTACCTTCAAATGCTACTGTATCACACAGTTAGATAGTTATTAAGTATCTTGATATGTACATACAAATGTACATGATAAGGAAAACTTGAGCTGATTTCTTGTAGAAGCCAGTATCTCAGAAACCAAAGAGAACGAGATGGTTGTGCCAGAGGCAATTGACGACTGTGGATTACGATTTCTGCTCGCTGCCAGGCATCACATCTACCTGATGAACACACTTCCAATGAGACAGAGAGCCCAGCTTCAGCAGCAGGGTCTCAGTCCAGCCTACTTCATCTGGGCTTTCCACTCCGAGTCACAACAGGTTAGGCATGCTGAATCTTGTGAAATTCTTACCATCAGACTTATTTTATATGTCAGTCAGTCAGTTATTAAAATCTTTTACTGAGAACCAAATTTAATAATAATCATGATATAATGAATTATTAATATGATGTTGATGCCAAAAGTGGAAACCAAAATTTCCTTTACCAGGTTCACCTAATTTCCTGTTTACTTTTGGACATCAACAACTACATTCCATCAGAAATTGCACTGCATGAAACATGTAATACCGGTATTTAGATGTTTCTGGTGAATTGTGTACATAGTAGAAGACCAGTGTAAAAAACTTAATTGTGCTAACATTAAGTAATAATGTGGTATAGCATGTCTTTTTCTCCTAACTTATGGTCAGCATAGACTGCAGTTGTGCTGTAGCAGAGGATGTTTGTAAGACTCGGAAGTGTTTCCCACCCAGCTTCAGTGAAATATAACTTTGACTATGATCTGGTGACATGTATAGCGCCAGCATTGTAAAACAAGAGCATCAGTTGATGGTCAAGGTTAACAGAAACTGCAGCACCTATCTGTAAGTATGGTCAGGTTTTCTTTCATCACTTATTTGTGACATATCTTTGTCAACAGTAAGTCCCAAAACCAAGGCTGATAAAAAAAATTGATTGGTCATGTTTCTTCGTCCATCAGGATCTGCTTGATTCTTTGCCGTGCGTGAACAAGGGATCGCCGACCTGGGCTGAACTTCGTCAGTTTGGCGCTGGTTGGTGGCTGCGCAATGTCAACACACTGACCAGGTGCTTTGAAAAGGTATCCTACCTTGTGTCTCTGTTTGCACTCGATTTTTTCGCGGAATTTAAACAACGATCAAATATTCAATGTATGTGCAGCACAGTGGTCAGTCGGTAATGACAATGCGGTTGCGGGTTCAACTCTGTGTAATGACCCTGAGCAAGTTGTTTGCACACATCATGACTCTGTCACCAAGCAGTATAATTTGGTACCGGCATAAGCTGGGAAGTAAATGGCAAGTCCTGTGATGCACTGGCCCCGTGTCCAGAACCTTGCAATTTGTCCACTGGAGGCTAAAGGGGCAAGAAAAGCACATGAGTGCATTTATTTAAGAATGACTATTAATTATTAATTAGCAACCTTTGTCACGCCATTGTATGATGCGCAGAGCATCAGTCGATGGCGCGCAAAGACCAAGCCACAACTCTAATGTGCTCGGTATATGGCTTTCACTCGTATCAAAACAGGTCTGTCTTAACAGTTTTAAGTGCAAAATGTAATCTTCTAATCTATGCTTTTTGTTCTTATAATTAAAATCTCTATCATGTCTGAGTAGAACAGGCAGTTTAACAACTAGGATTCATGCTGTAGCAGTCAACATAACCCTCATAGGCAGTGTGAGATCTTGTGAGATTTTAAAAAAATATTTTGTAGCATCTCTGGTTAAATTGCTTTAGTAAGATGTATCTTTGTTTTTAGCTTGCAAAAGAAGCATTTGTGGCAAGTAAGGATCCCCTGGATGCAGCTCTCTTCTACCTGGCTATGAAGAAGAAGAACGTGTTGTGGGGCCTTTTTAGGTGAGATGCCATTCCCAAATTTCTGGCCCTCTAGTGAGTTTAATCTCACCAAGGATTAGCCTATTATTTACTTATTTAATTCCTGCATTTATTTATTTCCAATATCATTGATTGATGGAACTAATTAATTGTTCATTAAAGACTTGCTTACTGTTCTTACAAAGTAGGGATCTTAGGGAAGGGTCGAACCTAGATATTTCAACATTAGAAAGCAACTGCTCAGCTGCTTATTGGCTAATGTGACACATTCTAATTTACCAGTATTCATCTAATTCATGTTCAAGAGAATGTGTAATACCATCTCATTCTTATTCAACTGAATGTGTAATATCTGCTAGCGTATCTGTTAGAAATGTGTGTCATCCAAACTTATTGCAGACAGAGTTTGATTTTGTGATACGGGTGATGTGTGACAACAACTGTCAATGTGTGGTGCTTCTAATAATCGCCCTTGCACATTACTATAGTGCCTTTTCAAAGGAAACTCTGTACTGACAAATAACAAGCCATGATCAAAGAGATTGATATCAGAATAGAGGCGAAGCTAAAAGTAGTTCAGATGGTATGAGGTCCAAAAGTGGTTAGTGTTGCAGGTCTGTTGACAACACAAAGATGGCACAGTTCTTTAAGAACAACTTTACTGAAGATCGTTGGCGCAAAGCAGCGCTGAAGAATGCTTTTGTGCTGTTGGGGAAACAGAAATTTCATCGTGCTGCTGCCTTCTTTCTTCTTGGTGGCGCCATGCGAGATGCTGTTGAGGTATTTTGTGCTTCAGAGCATATGTGACAGGGTATGAGAAAACCCTCAGAAAGTCGGAAAAGTAAATTTGCCAGAAATGCGCTCAAAATCAAATAGGCATAAAATTGGTAAAAATGAGTTCTGTGCATATTTATATTCTGTGTTTTGTTAGCTGTCAAACTCTAAGTCCTTATGTAGAGTTTTACTGTATAAATATTTTATTTCCAATTTTATTATGATGCCCTGGAAATTTTTTTATTTTGATGTGTCATTTGGTACCCCAAGTTGAAGTCATGTACATCGGTAATTAAGCAAAAGAATATGTCGTGTAAATATTTTTCTTAACTAGATTTTATGGAGATTTCATTGATAACATCCTCGGAGGCATAAGAATATGCTTCAGTTTACTATTCTCATAAACATTCACAACCCGCAGGCATAGCAACTTTGGTTAATTCATAGTTATGGTAAAACTTTAACTCACAATTTCTCAAAAGTAGCACAGAAACACCTACATCTTTAAAGAATTGTAACTTTTGTACTATATTTGATAGAAACATGTAGTTTTCATTTTGTTAATTAATTAATTATTTAGCAAATTCCAGCCCAGTTCAGTACCGTATCAAACTCAGTTTTATTTTTTCTGATTTTGTGAGGGTTTTCATGCACAATCATGTGTTCATATGTTTCATTCATTCATCTGGATCTATATATAGAGTTATTTCAGATTATATAATACTCAGTAACTGTTTAAGTGTTTATACTTCACAAAGGTGATATATAAATGTTATTTGCAGAACTAAACTAAGTGAATTTTCAACGCTGTCCTCAGTTCCTGTAAACGGTTGATTCAGTTGAGTCTTGTGCAGTAGTGAGCTACACATCAAGGAAACTTCTGAAATTACTCCTGCATTACAGCAAAGATGTCTAAGCCTACTCGACATTACCTATTGCAGTACTTTACAAATATCAAGTCAAAGAGCCATATCAGTTGTAATAACTAGAGACTATAAACCATATTAATGATTATAATAATAATAAGAAAATAAAAATAACTGTAATAATTATTTTAACTGAGAAAATTTGAAACGTTCCTTTGGTTTTGGGGCTGTAGGTTTGTTTGACAAAACTGGATGACCTTCAGCTGGCACTCGTCATTCTTCGTCTGTACGAGAGCGACATTGAGGATTCAGTGCCGTCCAGTTTCAAACATCTGCTCTACGAAGAGATTCTCGGCTGCGATGAGACAGGTCAGCACCACGACCCATCACGTGCATCCTCCGACCCATTCCTGCGCAGTATGGCACACTGGACCCTTAGGGATTATTCGTCTGCTCTGAGCACGCTGCTCACTGTTGAAACGCCCAGCATTTCAAAGCAACTTGAGCAGAAGAGCAGTCGAGGTGAGAGCCTTGGCACCAGTCTAAGCGTCTTCAACTTCTACAACTACCTCCGAACGCACCCGCTGCTCGTGCGCCAACACCTGGCAGCTACGGCAGCTGACAACAGCCAGACCGTGCTGCTGTCTGGGTTCTCTTGTGGCAGCAAGGTTTCCGCTGGTGAAAAGAACGTGATGTATGTTGACCGAATTACGCCCGCTGAACGTCGGCTTTACTTCATGACAGCTCATGAGCATTTTAAGAATGGCTGTCCGATGCTGGCCCTTGAGGTGCTTAACAAACTCCCACAGGTTATCAACTTGGAGTCAGACTTGATACGAGCTACAAGCACTGACAATGTTCTGCATAAATCGGGTTCCCTTAAGGCTGATGGTGGCCGAGTGGAAGCTGGAAAAGCAGAAGCATTTTCAACTGCAGGAAGTGTTGACTGGAGTAATCCAGTTACAGAGTCTACAAGTGGATTTGACTGGAGCGTTCCAGTGACAAAGTTTGCAGCAGAAGAGGAATTAGATCTGAGGTTTGAGTCATCTGGTGAAGAGGATGGTGAAGAGGAAGACGCTGAACAGGGAAAAGCGGAAAAGGCTGTTGTGGTAGAAGACAAAATGCCAGAGTTGGATGCTGATGTTGACGTCGCTAACGACAGTGCAGCCAGCTGTGACATCATGGCGCAGCAGCTCAAGTTCATCGCATGCATCAAAATCATTGTAATCGAGCTGGCGACTCTGGCAACAGGATTTGAGGTGGATGGGGGTCAGTTGAGATACCAGCTGTACATCTGGCTGGAAAAGGAGGTGGAAGTGCTGAAGAAGCTGTGCAACTACGGGTCAGACCTAAGTGCTGTGATGGCCAATAAAACGACTGGTGAGTCATCAGTTGTGCTACTAACTCTTCTAGCATATCAAGCTGACTAGAGGTGTTAACCCTTGCATGTATAAGTAAGTAAGTAAGCAGTAGCCTTTACTTGCAGTGACAAGCAAATGTGCATTGCATTTTACAGTAAGATTACGTATGTATTTCTATGCTTTTCTATCTGCTTTTGTGTCTTACATAACAGTAAGTCTTCATTTAATGTGTGAGGTGCATAAATCCAAGATGTTCCAGGTTCCTCTTCACTAGATGTATTCTTGTCTTAGTGTCTTTCATTGTCCATGTGGCTTTTGCCAGTATGGTGTGGCTTCTTTGCGGTAGTTCTTATGGTAATAACAATACATTTTAATTGTGTGGGCTGGTCGGCTCTGGCTGGCTAAGTTATAATTTCTGCAGCATGTTTTTCTGTCATTCATTTGTATGTATGTACGTATGTGTGTTTGTACGTATGTGTATATCTGAACATACGTACACATTAATGCATTAATTCACAAATCTTGTCATTTGTTGTCTGTCTGATGTCGTTGATAAATGACCAGAACTGAAAATCATCTTTAACTCTTCTTTTTATGGTCCTGTGTTACATTTGTGTGTCTATGTATTTGAATTGCTTTGTTGTTTCTAATTATTATGATAGCTCCTGATGCGATTAGAAGAGATGAGGCTACTGATGCCTTTAAGGTGCCTCCAGTGCAGTCGGATGCAGCTGGACTGACTCTACATGATGTTATGCTCGCAGAGAAGTCCGACTTTGACGCCAAGATGAATCGCATTGCTCGTCGTAAGAAGTGGCTCAGGGCGAATCAACAGCTGCTGAGCACACTGCTGAGCTACGGCATCCTGCACGGTTCATGTGGTGGTGGTCTTGCTTCGATGCACATGGAACTGCTGCTTCTGCTGCAGGAGCTGCAGCAAGAGAAGACGAGGCAGCAGCTGTTGTCGCCGTTGCCGTTCCCGACGACTCTACCACTCCTGTCAGCAAGCGTCGCCAGCGCCAAGATGGTAAATGCCGATCCAATTCAGCATCTGCAGGGCATGTGCCAAGATCTGCTCTACTCAGTCATTGAGCTCCAAACTCCACCGAACACAGATATGGCACCCTGCAAGGTAATCAAGCAGCATGACCTTTTTTGGTTTCATTTTGTTTAGTTGAAGAACTGCTCTTAGCTTTGCTTTTTATATTTTTTTGTTGTCTTCAATACTACTTTGATTCCTTGGTGTAGAAGGTTCTTCCATATGGCTTCCCACTCTGACATGCCAAGGCTAAGCAAATTTCCTCTCACTCTGACTTGCCAAGGCTAAGAAAATTAAGTGACTTCAGGAACGTGACAGCCACTTGAGGTTAGCGTAAGGAACCGCTTGTCATCTATTTTGAGCAATTCTTTCTGATGCACCATTTATCCATCAGCCGCTGTACTCATCTACTCAGCAGTTTTACTGTGATTGTTTTTAGGTGATTCTGCTGCAGAATCTGAGTGCTGCTTTGTCGGCCTGCATCTACCAGTGTCTCTGTGACAGTGACCGCTTTGTCGTGTCAGCCAGTGACAGCGTCAGTGTTGGAATGGAAGGCTTTACTAGCACAAACGTCGTATACAAAGACAGCTACCTGATGGCAGGAGTGCAGAACAGACAGAGGCTGAGTAGCAGTGACAATACTGAAATACCGTCCTCATTACCCGCCAAGTGGCCAGGTGTGTGGTTGAAATCTGGGTTATATTCTGCTAGCCTACCCCATCCAGAGATTCACTTCTCACTTATGGTGGATCAAATGTCATACCCAGTTGTATTAAATATTTGCTTTGTTAATCTGGTACCTAGGTCATTCGTATTCATTCATGTGGAACTAAAATTCACTGTTCTAACTCATATGAAACTGGACTTGTGCTGGCATCATGTGCAGGTGTTTCATCTTTGATAATGCTGATGAACCAGAAGCGAGACGAAGATGCACCGCGCCTGAACATTCTTCTGGCTGAATCTCTGGTTGCCGTCTACATGAGTTTGCTCTGCTATGCGCTGGCCATGTTCGATGCCATCATTCTTTATCGCCTCATTGGTCACCCACTGGTCGAAAGTGTCTGGCCAGTTTTATTTGGTGGTGGACTCAAGAAACTGGTCCATGTGTCCACTCCAGCTGATGTCAGTCGTAAGTAGAGGGGCTTCGTTTTTAATGTATTTTTTTGTATAATTTCTTTATTTAGTTTTGTTAATTTCTTTCTTTTTACCTTCAGATGACCATCTGGAAGTTGGGAAATAGGGTCTTTTATGAATGATTTTATGGACTGATGTTTGACCTTTTGAGTAGATCTAAAGACACAATTTGCACTTGGAGATGGTCTGTGCAAGTTCCATGTTATGATTGTTTATTATTATTATGCATTTATTATGAGTGCAAGGTCAGTAAATCTGAATCTGAGGCGCGAACCAGTTGTGAGTGAAGGACTTGCTCAAGGTCCCTACACAGTAACCATCTAAGGGGAGGCTTAAACCCATACTCTTTGCGTTACAAGCCATCCGGTTGACCACGGTGCCCCACAATGGCATGAAACTACATTGCTTAGCTCAGAACATTTGCTTTATCACCAAGCAGTGCAAGTGTGAGCTGGGAAGTGTATTGGAACTTCTGTAGTGCATTGGACTTTGTGTCCTGGACTTTGGCATTCTCTAATTCTAAGAACAGCGCCTTTCCACTTTGATGTATGAAAGACTACTGCAGTGGTGTCATTGGCATTTGGTTTGATGCAGGAGCTAGTCTCTCGCAAGATGACGGTTCTTGGCAACGGAGTAAGTTTGCCAGTGTTGTCCTTGGTCCGTCGACCATGACGCAACGCTTCAAAGAAGACCGTCCAACTTACCAAGAACGATTCATCCCACCGCAAATGAGCATGGTCAGCTACTTCATGATGAAAGTAAGTCACACTACCTGCCCACCCACCTGCTCTCTATTCTACATATGATTCCTGAAGAGTTAAAAATTTATTGGTTTATTATTATTACTATTATTATTGTTAATTATCAGATACTATATCATGCTAATTTATGAATTCGCCTCAGAAGCGTTGGTAGCTGGAAAAAGGTTGTTTCGGTTGTTTCCAAACTGGAATAAGAGACAAAGAAGGGTCCCTCAAAGCTGGTGGTAGTGAATTCTTTAGATGAGGACCAGTGTGTGAAAAGGCATGGAACCTACAAGTCTTTTGTGGTAAGTTGGGACAAATAGTTGGCCACAGGAAGCTGATCTTAAGTTTGTCCTGTTTGGATTAAGTGTGAGTGGAATGCATGAGTTAGCAAGGTAGTTTGAAGCTAGATCATGAAGCACTGTTATTCTTCATGGATATTTAATATATTTAATGTAATGTTTTTTCATAACTTATGATACACTGTAAGCATAAGTTTGGTAACTAACTGTAGTTTAATATACCTATTAATGTAGCTGACTCTGTGTAGCTCTACTTGTATAGCAAAACTGCTCAGTGTTACTCTGTTTACTCCTATAAGAGACTTAAGGTGATTGGTTCCATTTGTTCTGTAGATTAAAAGTGCTGATCATCCAGGTGTCGATTATGATTCAGCAGAGTCCATTTCTAGTCAGGATGAGGATGAGGAGCATGAGGATCTGGTTGGAACCAGTCGGAGGTCTGTTCCTGCTCTTGATTTTTGTATTCATCTTCGTCAGCGGGAGTGCTACGATTCTTGATCAGGGCGACTGAATTGTCCGTTTCAGTTCCCAGTTGTTTTGTTTTGTAGATGCAACGTTAGGCAACGTTAGGCACAGCAGAGTTTTTCAGTTGCTTTGGTTGGTTATGCTTTTTTGTTGACTGCATCTTAATTGGCGATGGGTCTTAACGATGTAGTGCACTGCTGGTCACTTGTAGTGCTACTAGGTAGCATAGGTAATATTGGTTCTGATCGTGAACAGTTTCTGTACATCGTATCAAGTGTGAAAACTGCATTAAATAAAAACAAATGCTATCAGGAGTTCGGAGAAATTTTGAGAACCGTGTATAACTTCAGATTGAAGCATCATTGCTGAAGAAAAAAATTTATTTTGCAAAATATTCTAATTATTTCTTACATTTGCTCAAGGTCGCCTTACACAGCAAGCACTCAGTTGGGAAACCACCATGTCTTGCAATTTATGACATTGTTGCTACCAGAGGTTTAGATGAAAATGCTTGTAACACTGATTTAAAAATAAATATATAAAACTTGTTTTTGTTTATGTTTAAATATTTGTTACTTCTGTGTTTCCTTTCAAAGAAATGAGGCTGCAATGAACGAACATCTTAATCCGAAGTCGTACAGTTGGTGTCTGATGCGCTATGCCATCGTCAGATATGTTTCCCATTCATTGAAAACATTCCTGCCAAAAATTGGAATGGAGCTATCTGGTATGGAGCACATATTTATTAGATCAGCTGAGGCTTTGGATTGCAAACTGTATTCAGTTTAATTTGCTGTTCTGTTCATTACAGTTGTTAGCTTCAGCATTTAACTTGCAAGCTTCAATGTTGACTTGCCAACTTTAGCGTTTAGCATGCCACTTTAACTTGCCAACTTTAGTGTTTGCCTTGTCAGCCATCAGTGTTTGACATGCGAACTGTGTCTTTGAATTGACGACTTTAAGGTGGATCAAATTTAATGAAGTGAACTGTAAGGTAAGGTAGTGATCACCTGCCCTGGTAGCCGTAAGATGTCATTGAACTCCTATTACTAATACTACATTAGTGTCTGATGTGCCAACTGTAGTCTTTGACTTGCCAGTTATCTGTGTGTTACATGTCTCGTCGGTTTTTCTTCAGATTTGCCAACACTGTCGGTACTGATTCATGGAATCATCAAGAACCTGGAGAAGTGGGAAGTGTGCATGAAGGATGAACTGGATAAGTTCCTTGGTCCTCCTGCTGACTACATTCCAGGATGTTATGTAAACTCCGGATGTGAAGGAGTCAACATCATGAAGTACAGTTCTCTGATGGATCCGGCCAACACACCGTTCATGTCAGTAGCTGACATTTATCTGATCATTTACAACTGCCAGTCACTTCCTGCATAGGACTCACATGCGTTCAGAAGGGCATATTTTGAATTACCGTACCTCCCCTCACTGTTACATAAAGAACTTTCATCATCCAGTCATTATGTAATTATAAAATTTGTTGAATAAGCTATTACAGTTACGATTTCATTTGCATTGATTTGTGGTGTTGTTTTCCTTTTAGATCCACACACTATTCTTCCCGTCCAGCCAAACGTCTTTGGCACTACTTAGTCAACTGTGAGTTCTTACAGGATGTATTCATACACTATGTCTTCAGAAAGCGAAAGATTTCGACTGAGGTCAGCGGATTCAGTATTTATGTGGTCTGTTGCCCATGTTATCTAGACTTTTCTGTGAAGTCAGGTGAGGTCTGTTTCTTAACGCAGCCAACAGGCAGACATTGGTGAAAATGGACTGCATTTTGTCTGCCTTGTTGTGCTATCAATTCTCCCACTGAGTGTAGTCACAAGAATGCGTTCACAAATGTGTTTAAGGCACTGGGGGTACAACAGTCTAGCCACTCTACTAGTTAATTTGCTGGACAGTCAAACCAGATGTAGAGGGATTGAATCCCTGCCACAGGGAGAAAGATGTTTTAAAGTTTCTGCTTCTTGCGCTCCTAGCAAACTTTGCTATAAAATGAGTACTCTGACTGCACACTGTTGGTGGGAAGATCAGGTGGCAAGGAATTGGACTGATTAGCAACCATCATATGCTGAGGTTTAGGATAATGAAGTTGCTAACACTTCATAACCTTTACTGGCCTTTGGGGTTGACTTAAGGGACTGCTGTTTCTCTTCACGTGAAGGCATTAATGGTTTTTAAAGTTTGAGATGTCTTTTATTCGGAGCAGGGGAGGTAGTTCCCAGTCTGTTGGTTGATGTTGTGTTAACCGCTGATTACCATGCAAATAAGCTGAAAGGTGATTTTTACTAATAAATACTTATGATTACTTTAGCAGTTAGACAAGTCGGAAATCCTGTTTAAGTTGGACGTGGAAATAATCTGTGGTATGTTCTGTTTAAGATGGATGCGACGCGGATGGACGATTCAGTTGGTATGGAATCGGAACCAATGAAAATCATTCACAAAGACCAGGAAGTCATGACATGCTTCTGTATTAACCAGGTAGGATCTTTAACGTTAAGGCCCTACTAAACCGGCTCTTGCAATAATTACAACTTATAAAGATGCTATATAAACTTCCTGTTAATCATGCTGTGTCTGTGAGAGTCACCGTACACTGCAAAAGCTGTACACTATGGTCTTATATGCAACAGAACTTTCTTATAGCTGACTTTATTATACTACCCACACTTGACGGGAATCCGTCAGCCGGGCTCTGCACGTCTGTCGTTTACTTCTAGTTATCTCAGCACCTTTTGCCTGTTAACTTTTGTAAAGTCTGGGCATTTGTTTTTGCAGTAATAAAGATTACTGACTTAGTTACTTTCTTAACAAAATTGTATGTTGAATCTTCTGGTTCTTTTCTGTGTCAGTCATTTTCTTCTGAAAACGACAAACAAAACTTCTCTCTGTCTTGCTTCAGTTGTGTTTGACATCTCTGTCTCAGTTCTGAAATTTGGGCAGTAATGTTAGTGTAACTTATTTAGAGCAACAGCTCATAATAGCAGTGTGTACTTTATGCAGTTTCTGAGTCTTCTGAACACATTTGAAATTCGCTTTGCAGGTGAACCTGAACTGTTTAGTTGTGGCAACACAGAAGGAAGTCGTTGAGATGGATATCTCCAGGGTTCTTACTCCTCCTTCTTGGATTAACGATGATGTCGACTACGACATTGAAGTGATACGAAAGTAAGCGTCATTTGTGCAGCTACGATGTTAGGGCATAAAAAAATGGCAGAGGCAAGCTCTTGAGATTTTTTTATGTATGCATGTTTTAAGACACTTGTTATATAACTTATACTTATGAGTACCTTTTTAGAAAGTCTGTTAGATAGTCATGCTGCAGTGCCTTTGTGAGGTTCTTAAAATGCGCTATATAAATTCTTAGATACATACATACCTTACAAAAATAGTGCAACTCAAGTGCGTATCTAACTGATCTAAAGAAGTGCATTTTGAGGAGAAATGAAACATTGCATAAACGCAGTATCATCTTATAATTGACTTACAGTCAAAACATCAACGTTTTCCAGGGCTAAATTTTTATCGAGATGTTCTTCACAACAGATACTGAATTTCCTAGTTAGGTATTTTTTTATTATTTCAGTCCAGTTAGCCAAACTGAAAGACCTGAAGATTTCCTTGTGGTTCGTACACCGTTTGACAGTCGGGGTGTTTATGGGGTCGGCAGCCCAGTTGCATCGAACACTGGTTCCCTCCCGTCCGGTTTGACAGGCAATGTGGTACGCTGTTTCCCTTAATCTTAGGCTTCTTATGACATTAATGTATTGCATATTTTGCTGTTTTAACCTGAGGTAGAAATGATCCTTCAGTGTTAACTCAGTTACAGAGAGACTAGAGGCAAAGGACTTATCGAATTCTTGTTTCTTATACAACTTATTGTAGTGATATTGTGAAGTGGTCATTTTCTTCAGATAAATACAGAAATTCCATTTGAAGAATTTGTTTGTCAGTCATTCTTCATTGCTGTTAAATTTGCATATGGATTAGATTGGAAATACCTGTAAACTGATCTGTACTTGAAAATTTGGAACTGTTGGATTTTCTGATTTTATAATTAAAAGAAAGACTGTGCTGGAATAGAAGAACTCTTTCTGACAGTGATACCAATAGTTAAATTTCTTTTGTGAAATGGTGACTTTTTGTTGGTTTTCTATGGATTTAGTTGCTTTCTGTGATAAAAATGATTCTCAAAGCAATGATTCAATTAACTGTAGTTTATTTCTTCTTGGAATAAAGACTTGACTAGTGATGCGTTAAACTAGATGAGGGCATCGAATCGTGCGATTCCTTTATGTATGAATCTGTGTGAAGTCGTTTGGCTTATACATCTGTGTTGTTGCTTTGGCTTCTGACACGCTCTGTGCTCTGTTTATTTGCACCCTTTCTTCTTCGTCTTCACTGGAATTCATAGTCCAAAGGATTCGTCATTCCCGGCATCACAAATCCAAGCATGTCTTTCTACATAGCCGACCGTAGCAGACGACTGATTAGAAGGGTGAGCCCAAGGCCAGCATCTTCTGCTTCATCCATCGTCAGCCACCCAAAAGATGTTTTGAAGACTGCGCTATGCTTGATTTGTTTAGAAAGCATGTTGTGACTGCCTCGTGCCAAATTTATTTAGATGTGACTAAAACATGGTGTGACTTGTTACAATTCTTATGTTAAATTTATTTACCAGTAGATGTGATGAAAACATTATGACTTGTTACAACTCTTATGTTAAATTTATTTACCAGTAGATGTGATGAAAACATTATGACTTGTTACAACTCTTATGTTAAATTTATTTACCAGTTGATGTGATGAAGACACATTATGACTTGTAACAACCCACGTTAAGTTTAATTAGTTATGTTAAAAACATGTTATGACTTGTTACAACTCTTATGTTAAATTGATTTATATGTGTTGAAGGCATTATATGAATGTGTTAAGTTGTATTTACATAGTTGAATGTGTGAGGAACATCACTTTTTGGTTCATTTTCAAAGATATTTGACTCCGTGCAATTTTATGTGTCGGTAGTTATATTGAAGTGAATATATACTGATTTGTTGAAAGTTTTGTTGGATTTAGTTCTGAATGTTATAGTGGCTTGCTTAAATCTATTTTTGTTTTTTTTTTCAGTTTTTTCATCTGTGTACGTGGTCTGTGATTGCATAGTGGTTAACTGCTGGAATGTTGATCAAGGGGTCACGAGTTCAAATCCCTAAGACAGAACAATAACTTTTGGATTTCTGTTCCACCCTTTAGCCATCTCAGCTATAAATGAGTACATCAACTGCACACATTTGATTGGAGGGGTCAAAATTTGAAAGTATTGCCACAAATTTTGCAGCTGGTAATTATTCTAAAAAGGCAGAGGTGCACACTTGTTTACATGCCTCTGTAGAAACTCCTCAAAGGTCGAAGGATCATTTGACTTAGGCACATATAGGTCTGCTAGCAGTTGCCTGGCATGGCTTGGTAGCTCATTGGTTGTGATTTCAACGGTTTAAGAAATTGGATATTCTTTATGCGATTTAAGTAGTCAGTAAAATCACCTTCAGCGGTTTTTGTCGTCTTATTGTCATACTGCAAATGACTCTGACACATTTGAAGTCGTCTTTTCTTGGTGGTTGGGTGAATCCAAAAGGCCTGGACATTGGACCAGCACATTACAGGACTTGCTGTCTACTTCCCAGATTCTTTTGCTTGGTGAGAACATGTATGCACGAAATCTTACCCAGGGTTATTTCATTATTACTATTATTATTATTATTAAGAAAATTTGTAACGCGCCCAAAGTCATACCGAAATGTGAATCGGAGGCATGGAATAAAGTCAGTACAGAGGCTCAAACTCGCAATCTTGGACTGCAGACCAAGTGTACTAACAAAAGGACCATCATGCCATACTCTTTAACACAACCGTTAAGTTGTTAGGCAGAGAAGCCGTCACTATTTTCAACAGTTTTCTCTGCTGTCACTTTTATCAGCTGCAGTTAATCCTTTTGTCTTGTTGCAGGTATTTTGTCTCATCGCAGTTGTTTTGTCTTCTTTGATTTTATTTAAAGTTGCTGTTCGTTTATGTCAGTCGTAGAGATGCATGACCTTTGCACTTTTTTAACTGTTTTGATAATCAGTGGCAAGTTAACAATTATCGAGGATGTATGAAAATGTTGAGGTACATGTAATATTTAAATAGCCAGAATATTTAAATATTACATTTCTAAATAACTACAGTATTTATACCTACGGGCTCTCGGCCCATGGATCATGATGGACAGTATTTATACGTGCGCAGCACTTAAATACCCGAACTGTTTTAAGTGGTTAATTTAAAAATGGTTCAGATTTCTATGGTCAGATCAATAATAGAGATTTGAATTATCACTTCCATACTGCTTCCACTACACTCGCTACCTATCAAGTAGAGAAAATTCAGTTTAAAATCTGTCTGACAGTTGACATGGTATTGTGCTTAAATGAGCCAGCCTACCTCTGCTCTTCAGTCATCTTTGAAACTAACAAGGATTGCATGTGACCAGTGGAAACTTTGACTTTTACACCAGGACAGAGTTTGGCTTTCAGCATTCTCTGTAGCTGATCCAAATCTCAGGAATTTGGTTCTGTGCATTCTGTCAGTTCTTGAATGTCATTCAGGTCTAAACTCAAAGCTCGTCTGTTTCAGTTTGCTTGCACACGGTAGCCTAACTTCTGGTTGCTCTTACTTATCACATTTCAACTGGGCTCCTCGAAATGATTTACTGCTATGGACTGTGGTTTCACTTTTTGTCCTGTGCATTTTGATGAAGGCACCATAGAAGTCAGTAGATTAGCTTAGATTACCAATACCTGCAGTGTTTAAATACCTATAATATCTAATTACCAACAGTTTTTAAAAGCTACCATTAGTAATTTGGTTGTGTTGGAGCACATGCTTTGTTTCACTTTACTTGATAATGACAAGTATTTTACAAGATGAACATTTGCTTCTTTTTGTGTATAATTATTGTATTTCAGTTTATTTAAATGGATATATCCATATAATTATGTATTTGTATGTAAAGATTTATTTTCATAAGTAAATGCTGATGAACGTTGTACTTTAATTGGGATTTGATAAACCTCTTTGACCATCTGGTGCTTACTGCGTGTGTGTTTATGAAAATGTCTTGTATTAATAGTTATTATTATTATTAATTAATACATTCTTAATTTCTAATCTCACAGATGGCCACTTCTTATTTCCACGTTGAGGGTTCAAATTTTCTTGAAATTGACAGTTTTTTACCTTGTCATGTAGCTGAACATTTATATAGCACCATTTTAGGCAACCTTTAAGATAATGTTGACCTGTTGATGAATTGCTGTTGTAACGTGACATAATGCTATACCTTAATTTATGTAGCACTCATAAAGATGTCTACTCAGAAGAGGTCCCAATTCAAGCAGATTCTTGACTCATAAGACACAGATCAAGATGATGATGATTCAGGCAGAGGGTGTCACTACAGAGAAGTTATATGACAAATTGCTCTAGTTCCTTATGGATCTCATGACGTATAGGTATTCGACCGGGCTTCTCCAGTGGATTATGATTTTTGACTATGGTTTAGCTTAAAGGGACCATTGCTTTTTGCATTATGATAACGGTGATATAGAAATCAGATTATATCAGATGGATGCATTTGAATCAAGTGAACAGATTATGATCGGAGATTTCACTGAGTCATTGCCTCTTGCCTCGTGTGATTGGGTTATGCTTTGTTGCCTTACCTCAGTCACTTTTGACATGCGAGATTAGTGCTGACTTAATCTGAAAAGGTTTTTTTGTTGTGGTTGTAGTTGCTGAAGCGACCGATTTCAGGAGTGAGACGTGTTGCTGCTCATCCGCAGCTGCCCTACTGTACGTGTTCCGTTTCATGTCTGCCTTGTTCTTCTCATGCAGTAGATTGTTATCAAAGGCTTTTACATTTGTTGTGAAAATTAAAGTTTGTTGCTTTACTGTAATCAATCAAATTATGTAGCTCCACTACAAGGATGCTCGGCTGCAGCAATTTCAGTTTGTGGCCTTTTGCCATCTGCAAGTCTGCATTCTACTGAAGTCCTTGTTAATGAGTTTAAGCCTATCAAACTAGTAGTGGTATGTATGTGTATGAAAGACTTCTTGAAGGCACCCATAGCTAGCCTACGCAATCTTGTAGTTCATTATGAATCACAAGTTCACCTGCTGGCCACTGATACTCAGATAGCTTAAGGAAGTCTCCAATGCCAACCCCTCACACATATTTAGAGCCCAACTACTTGAGTCTCGAGATCAGAGGGTTGATCGTTGGTTGGTTGGTGGTTGATCAGGGGTTTTTAGTTGAAATTCACATGTCCAATTGAATTTTGGAAAGTTAAGCTGAGCTTACGGAATGCCTCTGCAACGGTTCCTCAGAGGAACTGCAATGCTATTAAAATTTCTTGAAGTGCGGTGTTAACCTTCAACTATGGATGGGATTCCAATGGTTTGTTTCTTTGTGTGTGACAGCCGGCCAGTGGTGGCTTTTCCTGTTGTTTGAATGAGGTACTTGAGAAAACAAAGTGCTCGACAAAAGCCTACATGTCAGAGATGAGAATTAAGACTGGTTTAGCAGTGTGTTCTGTTGTAGATCTGACTGGATCCCAGGATGGCTGCGTGCGGCTGTGGGAGTGGGGCCATGCAGAGTCCATCAGTGAACCTCGAAGGCCTGGAGCTTTTCCAAAGGCCACAAAGGTTCTCTTCAACACACAGGGAAACAAGGTTCTTTGCTCCAGCTCATACATGTTGAAAACCATTTGACAGTGTTTTTATTATGATTATTATTTTTATTTTATTGTTGTAATTGTAATTGTAATCTGACATTTTTAAAGCGCCACTTCAAGAATAGACTCATCAGAGGCACTCCCGACCCGAACCAGTGAGACCACTGTCAAATAATACAGACTTCAGGCGCTTGCGAAACTGCGGAAGAGACAGACTGAGGAATTCAAGCCGGAGCTCTCGGGAAAGGCAATTCCAGCTATTAGGTCCAACATAGGCAAAGCTTCTAGACTGCGCTGTAGCAGTGCGCATACGAGGGACAGTCAGGAGTCCAAGGGAGGCCGATCGGAGAGTGCTACGGCCTGGAACCAAGGAGACCGAAATGCAGAAGTCCCTAAGATATGATGGAGCAGAGCCAACGAGACAATTATGCATAAGGGTTAGGATCTTGAACTGGATATGTTGCTGAACGGGGATCCAGTGCAGAGCACGACCACCAAGCCAGATGAACTGGGTCTTAGCAGAGTTCAGTCGGAGGCGATTAGAGGACATCCAGAGACCAAGGGCAGATGTTGCGTCAAGAATACTCTCAACCAGAGAGGAAGCCGCTTCCGCTGGGCCATGAGCGAAGGCCTGAGTGTCGTCTGCATACTGATGGACAGCAACACCCATGGGAAGGAGAACCCGTGCCAGGTCGGCAGTGTACAGAATATAAAGGAGAGGGGCCAGAACACAACCCTGAGGAAGGCCAAAAGGTATAAGGGACCAGGCGGAACGTGTAGACCCAAAGATAACAGAATGAGAGCGGTCTGAGAGGAATGACTGAAACCAAAGAAGGGCCGTATCAGTAATGCCAAAAGATATTGTTATTCATCAGATGTTTATATTGTCCTAATTTGTCAGTTCACCTTAACAGTGTGGATTATTGGAAACAGATATTTCATAATCGTGATCTTAAAGATTTATTGCAGTTGTGCTGATTATAAGAATCACTGATCAATTTATTCATAATAATTACTTTGATTATTGTAATCACTTTGATTATAATCATTTCTTCATGATCATGATTACTACCATCCAAATCCATTCTGGTAAAATCTTGTAATGCAACCGTAAAATGCTCAAGATATCAACTGACTGATACCTTCAAGTAGACTGCCTAGTGTGAGAGTCGGTCCAACCAGAATCATGCAGGCTGTCTGCCCAAGCAAGAAAATGGCTTAGGTGGAATTTTCTACCTGGAAGAGGATTTTAATCTTGATGCGGACGAACACAGACTGCAGAATTACAAATGCACTGAGGTCAGAAACCGAAGAGGTTGCCCCCATGAAATGACCTTTTCCTCCTGGCAGTCAGTTGATTGATAATAATTGCAGTGACCTGGTCTTTAAGTTGGTTAATGATAAGGGTGGTGCAACACCCATGTTGATGAAATCAGTGTTTAGATAGGATTTACATAAAAATTCCTAAGGAATTCATCAAATGTAGATAGTGGTGGTCTCTGTTTTTCAAAGTTGTTGAGTACTTTTTCTTATCATCTTCTGTTGGGAACAGCTGCCTAGTTTTCTGTTCCTCATCGGTTCATGGTATTGGTGTGATTTTTAGTTTGGAGTAAGTGACACAGAGGGAGCTGTTTGCCTGTGGCAGGTTGGACTTGGCCTCAGCATGAACAAGCCGTACTTAGTGAGTCAAATTATCTCGTTCCAAGTGAAACTGTGCTAGTCTTGGAAATATTCTTAACCGTAATAACACTGACTTTGTAGGCTTGATTTAACTCTTCCATTACTTTGTTAAATGAATCTCCTTTAGCTCTGAATACTCTTGACCCCAACTCTGACTTGTTAAACTTAACTCTTCTGTAACTTTGTTAACTGAAACTCCTTTAACTGTGACATTGCTAAATCAGGTTGTTAACACTTTGTTGGTCTTGACTTATCATTTTCTGGCATTGTTAATCACAAATTTATTAACACTTTCACAGTTAACCATAGCTAGCACTAATCCTGTTGTAATTAACCATTAATTTGGATTGATAGTGTTGCAGAAATTGTTGATTGTTTGCTTTGACCACATGACCCAACCTTGCCACAATTCCTTGTTGAGCTGATGGAAGTGTGGCATGTCAACAAATGCATTGCTTGCTCTTTTGGTAGATGATTTTCGCTTCCGAGTTTCAGGTGTCGCAGTGCAGGCATATGCTGTGTTAACAAATGTGTTACATACTTGCTTGCTTTTCAGCGGATGATTTGTGTTTTAGAGTCTCAAATGTCACAGTAAAATGACAAATGACTTCGTCTTTGTCGGGTCGTCAAGCATGCTGGCAACATCTGGCCAGTCAGCGGATAATCGCAATGTCTGTCTTTGGGACACGCTCTTGCCCAAGCGCAAGGCACTGGTTCAAGGTAACTGTAATTGTAACAGTATTTGGAAATTTATATAACACCTCTTCAAGAGAACCTAATCAGAGGTGCTATCTAAATGATGTGAAAGTGATTAAGAACAATACGTTCATCAATAAGCAGAGTACTCAGATAACTCCAGAGTCACCGTGGGTACAACAAGGCTCAGTTACCAACTTGCATTGTGGAAGAATTATCTATCTGAAGCCATTAAGGTGTGCTTAAAGGAAATTTCTATCAACAATTTCCACCGTCACATCATGTTGTCATCCCGATTTGACCCTCCATATTCTGACCTGGCACCGAAACTGACCAAACAACTTGGTTCTTGCGGACATGATTTGACCTAGTGCCAGTGAATAAGCTGGTCACTCTGATCTGGTAAAGAGCCTTAAAACACATTACTTTTTAATTCCACTATTCACTTTTCGTTAGGCAGTTTCAGTTCTTTACATTATGACATTACTGCCGTATTGCCATTATTATGGCAATCATGCAATGTGCAGAAAATTCGTTGCACTATGACGACAATAAGTAGTAGTGCCGTAGTGCAGCACACTTTGTTGGTAGATGATATTATGCTGCTCTCTTTTGTTGGTGCACTATTGTCCCGCATGGTTTTGTCAGTGTGTCGGATACAAGAAAGAGTTCCAGAGTTTCCTCTTCGTATGCTCTTTGTGGTTTGCAGATCAGCAGAATTCGCTCTTCATTCCCCAGTGGGCCTTAGAGAAATCTCAGTGCAGCTGAATGGTAAATTAATATATGACTGATGTCTACATCTCTTACCTTGTGCTGTCTTTAATTAGCTTAATTTATTGGTTTTAGCATTCCACTGTCACAACGATGGATGTCCTGCCTTAGTCTACGCTCCACAGCATCAAGTGATCATCAGTGGCGGCAGGAAAGGAGAGGTGTACATATTCGACATACGACAGCGACAGCTGCGACAAACATTCCAGGCACATGACTCGGCAATCAAGTGCATGGCCATCGACTCCACGGAGGAGTGCTTTGTAACTGGGTCAGCAGACGGCGACATTAAGGTGAGCCAGTGCTAACTAGAACAAGGGAAGCTGTCACGTGGGGATGTAGATGTAGCCTTTGTTTTCACGTTTCAGTTGTAACTGAACCCCAAGGTTAAGAACAGCCTCTCGGAGGACGCCTTGTGAGGACTCTGTTCCTCATGGCTTTGCCTGCATGTGTGTGCGTGTGGAAGTCGTTTCAATATTCGATGTGATATTAATATTTCTGCTACGAATGGCAGCTAGGCTTTTTATTTATTTATTTTATTTCTTTATTTCTTTAAAGCACTTACCGCACACAAAGTCAGTAAATCTGAATCTGAGGTCTTAAGTCAATCGTGAGTCTTCGTAAGCATTTACGACATCAGTTGAACTAGCTGATAAATACTTGAAGCCTAACTACATGCAGATGCCGAGGTCGTTCCACAGGAATGCTGTATTCATTTTATAACGATGCTAGGCTCACTAACTGATTAATTTAACTGAGTAATTAATACATTTTCACTGCAGTTACTAATTATTCAGATTATTTTATTATTTAAAGTCACTAGATCAACAATTGGTTGTGACAGTCTGTGACCGTGACCACTGTTGCCATGCTGCAAAGACGGTTCTAGGATATAGAAAAACACTGAATATTGTTGACTGGATGCATACAGTACTGTTACATCACAGGCTTAGCACAACTGTTATATACACTAAACGCCTTTGTGAGGTTATTAAAGGTGTTAAGTAAATATTCAGCTACATACATAAATAGATACATACAAATCTATTCTCTTATTGGAAGTGTTTTTATGACTTTCTTAAATTCTTGGTAGTTTTATTGTTCTGTAATTCTCTGTGGTTGCTCCTGCATTTCTAGGTCTGGGGACTGACTGTGCACAACCTGATGTATGCCTTCACCGGAGAACATTCCAAAGGATCTTCACTTTTCCGTAACGCAAGTTCTGGTGTGACGCAGGTCTACCTCAGTCCGCCTGGTCACCTGTTTTCGTGCGGGACCGACGGGTCACTGAAAGTGCACCAGATGGTGCACAAGCGTGGCATCGTAAACACGTGGCACGCATAGCCGAATGACATCGCGACTATGTGTTTCTGTTTTGCCCGCGACGTGTGCCGCTCGCTTTTTCTCCAACGATCGAATCATCCGCCAACTGTCTGCAGCATGTTGTTGATTTGATTCATTGCTGCAGCTTTGGCGTGGAATAGCGAGACACTACTGTTGTAAACTGCTTTTGTTTTCTTTTTGTTTTTCCTAGGCTGATGTTGTATGCAGTACCCCACTGCTGGCTACTGAGCCTCGTGCATGTACAAACCCCTTGTGGGTACAGAACCCCTTGTTAGCACGAAACCCCTTGTGGTCACAACACCTCTTGCGGGTACATGTTAATGCCCCTTGTAGGCCGATTACCCATTTCGTGGTGTGAAGCCATTTTATGGGGCTTTGTTGTAAATTTGTTGTTGTTTCAGAAATCGTAGCAAAAGAATTCTTGAAGCAGTTGTTTTATTCTACTTTTGTCCCTGTCTCTGCAGAGTCCGTTGTGTTGTCTTAATTTATGAGCCGTATTTGTGACTTGTTGGACAGAAACCACATTCGCTACTTATTCTTTTATTCAGTAGGCTGGCGTAATAAACGTAAACACTGGCCATGGACAGAAGAGGATCTTTAACAGTTTAACATGGCGTAGTTTTTGGAATATGGCTGCTGTAATAGGTAATGTGATTTTGGTAATGTATAGTTTGTTCAATGTTATCACAGTTGAAAATCTGCTAAATAGGCTTGACTGGCCAGATGTAACACTGAAGCTGATTGGTTTGTGTACCTGGGCACCTGTCACCAGTAATTAAGCACTACTAAGGTTGATTCCAAAAAGGGCTGGTATATATAACTGTATGATTGGATTACATTACTTTACTTGATGGAGAAATGACTTGGGCCTTCTATGTTTAAATGAATGAATAGGAGAAACAGACCTGGAGATGGATTAAATAAAATGTTGTGTAAGTACTAATCAATTAGTAGCTGTTACAAGATGGCAAATTTCTATTTTATGGTTAATTAGCCACTACTTTGAAGTATATCCAACAGCGTTACGCAATTTCCAAATAGCATATAGCTGTCCTTGACCTGTGAGAGGCCCATTGAAAGCGCTGTGTAACTACCAGTATATATATTCAGACAGATACATGGCCATCTGTGATCTCGCTCAAACGAACGGTGACTGTGTAAATGCTTTTGCGCTTAGGTTTGTTGTGAATTGCTGGCTTTGAGATGCAAAGCTACGCTGTATGTGGTGTGTCAGCAGAACTGTCTTTCTTTTTTGCTCACCTGTAATGTGTGGTCAGTCATTGTGAGCCTCCCGCTGTCATCTCAGTGTGAGATCAGAGCTGGGTAGAAACTCTGAGCAAATCCGGAACACACAGCTGCTTAGCACCATTGATTGATGCCTTTTCGTTAGATAGTGGCAACCTATAAGTATGAGAATAAAGAAAATGAGCTGTATAAATGTTCAGATATGTACATACATGTATACATACATGCAGAAATATAAAATTTAGTGTTTCACCCTATTGACTGAAACGTGAGTGTGGTACTGAAATTGTTATAACATCAAGCGTTTGTGTTTCCATGTACTGTTTACAATTCCATGCTTACTTGTTTACATTTAAAGCAAGGTTGAGATAATATGATTTGATGTTTCTGAATTTATGGTAATTTGAAAAGACACTAGTAATACCATCAATTTCCAAGTGGACATGATACCGGTAATACCTTGTGCTCGGTAATACCTTGTGAGCAGATATCTTTTTCTTGTTTTATGGTTTACATGTGCAAGTTCTAACTTTTACTTTTGCCAAAGAAAACTTTTAAAGTAGTGTTTCCCACGGCTGAACACTTATCAGTTATCGAAACTCATATCATTTAGGCTATTCTGTTGCAATATTATATTTATTATCTAATTACATTTGATTCCTATCCATACAGTTAGTTAAATTTTATGGGTTATTTATTGAAGTTTTAATGTTTCATGTTTTAGTTTGCAAGGTAGCTAGTTTAGATGATATTTTTATTGTATAATATACAAAGGTTTTACACCTGGAGTCCATTTGAATGATAGAGTGCATTGACAGATTAGAAGTCTTGTAAAACATGAAGTTATCTGTTAAATTCTGAACTCTTTAAGATTGACCTGTATGAAAATTGGCAGTTCTGTAACCAACACCAACCCCGTAGAGAAGTAGTAGTTGTATCCATTGTTTAGCAACATTTATGGCAGCAAGGGCTGTTGACACCAATCTTATATTTCCTTACATTTTGGCTTAGATACACAGGTATATTGTAAGCTGGTGATTAAAAGCAGTTGATGAATATATAGCATATATATTATGGAAGCATTGTAATTATCCATTGTTTTGCGATCTTTTGGCTGCCAGGGCTGTTGACATCGACCTTACTTCGTCTTCCCAAAAAGACAAATGTAGCCTATAGCAAGTTGTAACTGTGCCGAGGTTGAAGGGTGAACGAGGGGATAGGTTGCGTCTTCTCGCAGCCATTTAGTGGATTGGTGTTTGTGGAAGCATATTGATAGATCTCGACCCCTACTGGATATCCTAGCATCTATCTAGCCCAGTTAAATCATGAGAGGTAGAAACTAGAGAGTGACACAGTAATGGAGAAAGCGGTAACTCCAGATTTTACCGCGGTAATGGATGGCGTCAGAAGTGACGGTAATAATGTGGGGATGGAATAGAGGCTTGTGGTAATACTATGGGGATGGAAATGCGAGCAGTAATTATAGCCGATTACTAACCTGGTGACTTGTCAGCTGTGCGTTTGGGTTTTGAATCTGGATGTGTTGTGTGAAATTGGAAATTCACTGTCAAGCAATCTGACTCAAGAAGAAGAAGAAAAAGAATTATCTGGTTGATTTTTGCTGTTGTTGAAGTGTGTCATGTTTGCACTTCAACTCCAGGACCATGCCTCCAGGACCATTCCTCCTGGACCATGCCTCCTGGACCATGCCTTCAGGGCCATTCCTCCTGGACCATGCCTCCTGGACCATGGACGTAGTTAATAAAGATCTTGCCCTGATTCCTCTCGTTTCTACTGCGTTTATTTTAAGAAAAAGATGCGTAAGCAGCACAGTGAGTGCTTTTGTCTGTCTGGAGCATATGATTCTTTGCATTTATTCATGAAATCAAACTGTTTTAACTTCTGGTGCTGTTTAATCATTTATTCTCTCTCTGATTAGTGGTTTCTTGTGCAGCCCTTGTTTTCTTGTGACGTTTGCATGTGTCCTCCTGATTTGCAGATGCTGGTACTGGGAAAGCAATTTAGCATCAGATAAAGCTTATCATGAGTTAGGACAGCTGAATGAAAATCATTCACTGTCACAATGTTATGGCGTGTCGTGTCGGTTCTGACGGCTGAATGGATACTAAAATCAAATGTTGTGGTGTAGTGTGCGAGCTTTTGTAAATATCACATATGTTACATGTGTATTCATGAAGCAAATTAGGTACTGTCACATGTTGCAGGACTGTCACATTACAGAACTGATTGACTAAGCAGATTGTTCATATGTTAGCAGTGAACCAGAATATGTGAATCTGTGATGTGGTTTTACCATAGTTACATGGCACTGGAATTTACTGTCACATGTTACAGCAGGTCAGTTACTGCAGCTGAAGTATCACGAGTCTTTCTGTCAGATTTTGCAGACGTTAAACGTTGGCATGGGTACCTGTGTGTTCCTTAGCAACTGGTCTTATTTTTGCCATAGGTCAGAACACTCATTACACAAAATTACATCTGAATTTCACATGCATTACATTACACCTTAATTAACAGTAGTATATGTAATTGTACTTCTCAGCAGATGAATAAACATATTTGCTTTGCCTTTTCAGCATTGCCAATTACAGTGGTTATACCACTACTTGCGTTATTACAGTAGTTATGCTACTAACATGCGATGTTGCAACATCATTTAACTTTACCAAATGCATGGATTGATTACCAGATGGTGCTGCACGTCTAACCTAAGGACATTTTCTTGTATTCTGTTCCTGAGTGTCGTGAAGATGCTGAACGTATATGTATGGTTTAGTAGAATGTGGATGTGGTAGAGACAGATGTAGTTACTGAATTTTGTTGTTATTCGGCGGATGACGAGTTCCTCTTTGTAGCCAGTTTCTTCGTAATGTTATAACTGTGCTGCTGTTGTGCAATTTTTTTTTTCAAAAATAAATCCTGTTTACAGATGACATGATGAAACATCTTTACAAGTGTCACTTGTCATCTTGTTGTAGTGTCATTATTACTGATAGAATACCACACTTCTCGTAAAGTCCGTGACTGGTGGCTAATCACTGTGATGAGATGTGTTTTCAGTCATCAATCTTGGGCACGCTGGGCATCTGCGGAACGGTGCAATCCATAATCGGGCTCTGATTGTGAGTTTGGAGACAATTATCATAAATTTAATTAACAGAGGCATCAATCCATCATAAACATTGGGGGGCCCAGGCCTATAACGGGGGGTCTGGATGCTAAGCCCCTATGGGGTTCCAGAGGCAAAGCCCCTGGTATAGGGGTCAGGAAGTAGGCCTAATGCAGGCAGACATAAATCACAACAGGCTCAACAGACAAACAATGAGAAATGTCGCTAATATTATTTACTGTGGAATGTCAACTTAGGCCTACACAACAGTTACGAACAGTGTGGCAGTAATACTTACAGGATACTATTCTGTTCTTATTGACACTTAACATCATTAGTGACTTTTAACATCAAGTCTAGCACAGTGAGCGCCACTGATTCTTAGAGAGGCGCTATACAAATTTCTGATTACAATTACAATACTAAAGCAGTGCTATATGAGTACATGATTATTTGTTCAACATTGAACTTGCTGAAAATGTTCTCCCTGATTGTGCTTCTTCTAGCAAACTTAGCCGCTGGTGTAGGCTTCAGGTTACCTGTCATCTGCTTTAGTTTGTATCGGAACAGACGTTGAGTCACTTGCCATATGCAGACTGTGTAAATGAAAACAAAATCATAGTCGGTGGATGGTGCTTGAAATTGAAGCGAGGAAAAAGATAAAGGGAAGAGGAAGAATCAGGAAAAGACAGTGCCGTCTTATCCATTAGGCACAGTAGGCACTGTGCCTAGGGCCTATGAACTTTATAAGAGCCTACAAAAGTCAAAAGTGAGATATTGAAAAAAATGAATTTATTGATTAACCCAAAAATAGAAAAAGGAAATACAAATTTAGTATCCTTAAAGTTTGTACTGAAACAGTTTAAGCTGTGCTACATTATGTTAACTTTGCGGCTCTTTGCATTAGCAAAATCACATATAATGTCCTCAAATGTCATTTCCCGCATTAAGTCGTTTTCAACTGAAAGTAGTGCAAGGGAAGATAGATGTCAAGAAATAATGTGTTTAGCTCTAATGCAGAGTTGGCAGTTGGGGCCTACGAATGCGAAAGTGCCTAGGGCCTACGGCGACCTTAAAACGACCATGGGAAAAGATTTTGGGAAAAGTAATGTTTTCAGTTTTGAGTGGAAGACCAGCACAGAAACTGCAAGAGGCGGTGTTGGTGAGTTCGTATGATGGATCAGATGTCGTAATTCTGTCTGGAGTTTATTCCAGGGGGGTGGAGCAGCTATGGCTATGGAACAATTTTCAAATTTTAAGGATGAGGTGATGGGAGGGCAAAGAAGGATTAGGACAGAAGAGGAGTGGGTTGAACGGAATGGTTGGATTGTAAATAAATGACGAAGATATGAGGGTTGAAGTGTGTTATATGTAAAGGATAAGACTTGTACTCTATTCGGTCTGGTACTTTAAGCCAGTGAAGTAATTTGAGAACAGAAGTTATGCTATGGTGTATGGGAGTTTTGGTGACAGCACGAGCAAGAGCATTTTGGATAGCTTGGAGGCGGTTTATTTGAGTGGCATCTATATTGAGAAAAAGTGAATTGCAGTAGTCTAGTTTTGCATGCACTATGGATGTGGCAAAGGTAGATGCAGTTTTGAAGTCAAGCATAGGGCGGATTCTGCAAATGTCGCAGATATGCATAAAACAAGGGCGGCAAAGACGAGTGATATGATCTGAAAACGTGAGGTTTTGGTCGAATATTACACCTAAATTGCGGACGGAAGTGTTGGTATTAAAGGTGTGGTGATTTTAGTTACAAGCATCAGCCAATCTTGATCGCTGTAGGCAGTCATTATTATATGAGCCAATTTAAACCCAGCAATACTTCTCATTTTGAATAATTAACGTACACGTGTGAAGGCCAATAAATTACTTGCTTACTTAGCTCTTCGCGAAATAACAGTAATAGCGATGACGCATATAATACTAAAGAAATCAGTTTGCGATTCTTGTTCCGATGACGTCATCGCAACATAGATGACGTCATCTTTGGCCCTATTATTTCGTGCCTTGGAAATGAAGTTCATATGGCAAATCGACTTCGAATAGATGAGACGAAAAGTTGTCGAAAATCATCGAACAGAATGAAGCAGAAATTTGAAGTTCGATATTAGAACTGTTCCTATTGAAGACAAATCTACCTGAAATCGAATAATCGACAAAATTGTCATTTCGAACAGAAAATCATAACTGATCCGACAGAAATCCGAATTAAATGTAAGGATTGTTTAACTTGATGGCATAATTGATCAACAAGTTAAATATTAATCGATCGATAGATTTAAAAACCTCATAAAATCTGGAAACTATTCTAGCGCCTTAATTAATGCACGAGGCATCAATCGATTGTCTGACTTTTGGATCTTGACCTGGAACCGAACCCTTTTGCCTATCGGTTTTGTTTTGACTGAGCGCCTGTGAATAAGCTGGTCCCCGCGGCGCGGCTTTCGTTGGGCGCTGTAGAAATCTCGGAATTACGATTACGAGTAAAACCGCACATTCCAAAACATTCCATTGGAACCAGTCGAGATCTCGTGGACCACATGAGATTTCAAGAAGCCTAATTATTAATTAGCTTTTATTTGTAATCTGACAAAAGGTCATGCCAAGTAAGTATGTAAGTGAGTAAGCAATTAATCATGCATTTGCGAACACGCCATCAGCAGCTCAATAGACAAACCATATTGCCGGGGCCCAACCAATGGCCGGTCCCCATACTCAAAATATTGCCGGGGCCCGGGCCCCAGAGGCACCCATATGATCGATGCCTCTGCCAACTGACCTACTGGTAGGCTGTCAAATAGTAGTAGTAGTGGCAGTGGTAATAGTAGTAGTAGTAATAGTAGTAGTAATCTAAGAACTTCTATAGCTCAAGGCATCAGTTGGGTGATCGGATTTAGGCGATTTTGCGTACGGATGCGTAATGGAGAGGGGGTGGGTCTCGACAAAATGTGTACGTACGTAAAATAAATTTCTAATTATGACGTTCACATTAGCCTATTTATAACACTGTATTATCTTATAGTCGTCCGATGGCATTTATTGCATTATATTAAATCTTTTAAAAATGTAATTGTTATTGTTAGTAGTTTTTTCTACAAAAAATTTTAACAAATTTTTGCTAGCAAATATCATGTTTAACAAAAATAAATAGTAGCCTACCACTAAAATAAATGTCTTTTAGATGACTTCAGCTAATTAACTTTTGTAAAGGGGGGGTTAGAGAAGCTTGGTTGTACGTACGCATGGGGGAGGGTCCACAAAATGTATGAGGTGCAACAAGGGGAGGGGCGGTATGAAAATATAATTTTTTTGTGTACGTAACATATGGATGGGCCCTTTCCACAAAAATGCAACTTTGCAAATTAGTCAAAATTAGTGTAGGAATTCGTCTGTCTGTCTGTCTGTCTGTCTGTCTGTCTGTCTGTCTGTCTGTCTGTGTTTCACCTCTTGCGATGGATTGGTATATTTAGTCCTCGCTTGTCCTCCTAATACATTTGCTCTAAACCACCGAACGACTGGGAATTGCCATTCCCCGAAAACGCGTTCCTGAATAATTGCTTTGCTAACAAGCGTTTAAGCGGCAAGCGGCCTTTTCCGGTCAAACGGGATAATTGCACCTCACGCAGTCGATTATGGGATGCATAAGTGCTAAACAGCTGCTGTAATGTTTATATATAATTATACGCCATAACCTATATTAAAATTCCTTATAAATAACTGTGATCGCTATAGAAAAATATGTACATTTACAATTACCTGTAGCACTTTGGCCATTTTCTCACTTTAGTATCTGAGGTTATTTCATGACGTGCAATAAAACTATTCCAATTGCAGCCGTATTGGTTATTTTTAGCCTGCAGGGTGCGCATGCGCAGTCGTGTTTCAGCGGATGGGATACGACTAATTTGTACCGGGCGCGACAAGAAGATTGACTTTCGATGGCAGCGGATTATAAGTGTAATAGAATGCTAACTGGTATGATGAGATTGAAACTTATCGCACCCGATTTAGTTGTCTGCTTTCTGAGCAGGTGGTCTTGGGCGCACTTGGCGCAATGGAAAAAAACTGGGAAAATTTGATCAGCTTAAGAAACATTTTTGGGGCGGTATAATTATTATTCCAAGTTTTGTCTGCATGGAATGTTTAGTAGTTCTTAGGTGTAATGCTTAGCCTTGTCGAACTGACTAAGCCGCCGATCCTGCCAGAAAGCTTTAGGCTGCTGCTGCTGCTGTTGCTGCTGCTGGCTCAGTGGCAGACCCAGGTGATGACGGAACGTAAGTTAGGCTCGTAATCATAATCGTAATACCGAGATTTCTACCGCGCCCAACGAAAACCACATCACGGAACCAGCTTATTCACAGGCGCTCAGTCAAAACCAAATCGATAGGCAAAAGAGTTCGGTTCCAGGTCAAAACCCAAACGTCAGCGTGGCGGCTACGGTGGTGATGTTTGAGATTGGAGCGGAAAGAGAGGGAAGAAGAAGAATTCAGGACTGCTAACTGAACATTAAAGTGAGTGGGTGACGACGACGATGATTATGATGTTGTCCGTGATCATTCACTTGATCTGGGGCAGAACTTGACTCGATCTTTGCCTTGGCGATTTGGACTTGCTTGACTCATGAAGAATTGGACTTTGGAAGTAAGTAAGTAACCCGTATTAGCGCAAGACAACACACGCATATGTCTGCAACATGGTATACGAAAAAGTAAGAAGGCTTGTTTTGAAGTACTGAAGAAATAACGAGTTTATGATTCACCATAAATGGGGTTGTGGTGTGGTTCTGATGGTGGGGTGGTGGCAGTGACAGTTAAAGATGATTGGAATAATGACATTAATGAAGTTGAGTTGTAGAAGTAGAAGAACATTATCATGAATTGAGAGAATAGTTATGAAGGTCGAAAAAGCAGAAGTTTAATCTGTATACTAACGATGTGTATCAAGCCCCTACTAATACTAATAATAAGACGATTTATATAGCACCTTAGCACAGCCAAGACCATAAAAGGGCACTGTACATGAGTACTTCTAAGGTTCTGACTGTTCATTATTCACAACACACAAACGTCACATGTTGCCTGTTTTTGCCAGCTTTGCCAAATGATCTGAGCTGTAGCATATTATTTGTCTGTTTGCTGTTGTGGTATCTAATCCCTGGTCTGTTCTAAAGACTTCTATAGTGCTATTATCAAGAGCCCAATACTGTTCTGGTACAAGGGTGAGAGTGGTGTGTGGCAATAGCACTTGTAAATTCATTTGATGGCAGTAGGATTATGCTACTGTGATACCATCTATGAAGGGCTTGCAGGTGTAACGTTTTTGGTGGATTAGGCAGTTGAAACACATGCTGTTTGGTGGTTTTTCCAGATTTACAACCCAGCTTGTGTACTATAATTGTTCATTAATTTTGTCAAAGCATTTGTTTAGAGCATTTATATATCTCCCAGATATCTACACAGAAGCACTGCCAGCTCAGGCTTTGGCAGAAAAGAACTAGGTTTAAGAACAGAGCAATGATTTCATCAGCAATCTCAAAGTCCAAAAAACTGGCTCGTTTGGCCGGACATGTTGTGACATTGACTTGGCAGGAAAACAGACCCACTTTTTGCACTTATGGACTTAAACTGAATGACGTGAGATGAGAGAAAACCGTTAGAAGCAGTCTAGCGACTGACTGGCAATCTGGTGGTCACTGATGTCCTAGAATGCATTTATTGATCCTCTGCACAGCTGGATCGCTCTTATTTATATTGCATGTTATTTGCCATTTATGCTATATTTAGTTATATTAACTTACTCGTTTTTATATATCTTATATTAAAAATTATAATAATGCAGTTGTTTTTTGTTGACAGATACACAAGAAGCTTGCCAACTAGCTTTGTAGTCCTGTCTTACCATTTTGTGATGTTCAAAAAACAGATGTGCCTTTTCTTGATCCTGGCTGCTGTCTTCACAACTGTCTTCTACTTAAGTTACTACAGACCATTCTCCCCGGGACATATCAGTGAACATGAAACTTTGAGCACCAGTGCTAGGCTTCTTGCAAAAGAAGCGTCGGCCTTTGACGAAGCTGCTCTTGAGAGAAACTATCACCTGGACGTAGACAACGACCAAGATGTTCTAGTTTTCTTACATATGCAGAAAACTGGTGGCACTACATTTGGACGCCACCTGGTGAGAGATCTGAACATAACGCATCCGTGCATCTGCTACAGGCGTCGAAAACGCTGCGACTGCAAGAATGCCTATAATCACAACTGGATTTTCAGTCGCTATTCGACAGGTTGGGCATGTGGGTTGCATGCAGACTGGACAGAGTTGAAGGACTGTGTCGATACTATGCTGAATCGTATAGAGAAAATTCAAAGGCTAAGGAGGTTTGTATTCTGCCATTCTACAGGTTTGGAAATTAGTAGCAGTTTTTATGTATTTAGAAACTTCCATAGCATAACTATTATAAAGAATAAAGCATCACGGATGGTTATTATACGTAACGGAAGTATACGTATGTGACCTGCTCTCAGAACTTGAGTCGTATGTTGCTTTTTTCACTTAGAAGATGCTACCAGTTTGGCTGGAGCGTGCCTTGTAACGTGGAGTATGTGGGTTCGAGGCGTCCCTGCGATGGTTACTGTGTAGGGACCTTGGCAAATTCCTTCATGCACATTTGCTCAGCATCACTGATGCTTTGTCACTGTAACTGTAATTGTAATCCAAAATATAGGTAGTGCCTCTTCAAGAGAAACTAATCGGAGATGTTCTTCTCTGTTCTAACCTTAACGATATTAAATGTCATTAAGAACAGGACATTTAAGATAATTAGAAGAGTCACCAGTGGCAATCTCGCTCACACACACGAAGCCCTTTCAGCAGATTCATAACTAGAGTTGAAATTAGATATACAGGCGCTTAATAAATAAAGAACTAATCATGATGTGACGTGGTGGTGTAGTGGTATGGTCAGTGCCTCATAACCGGAGGGTCGTGGGTTCGAATCTGCCACAAGCCACTGCATAGTGACCCTGGACAAGTTGCTCACCCACAATTGTCTGTGAGAAAGGCAACAGGAAACCACCTCACTCATCTCATCCCCGGGTGACATAAAGCCAATGGACCTGCCTTTGGGCAGAAAACTCATCATCATAGTGTGCTGTATGTTCACTTCCCTATAAAATGAGCTGTAGCTTACTGAGATAGTTAAAGTGGTTGCAGGGGTTAACTGAGTTGTAAAAACATATAACATGATAATTATTGAAAAAGATTCATTGCATTTTGGCATAGGATATGATTCTGGCCTAAGAAGCCAAAATTATACTCATTTTACAACTGTGCAAAGTAAATGTAATGTATTACTGTGATTAACTAAACATTTTAGTACTGGTAATGAAGTGTTAAAAGTGAAAATACTTTTACTTTTAATGAAGTAACATTTTGCCTATTATTGTTTTTACTTGTTTTTAAGTATTTTTACTTGGTTTTAACTTACATTCAAGCATTTTGTTGCCAGAGCACTGCTTTAATTTGTTTACAAGGCACAAGCCTTTTTTGTTTAGTGGAATCGTTGACACATGGAATACTTGTGCACTTGACTTACATCTGCTAAAATGTATAACCTGTGAATATAAACAGCGACTTTTGCTTTCACGGGTTAATATGGAGGGGTAAAGAAACTGGAGAATCAGTTTAGTATCATGGCGTTGACAAGTTATAGTGTTAGGTAACTGGGTTAGACTTAGCTGCTCAGACTGTGGATTAAGTTCTGGCTGTGTCCATGTCAGCTCCTAATATACGAAACACTGAATGAGCTTTAAGCTGCTTGGAGGATATTTTTAATAAAGTCTGTGCACGCTCGGATAAACATCAGTCGAATACATGCATACTTTTGAGTGATTATGATTATGATTTCACTAGTAGCTGAAGTCCAGTTTGACCTTTGACATTAAAATTGACCTTTGAAAATAAAAATAAACTTGTAGACTAAGACTAGTGATGGAGTCGTAAGATGTGAAGCAACAAGTGAGGAAGCAGATGACAGAGTATAAGTTGGTAGGAGACTTGCCCTCCGCAACCTTTGAACAACACTCTTTGTAAAACTGTTAAACTAATAACTCGTGTTTTCGGTTAATTTTTGGACCAAGCCCGTGTGGATAGCCTGGGATGGGCACTGGGCTGAATAGCCACGTTATAGTTTGGAACAGGGTCTTTTAAAGCATGAGGTGCCATATCCTGGCAAGATGTTACATTTGTTTACTGTGACCTAATTGGAATCTATCAGAAAAAATGATTTTATTGGCATATGCAATTGGGTTGGATTGCACAATCTTATAAATAGTTCAAAATAAAACTCCGCCACTGCATTTATTCGGGTAGTGCCAGTCCCAAGACTGGATAAAGGAGGATGGCGACGTCAATGGCCGGCCTTTGATGCCATAAGATTGTCGTTAAACATTGGACCTACTACTACTCGTTCTTCAATCCAGTATATGGCTTGCCAGATGGTGACTTAAACTACACTTGTGGATGAATGAAAACTTGTTATTTTGTCTAGTACTCTACAAATTTTTATTAATTAAATGTTAAAATATTGACTTTTAAAAATGGGAAACCATCTGCTAACACGTTTTATGAGAGCTGGTGACTTATTCTTACATCCTGTCGAAATCTTCATTTCTAGAGTTTCTTACAATGTGATGGGCTTCAATCCAATTCTTATTTAAATTTTGTTTGTTTTTCAGATACTTTTACGTTACAATGTTGCGTGATCCGATCCAGCGTTATCTCAGTGAATGGAAACACGTGCAGCGTGGTGGTACGTGGATGTCAGCGAAGCTTAAGTGCAACGGCCGTCAGTCATCGTTGGCAGAAGTTCCCTTTTGCTTCAAAGGTAATGTTTAACTTGATCATTAAATTGTCTCATTATTAAGTATTTTTCATCTAGAACTCTTATGAAACATGTGGAATCTTGCCGAATCTGTCTGCTTTCATTGATTACTGCTTTGCCAATTTATATGTGGTTATATACAGAAGATGTGTATGTTGTCCAGCAAACCTTTGGGATTTGTGTCGGGGTGTTAGCTTTGAGCGTCAGGTGACTGCTGGCGCATGTAGTCTGGTTGTCCTCAGGGTCAGGAGTTCTCTGTTTTCTTCGAATCGATATTTGGAGCAGTGGAATGCATAAATCTTGATCTACATCTGTGGCCCGTGAGGTCTGTCTTTTGCCTCCATTCTCCGTGGAATCAATATATTTTTGCTTTGAACAGTAATGCTGTCTTGAAATAGTAAAGGACTTGCTCACTTGCCCAGTGCATTAGACACTGGCATGATATTATTAATTAACTATCTAATCATTTATGCGATGCTGCTTAAGTGCCTCTCAGAAGTGCCAGAATATGGCTGTCTGACAGTTCTGAATGAGGCATTGTAAGTTTAGATTTAAATTTTATCATGTAATTTCCTTCAGTTGTTAGTGTTATGTTTGAATTCCTGAGTCTCATTCAGCCTCGACTTCTTCCTTCTTCGTGATGTTTCTTCCTGTTATGTGACATGAGTCATTTCCTCTGCATGTCCACCCTATCCACCCTATCGTATCTTCCCTGCAATGTTCTGTCCTGTCATGTGAGTCATATCCTGTATGCATCCACCCCATTGCATCCTCTTTGCAGTTGCTGGATAGTTCTGCTATACCCTCTTTCTGGATTCCAGCTGGTGTTTTATAAGCTGTTTGATGGATTTTCATTGCAATGTTGAGGTCTCAGAGCTGCGCTGATGCTTTCATGCTTTCTAGGCTTCCAGCTGAAGGTAAACACCTCTGACTCTGGCCGTTATCCTGCTTTGATTCTGTTTTCTCTGCCTGTCTGTCTGTCTGTTGTCTGTCTATCTCTGTCTGTCTGCCTGTCTGTCGGTCTGTCTGTCTGTCTCTGTCTCTGTCTCCATCTTCCAATCTTGCTTCACAGTTATCAGTAGAAGTTTCATCTTAGCTAGCCGTGAAGAGTTTTTAAAAAATGGAGTCTTAAATCCATAAAGGCACCCCCATGGCCCTTCTACTGAATTATGTTACTGGTTTGTCTTCTGCTTTGCTGCCTGCATCAGAATTTCACCTTAGTTAATTAATTAATTCAGTCATTAATTTGTTCACTGATTCACTTAGTAATGTGCACAGCACCTTGTCAAGATATATGACTCAGAAATGCTTCCTGCTGAGCCTTGGCAAAAAGAGTCACATGGGTACACAGATGAAAATTGAAGCTTAAACGATCACAAGGTCACACTCTTTTTAGGGTCTTCTCTGACCGTACTGAACTGCGTTGCTTTGTTCTGTGCTGTTCAGGCGAAAACTGGTCTGGCGTGACCCTCGAAGAGTTCAATTCCTGCCCTCACAACCTGGCACACAATCGCCAGACGCGAATGCTGGCCAACCTGAGTCTGGTTGGTTGTTACAACCGAAGCGCCATGCCGTCCGCAGCGAGGCGTGCAGAAGTGCTGCTGCAAAGTGCCAAAGACAACCTACGCAACATGGCTTACTTTGGACTGACAGAATTCCAGCTGGAGGCCCAGCAGCTTTTTGAAGAGACCTTTCACGTCAACTTCATCAGAGACTTTGTCCAGCATCACAACACGCACGCCAGTCGCGTAGCTATTTCGCCCGAGATGCGGCACAGGCTAGAAGAAATCAACTCGCTGGATGTGGAGCTGTATCGCTACGCAAAGGAATTGTTTCTTGCTCGGATTAGACGCTTGTCAGGCGATCAAAACGAAACAGCAATTGCTTGAGTGCAGTTTCAATGTGGTGCAGCGCAACTGCATCAGCGCTGATGATATGACTTGGGCCCATTTGGTATTTTTGTCATCTTGCTGTCATAAGTGCCTGTTGGTGGCCACCGGCTACTCTTTGGCCAATCGGTGCTGACTGCCAATTGGTGGCACCCATGTCCGTCAATCAGTGCAATTCAGCTTTTGTGTTCAACCCTAGACTTGTTGACTTTCAAATACAGAGTTATCAACGTGAATGAAGTATTCGTGTATTTCTTTTTTATATGCTGTGCTGAGCTCTTATGGAGGACTAGTGTCGGGATTATTGCTGTCCTCTGGTCTGAAGCTGTCTGTCATTTAAGTATTTATATTCAGTAACGTTCAGTAAGCTTTCTGGTTTGTACAGTTTGAGTTTTGTGGACATACAGTTTGGTTATATGTGTAATAAATTCTTTAATCATGCTCTTTACTGTTAAAAGACTGTTTTTGTGTGTGTGTGTGTGTGCATGAACCTAAACATCTGACTAAGAATGATGATAATTTTTATTATTATTAGTAACTTCTAATGTGCCGGTGTCTAATGCACATAACATCAACCAATGGTGCACCAAAGCCAAGCCACAATCAGACCTGAACCTCAGTAAAATGCAAGTTTATTACATTAAATATCCACAACTTGCATATGTTTTAAAGACCTTTTTTGTAAACAGGGTATGATTCTGCTTTCACTACAAATATTTCAATTATGAATGCAAAATTCACTGTTGTATAGAACTTTTCAAAAGGACTGTGCTTTCTTGTTTTATTACTTGTCAGATTCAGGGTTTGTCTGGCTTGTAATATTTTGTTTAGGGTCATTTAGAACTTTAAGAATTGTCCCCGAGATTTATGATACTTTAACAGTATCTTTGTAATCTTTTAACAATGTGAGGATTTTTGATAAGTTTTAGAATATTGTGTTCAAATACATGTAGTTTGAACATCACAGTACAGTAATTTATGTTCAGTCTTTTCAGGTTCATTTGTAGGAATTGAGAAAATGCTTCTATAGCAAGTGTTCTGCGTCCTCAACAAATGTTCATGTATCATGGATAGCTGTTTTTATATGGAAATAATATCATGTTCTGTATGAACCTCTGATGTTTGTGAATGTAGCTGACAGTTTCTGACAAAAACCAGTTTGGTTGAAGATATTCTGTTGAACTATCTTAATCATATACTCTGCCTTGCCTTATTTTAATTGCCTTTGGGCAAGCGATAAGTAAATGCTTGTTTTATTTAAGCTTTCACAATGCTTTCTACCTACAAGAATTATAATAAAATGATTAATACGTATTAAGTTGATTACTGACCAGAATCGGTCTGGGCCAGGTGATGGATGCATGTTCTGAAACGGTTGCATTTCCAGTCCCGAACCTTCCTTCGAGAGAAGGGACACTGAACAGAGATGGAAAGTAACGGACATTTTAGGGTGAGAGTAGAAGGTTAGTTATGCAGGTGGCTCAGCGTAGACCTGAACTGGATTCACCCCGCAAAATTATTCACAGACCGCGACCACCACAGATCCACCGCTCTAAATGCTACCATTTGTTGGTAGCATTCTACCTGTGTGGATGGTTGCAATTATACATCCTCGTCTCCCATCTGGAGGTAAATTGGTTCACATGTACGACAAAGATGTTAACAAATCAAACTCCGACCTCCGTTCGGAAGTTTCTAATTGCTTTATGACATGCCTGACGCCAATATTCCGCCTAACATTCCATACATGTATGTCACAGTTTTGGAGGGGCTCAGGCCTAGTTGTTTTAACAGACCCACACGAAATGAAAATGTACACGGTTTTATATAGCGACCGTATGGCCTGGACCCTCCTCATTTTTCAATGAATTGATCGGGTGAGATCCTTAACCCACCGCTGCCCGTTTGGATGGGCACCACACCATTTAAGGTCCCTGTGCACGGACCGTGCTAGCCCGAGATTCAAATCTCTTAAATAAGCCACGATCGAGTTGCGATTTGCCAACCGGGGATCCTCACGCACAGAGGCTCCTTAGCACACGCGTTTACCGATGTAGCTAACTCAGCCAGAGACGAGTAAGCTCTATACGAGATTAACAGGCCATAAATTATGAGGAATAGGCCCCACATCAGCAGATGAGTATGCCGTAGACAAGATGGGTGCTCCCTACATAAAAAGAGGGCCGTCTGTATACTGGTATACTCAGATGTGTTATCCATTGAGCCACATGTGTAAGCATGCGATAGGCAGTTAACCCTAGGGCACCAGCGGATTGCTGTGTCTGGATTCAGCTGGAGAGGTCTACCCTCACTGTTCAGCGTAACTCATCTCCAAGTTTACCAATACGTGTACATAAGAGAGATAAGAGGAAGAAGGAGTAGATTGGATAAGAATCACGAATGGCTGTCAGTCTGTCTTTCTGTCTGTTTGCCTGCCTGTCTGCTTGTCTGTCTCTATCTCCCATTCTTCTCCAATAACCACGGTCAGTTTCTTTAAAGCGATGCTTTCTCCAATCAGGGATGAACAAGGTCAACCGAGTTGATCGGATTCAGCGCTGCACCCATGCAGCCTCCAACTCCACCGCTTGCAATTTCTGCTTCGGCCCTTCACTCAAAACTGAAAACTCATCTTTCACAGAACCCATCCTGTCACCCCTTCTTCCTCTTCTCTCCCTCTCTCTCTCTCTCTCTCTCTCTCTGTCTCTCTCTCTTTCTCTCTCTCTCTGTCTCTCTCTCTCTCTTTCTCTCTCTCTCTCTCTCTCTCTCTCTCTCTCTCTCTCTCTCTCTCTCTCTCTCTCTCTCTCTCTCTCTCTCTCTCTCTCTCCTCTCCAACCCCAAACACCACCACCCCCATAGCTGCCACGCTGTTTCTCCGCCAGACTTTTGGATCTTGACCTGGAACCGAACCCTTTTGCCTATCGATTTTGTTTTGACTGAGCGCCTGTGAATAAGCTGGTCCCCGCGGCGTGGCTTTCGTTGGGCGCTGTAGAAATCTCGGAATTACGATTACGATCCAGATGGATGCGAGCCTCCCCGTAGGATCAAGGTCTTGTCAACGGCAGGCGGCCCTTTTTGGTCAGTCTGGTAACTGGACGTGTCCCGAAAATGAACTCGATGGTGCAACGATCGACAACATTGGGGGTGCCCACAAAGGACGTCCGCAAAAATGACCTACTTCTGACCACTCCCTTCCCCTTGTCTTTATTTATCTGCTTGCAGCATTACATTCCCCATCCCGTCTACAGAAGTCTGCACTCTCACGGAGTACCATGGCCTAGATTGGGCTATCCTGTTGATCTCGCAGGGGTAACGTCGATTCGGTATGGGGTGTTTTGATATTGCCCGCATCCAGGAGAAGGGCTCAGATTCAATGCAGCAAAGACTCGATCTGATGTCAGACTGAAGTTGGTGCACGAACACAGCCTATACAGAAATAGCTGTATGTACCAAATTAATTTCTCCTCCCCTTGTCCACATTTGGGTGACTCCTTCCTCCCCTCTTTGCCGGGGTCCTTAATGGACGACCCCGTGTAATGTCGACCGTTTTGAGCGATTTTGCTTCTGATACAATCGATGGAGTCAGTTGATTGTAAACGGCCCTTCAGCCACAAGATGTCGTTAAACACTGGATACATTGTAATCGTAAACTCGAAATTGCTAAAGCGCTACTTAAAAACTAAGCGCCGGACACCAGCTTATTCACGAGAGCTGCGTCAAGTCTGTGGGGTTGCCCAAATATGCCGTGTCAAGAAGAACCAAGTCCGGTTGCCAGAAGACCAGACAGAAAAGGGGAGAGGAGCTCTTAGGGTGTGTTGCGCATGAATCCGACACCGTATAGCGCTAGTGGATTTTTCCGAGATTTGAATCTCGAGATAGCACAGTCAGTACACGGGGATCTTAAATGGTGTACGTGGCACCCATTCAAACGGGCAGCGGCGGTCAAGGATCTCACCCGATAAATTCACTGAAAAGTGAGCATGGTCGAGGCCATTCGGTCGCTATAGAAAAATATGTAGGCTTAGGCCTACATTTACATTTAGAGCGCATGATTTGGGGTGCCACTGTGGCCGAGCGGCTAACGTGTCGGGTTTTCACATCTGTGATCCGTTGTTGGAAATCGACGAATTGTCATATTGTAAGCAACCTTGAAGGCCACCATCTTCGATATGAGTGCCTCCATTAATCCAATAAGAACTTATACACCAAACCCATCGCCCGAAGAAGGCCGATGCCCTCGGTCACGTGTCAAAAGGTCATCGCCAGTCACCGATCAATTGTTTTAGCGTTTCCTCGATCGTGTCTGCATTGTAATCAATATAATTAGGCCTAATGCCTGAAGGCCTACGTCATTAACCCAACGTAGGCCTAAAACAAACTTGTTCGAAACTTCGGTTATTCAAGTATGCCTTATCTATGCTAATAACTTCTATAGCGCCACTATAATAATGCTCGAGGCATCAGTCGATGGTCGCTGCTAAACAAAATCATTGTCCAAGCCAAAGTCCATGGTGAGGCCTTATGTTACTAACTCAGCTATAAAATAAGTACACTGACCGTACATTGCTGGTGGAAACATCAAACGGCGAGAGAGGGACTGGCCAACCCTCCCCATATGCCGAGGCTAAGAAAAATGAAGTCGCTCACACTTTATATCCATGGCTGACTCTGAGTTAGCTTTCTTGTTCTTGTTCTTGTTCTTGTTCTTGTTCTTGTTCTTGTTCTTGTTCTTGTTCTTCTTGTTCTTCTTCTTCTTCTTCTTCTTCTTCTTCTTCTTCTTCTTCTTCTTCGCATTCTACTCCAGGTCAAAAGCCAAGTAGGGAAAATTTTGACCCCCGAGGTGGTTTATAGCCCCTGCCTCGCCTACTTCGCTGATGACAGTGACAATAACCACCTGCGTCCTGCGTGTTGATGCCAAAGTAGACCTACACAATAATTTGTGTATCGGTTCAAAGGTCGTCGAGAAAGAACGTCCCCAAAAATGCCCTACTTTGGATCTTTCCTTCCCCCTTTGTCCTCATTTGTCCGCATTTAGCACTACCCTCCCCATCCCCTTTGCAGAAGTCTGTATTCTAGCGAAGTACCATATAAGTAGGCCTATGTTCATTGCTCCAAAAACAGAATAAAACATTTGAAATGTAAATATATATATATATATATATATATATGGAACTTATTGTTAGTTAAGCCAAACTATTAAAAACAGGGCTGTTTTACATGTAAAACATTTGTAAGGACGTCGACGATGTCATTAAACTTTTGGTTCTACTACTACTATAATACGGCCTAGATTGGGTTATCCTTTTGGCCTTGCAGGGCTAACAATGCTGCAGGATGGGGTGCTTTGATATTGCCGCATCTAGCAAACTGACTCAATCAGATTCAACGCAGTACAAACTCTGTTGTCTGACTGAAGCTGATGTTTAAGGCATGGCTGTATTTAAATAAATGTATATACCATATACAGACGTGGACGTCCGCACTGAGCATAACCTACCATCTCCTTGTCCATATTTGTCCGGATTTGGGTGACCCTTTCCATCCCTCTTTGGCGGTGCCTTTCATGGAAGATCCCTTAGGCTTTGGCTGTAGCAGTGAGATTGAATTAACCGGCTGGTTGGCTCTCAGACGCACTACACAAATTCGTAGACTTAATTAAAATCGTGAATGAACCTCGATCAATATCTATTCAGCTAAAAATGGACCTGGCAACGATGACCTACTATGTAGGTTCGATTCCAGGCTTGCACCCATTTACCAGAGTGGTTGGTGAATGCAATTTCTGGTGATTTTAAGAGAGGAACACAAACGTGATGTGACATAGGCCTAATTATGTAGTTAATCCAGGCATCATTTAAATGACCCAACGACCTGCTTCATGCAGATTTGACTAAAACCGGTGAATATCTTAGTTTCCTTGTTGCAGAGAAATTTCGGTGATTAGCATTCTAAATTTGACATTTAAAATTCCTGATAACTTGCCGCCGCAAAAAACCACCATGGGAAGGCATCCACTCATCGTAAGCGCCACCGACTCGCCCGTGTAGGGACGGCGTCCAGTGAACGGAGCAGCCGTTAAATCGCAGATTTGCTGTCGTCGTTGATATTATTAGTTCCTTTGGTGTTTTGTTTTTATTTTGGAGTTTTGCATAAAATCGACGAGCTTTCCGCTAAACTTGCACTCGATCGCTGTACTTTTTCACGACTGTGGATCGTATTAATCGTGCGAAAATCGCCAAGGAATAAAGAGTTAAGTCAAGGTTGAAGCGTTGTATGCCCGAAGATCTGCTGGTCGCATCTAATAACCGGTAAGCCTCAACGTCTTTTGGAAGAGTCTGACTTATTTCTGAAATGTTTAAATTAAAATTAACGTGTTTTGTAAAACGAAAACTGCAGAGATTTGAATTGCAGCCCTGGATGATTGCATGGACTGAGCGGATCTGGGCTGTTGTCTTGTTCACTGCAAAAATTAACGAACATTGCTGGGTAGTGTTGTGGTTAAATGCTGCGTGGTTAGAAGTCGTAAACGAATGTTGATTAATGTTAAGATCTCCTGAATGCGTATGAATTTTTTTGTAATCGTAAACACTGCAGAGTAACAGATGCTATAAAGCAGTTCTTTGCACCAAATGTGTTTTCTATGGTACTAAAGTATGAGAATTTGCAAAAATAGATGAGTAGATAGGTAATATGAATGGTTGGTTGAATTGATAGAGTTGTAGTGGTCGGTAGACTGGTACCCAGCAAACGGATTCATAACACAAGAGCCAGCAGAGAGTTACAGAATGTACATTTCAACCACATTGGCACTTAGGTTTCATTAGGTGAATCCAAAAGGAACAGTAATGTTTTGCTGGACAGGTTGCCAAGTTTCTGCATTTATTTACAAGTGGTAACTTTGTTGATCATAGCTGTAGGCTGGTTGATAATGCATTATGTACCATGGTGCAGAAATCTGCAAAGCTGGTGCTTTTGCATTGTGTGCAGAGTTGAATAAAAGTAAACACAGATGTTAGAAATCACAGAGGAAATAAAGATTGATTCCAAGACACAGTTGTTTCAGATTTATGGAATGGTCCTTCATCAGACACTACTGTATTTGCAATGACAAAAGTTTTGCAATTGCACAAGCAGTTTCTCACCTCTTTGACTGTACACGTGCTACCCTAGTATATTGCTCGTACTTTATGTCATTGTGGCGCCTAACAGTGATAATTGCCGCACACTTTGATTTACAATATGTTGGATAGGCTGCTGCAGTAGAGCCTAACTGAATGTTGTTATAATCTGTCCTGCAAGGAATTTAACTCTTTCAGTTATAAATGAAAATATTTAATGTCCACACAGCGCAAATGTTCACATCCAACAGTTATTTACAAGGAAAATTCATGTACACATCAGTCATGTTAGGCCTGTTCTATACTAGCCTTACCTAAGCCAGCTGCAGGTGACTTAATTTTATGGCTATACTGAAATACCTCCCACGAATCATATGAGCCACAGACCTCTGGTAAATACAGTTCGATGTCAAATGGATCAGATAGTCTTCAGCTTTAGGCATTCCAGAGCAAGGAATTTTCTTTTGCTTGGCATGTGTAGAACCACAGTTTGCAGTTGACTCTGATGAACAGTTGGTTTCTCATGTCCTTCTTCTCACCCAGAGCTCTTCTTCCTGACATTGTAGCTTCACTGGAATAATCTGAGGATGATCAGAGTCTTTCACGGAACTAGTTGACAAAACATCGATCAACCACTACTCGGATATGTATTGTCTTTGAATCTTAGAATATCACTGTCGAAAGTCACATTTTGCTTTCAGCTTTCGTTTCAAAGTTTTCTGCTTCAACAGGTCTCAGACTCCCATCGTACAATCACATGACCCAGTTGCCATGAGCAACTGTTAGGTAACTTTCTTTTTAGTCTAACTGTCCTTGCAGTTTTCTGTCGATTTAGTCTGGAGTTCATGGATGAACTTTTGCGAGACGTCTTGTGCCTTAGACAAATTCTGTACAACTGAAGTATTGCGGTGCGTGTTGCCGCACAACACCAAAATCATCTGCTTCAGGCCAAATGATCAAGCTTCAACTGTTAATTCCGATTTCTTTAGCTGGTTCCCTGCTCTTCATTCTGTTACCAAGGCACAGTGGACAGTTTCTCCCAAGTCTAATATTAATAATTTTATGCCCTATGATGCTGGCATATACATAAGTGTGGCAGTTGCATACATTTATACGTATGAATCGATGTCTAATCTAGCATCTTTACAAATTAACATATCTGATGTGTATAAATGCGAAAATAAGGATAATCGCTGCAGTCATGCAATGTCTATGTAGTGTGCAATGCAGAATTGCTTATGTTATGGTCGGTTGTGAATAAAGGATATCTACCATGTATACATGTAGTTAAGCATTTACTTATATTAAAACCTGGCTGTTTTATTCCAAAGTGCTCAGTGAAAATTGATAAAATGTTATTGTCATGTTCATAATGTGGCATGATGGCTTTCTGTTAAAAATTGTGAGGATGGTTTTATGTACTTTTTGCATTAGATTTAGTGAATGACTTTCTTCATATGATCGCTGCATGTTCTGCATATAATCATGCAGAGCAAATTGCCAGTGGAAGTAGGTGAGGCTTAGAGTAAACTAGTTTCAGAAATGGAGATGATCATTTGCAAGGCATTGCAGTTTAAGGCTCATTCATCATCAGAAATGACAGTTGTCTGCATTAATTATATACGTGTACATATATGGATATATTTGTGTATATGTAGAATACAGTATATTTATGTGGTGTAGACAGTATATTGCCAAAAATTTACAGGTGCGTAAAATTATGTAAATAAACATTCAAGGTATATTTATAGAGGCCTGTGTTATATGTATGTATATATGTATGTATGTGTGTATATATGTATGCATGCATTTATGTATGTATATATATATATCAAGACATTTTTTATATATTAAATTCTCCATATTCTGTATATTAAAATATATAATCATGATATAAGGCTATGTACCTTATTTGCATCTACCAGTACATAAATTATATATGTATATAAAATGTGTTTGCAAATGTATATTGGATTTTTGTAGCACAGGCATGAAGATTTTCATAAATGAGCTACATTATTCTAATTTAAATAGAGGTGCTGTTGCTTGAATATCTGCATTTAGTTGATTTACGGTTTTCTGCAGGGTTGGCCATGTTGCCTCTGGCATCATTTTAAAATCTAGTTTGGATTTTGTGGCCCACGGAGAAACGAGCGCGAAAGCTTGATAGCTCTGTCACTAGCTGCTTTACCTTGATGCATTCCTTTGTTCTGTTTTGTGATCATTCAAAGTCCCTTGTTCCCTTTGTGTTCCTTTTTTTCTTGCTTCTGGCTCATTCTGTCACCCTGGTATTATTGTCTGGCTTTATGTTCCTGTTTTGTTCTGTGTTCCTTTCATGTTCCATTTCATTACACCTTGGCTTTCAGCATTTGTAGACTGCTTGAAACATTTCTTGTATTATGTTTGCTTTCTTTTATTTCAGCAAGCACAGGATTTGCACGAAGCAAAGATGCATCCGTCAAAAGTTTGGAATATCCATTTCCATGTTGTTGGAATATAGATCTTGCTGTTCCTCTTTGTTCCTGATGAATTTATCGCCTGTTCATAACTTTCGGAAGCAGCGTCACGCATTTCAAGACTTGTTTTAACATCGATTGACGATGTCTTCTTGTGGAGTACAGGAACTCTGATCTGCTGCTAGTCTCTTGATAAAACCTGCATCCGCCGTCATGAGTGCGCCAACCAGCCCTCCGACTTCACCCCGAAATAAGAGCAAGCTGATGGACTGCAAGGTTTTACTGCTTGATGACACCATAATTACATATCCAATTCCGGTATGTTGTTTTAACCTTTTTCCAAGTATTCTGTGAGTGGTTGATTTTCTGTAAAAGTCGGCTTAAACTCATTGGCTAGTATCAAATAGTTTACATCTTATAAAGCTAATGAAGGAATTGTTAAAAGATGTAGTACCTAGTATTCCGTCTCCTAATGATTTTTGCCAAACCCAAGATTGTGCACGGATGTAAATGAGACTCAGTGTTGTTAATGAAGTCTTGTCAATGAACCTTGAGTGACAATTACTTTCAGATTGACTTGGATGTGTGTAATTCTTCTGGGAGATGTATCAGTACTACTGTTATTATGTAAGGAGAGAGTAAATTAACCGATTCAGAAGTATTTGAGCAGAAGATGAATATAACCAAAATGTTGAATTGTCACTTTTAACACTTTTTGAACCGCTCCAGGAGTCATTGTAGTGGATTATATTCATACCTGTTTATTCATTCCAAAAAGATTGGGACTTCAAAAGTGCCAGTAGTCAAGTTTTGTCTTAGAGATGTAAATTCAAAGATTTGTGTGAAAATGAGGTTAAACAGGAAAAAGTATTATTTGCCAAAGTCTGTTTGGATTAGTTGTGTCTCAGATTACTTGATTTTGAAAATGCATGCAAAGATTTAGATTGATACCCAAAACAAGAGGCACCCCTGTTTGTGGATTGTGATCATGGAAATGCGTAATATAACTCGGGTTTAGAACATTGCATTATGCACAAGTCACCATCAGATCTGAATATGGGTTTAGACAAAACATGGTAAAAATATGCCACTACGTTATTTGACGTGTTTTCTGACCTTCGTAAATGGCACTACTTTTTAGGGTGTGGACTGAATTAGCAAACTCAGTTTTCACTTTTTGCAGTTATTGATATCCTGGACTGTTACTGGGCTTTGTGCATGGAGTGATTTTGATTGTAGTTGCATTGGCTTACAATTGAGACATGAGCCAACAGGCTATTCTCTGGTTCAGGACTTTTAGATTCTCTGTTTGGTAATGTTATTTATGAGATCTACCATTGAGTTCTCTGATTCCACTGGCAAACTATGATATGATCTACGGAAGAGATTAGTATTAGTATTAGTGTTTCTGCATTTAGTAAGCGTTAAGTGCCTAAGCATCAGTCAATGGCACTGAGCAGCTGTAAAGAACTTGCTCAAGGTACCTACACAGTAAAGCGTCTCAGGAGAGGCTCGAACCTGTATTTTCCATGTTACAAGCGAGTGGTGAAACCAACTGCCTACCATATCCCACAAAGAGATGTAAATCATGTTTTATATTCATTCAGATTCTTTGTTATAGTAAAAGTTTCCCTTTCTTTAGTGATTAAGTCAGCTTTTTCAGAACTGATTGGAGTACAGAACAATGATTTAAATCAGCCATTAACATCTGAAGCTTTTAAAGGAAGGAGGGATTGGCTTATTGCCAGCTTGATGGTACTGGGTCTTTGCCAGCTCTCGACAAGACTTCAGTCAGTTTAATTCCTTGCAAACAAATTCCATATGTCAAAAACGATTTTTGTTTTTGCAAAGTAAATACCAGAAATCTAGTGCACTTTTTGTGGCATGGTATGTGCATGGCAACCCTGAGGCATTTCGCTGCAGGATTCTGTTGCATCACGTGAAACAGAGTTAGTGTTTCAACTGTGAAACATGCAAGGAGACCCTTTCCTGCTTTTGGATTGTTCTGAAAATTCTTCTGTTGTAATGTACATTGCCAATCAATCCGCAGGCCATTCACTGGTTTAAATTTTACTGGTGGAGTGCATTGTTGCTGTTTAATTACCATACTTCTGTTTAACTTACCTTAACTTTGAAAGAAAACAAGTGTTGTGAACAGATGCAGGTGTTCAGTTACCATACTTTAGCACTTTCGATTGATGCCGTATGCGTTAGACACCGGCGTGATAGAAGTTACTAATTGCAATTAATTCGCCTTAACTTTGAATGAAGATGGAAGACAGGTGTTAAGGGCAGACATAGGTGTTCAGTTACCATACCTTCTTCAACTTACCTTAACTCTGAAGGAAAACAATTAAAAGCAGATGCTGCCATTTATGAACTTAAGTAAATTTCTGTGATCTGCTGCTTGTAGACTTTGTCTGTGAAGTCACATTTTGTTCGTGAAAGCCAGAGCTATAATAGACAATGAAAGAGGCTAAAGAAATTGAATCAGATGGGCTTTAAACAGAGCTGTGATGAATGTTGGATGCACTTATAATGGGATTTTCCTCAAGGCTTTGTATTGCTTTTGAAGCAAGTCATTTGCAAGTCATCTAACAAAACTGTTGGATTTTCAGCTGATGCTATTAGGCTCCGCTGCCTCTAGGAACCGGGAAGTCTCGTGTGTGCTAATGGCAAATCACCTTGCATAATAGGGTACAAGAAAATGTGATGCATGACAAAGCCTAGATTATTGTGTGTTGCTAAATGTAGATCCTTGGTATGGACTGGCTAGAGTAACCAGTTTTACATTCTGAATGAAAGAATTATCACATTTGTTGGGCTTGCTGTTTTATTTTTATTATTAAGTAATACTTTTCGATTTTTATGAGTAAACTAAAAATTCTGATAATTGCTCTTTTAAAGTTATGTTGCTAAATATCGGACGCTATCATAGCTAGATGTAGCAAGAATGTGTCTGGGACATTGTATTGTCTGGTGTTAAAGTACAGTCAACACAACCTCTGACCTGAGAGTTACTTGACCTTTGCAGTGTTCAAACAAATCTGTCTGGCTTTAGGCGGCAATAAATGTGCATGGACACAGACGCAAAGAGTCAGTAGGATTCTAAAGTTCGATCATATCTCAGCTTACATATGGGATGAGCTGTATTGGTTGCCCTCGTGAAGGCACATTTAGTTTAAGATCCTCTGGCTGGTGCGTTTGTGCTCCATCCTATCTTAGGGAGCTGTGTGTTTCAGTGTCATCTGTCCCTGGTCATAAATCTCTTCACTCCAAAGCACAAGGTGTTCTGGTTGTCCCTTTGTCCTGTACTTCTGCAGTGCAGCATGGTAGTTTCACCATGATTGGTTCTTCACTCTGGAACAGTTTGCCTTGTGATTTGTGACATGAGCTTCTTGCCCTTTCTCTGTCTCTGTTTTACCAGCGATTGAAGACCATTCTATTTAATCGTGGTCTTGTGTTATCCGGTCGGGAGCACTTCTGAGTAGTTTTCTTGAAGAGGTTCTATACTCAATTACGATTACGGTTACTAGTGTTAGTGTTCTAGGCAGGCCAGCTAATAACTGTAAGAATGTCTTTTAAGAATGTTAGTTTAAAACAATTGGCCAGTTAAAGGAGATCGTTTATTCTGGTCTTCATTGTTGTCTGTTTTATTACTGTGTACGGGAACAAGAAGCACTTTGCTTTAGAGAAAAGAATGAGAGGCTAGTCATTACTGCTTGCTCACTATAGCCACAGAATGCATTTCTCTAGATGTTAAGGCCGTGCATAACTTCTCAGCTTCGCCTTTGGTAGAATTTGAACGAGGAGGTCAGCCATTAATGCAATGTCACAACATTCGTCCTATTTTGAATTGAAAATTCGGTACTGGTGATAGTTTGCAGTTTCATGTTAATTGCAATGAAAGCTAATGACTCTTAAAGTCTTTATGGTGTGAACACGAGACATATGCTGAGACCGGATTTGAGATTTCGTGCTCTGTTACAGGCAGATCTGGAGTTAAATCTAGAGTAGTCATAAAACAGAGGATGTTGCTCGTAATAGGTGCGTAAATCCTTTTGATGTTGTTAGTGCTTGAGTTCTTTAGACTGCAACAGCGGCCGTTTGCCTTTGGTCCTGTGAACTAAATGTTTTGATCACTGAGTCCTCTTGCTAATACTTGTGCTGCCTGTGATAATGAATATTGGCCTGTATATTCGTTTTATGCTGAACCATTCAACCGCATGCAACACGGACGGTACTTAGGCTCTGTGTTGGCTCCTGCTGCCATTCTGTTGTAGATCTTCATGCAGGACTGTAAATGCAATTTCCCTGTAGCCTGTTCATGAAGATATCTGGATGGAGTGGCTTGTGGAAAAGTCGGATATATCAGGGAGGTCATTGGGGACCAGTGGGGCTGGTTTCAACCAGTGAACATGAGTGACCACCCTCTGGCTACAACCCTTTTCTTAGCTTGCCTAGTAGCACTGTTATTTCTGTTGTATGTTTGAACCTTGGGAAAACACTTGACAAGTAAACACAGACTAATTTATTGTCATGAAATGAGAGTAGCATTTTAATGTGGTAGGCCAGTAAGTAGACTGAAGCGAGCTTGGCAAAGTGAACTTTAACTCTGAATTATATATGCATATGATATGTTTTTCATGTATGTAAAGAACTGCTTGGCTGCGTGCTTCCAAAACTGCGTGTGACTACCCCTGGCAACAATTGTCGCTAACTTTAGATACGTAATATAAGAATTATTGCTGCACTTTACTGCAAATTAATATTTAAGCCATTTAGTCAAGTTTCTGACTACTGTTTGGCACAGAAGCTTCCAAAATTCCAAATTATTAATAGCTAAATAATTTTGTGTGTCCAAGATCAGTCTCTTTAAGCTTGCTGTGAGGGACAGTTTTTTAGGGTACGAAATGTTAGCGAATTTATCCTTTGCATTTGCAAAACTAATGGAACAGAAAATCTTGAATTATTCTCTCCTGATCGGGATCTGAACTGTAACCTGTGGGTTGATGGTCTAGCTTGCTTACCACTAGACTATAACACCAAATGAATTCATAGGTAATTGTCCTGTGGTCTTGAGTTAGCTGTTAGAAGGTTAAAGGTCCATACTGATGTGTGCTGCTCCATTTCAGATATTCTTAGTCTGTTGGCTACAGCTTGAAATTCTGTCATATCTCTATAAATCGCAATAAATCAGTTGGGCCTTTGACTTGATTTTGGTTTGCCACTCTTGGTCTTTAATGCTTCTGATGAAAGTTTAGTGTAAATTAGTTTTTCCACACATTTCCATTTGTTGTGAATGGTGGAATGTGCCTCCTTGAGTTGCAAGATGCTTGCCCGCTTTGTATAACTTGATTAAAACTTTTGTGGCTCTCTGTTTTGTAACACTTGGCATGTCGATTCTTTCTTTACCTCTATCTAAAAACTCCAAAAACAGTTAACATATTTTATTCTGTGCTGTAACTCAGCTGGAAGGCCCTCGACACTTAAGCCAAGTTTATGCCTGAGAAAGTGTATAATGGCCTTAGATAACTTGCTGAGTTCAAGGTTAGGCATTCAGACTATCTGTCGCCCTATTCCTAGGGTCCTTTTTTAATGCTGCTCTCAAGCATCACTCGTTATTAATGGATTAGCGAGAAACCAGGGCATCAAATCAGTAGTTACTGTAGCCCATGTTGCTTTCATCTTAAATGCGTGTCCTCTAAGTCATCTTTATAGCATTGATCATTCCTGCTTTTTACATTTAGGTATGTCTTTCATTCTGTTTGTTTGGGTAATAATATGCTTGTGAATTTTTCTTAGCTTGTGTTAATTAATTATTTCTCAACCATCAAATTACTGCAGTCTCTAGACAAAATGTATGAGGTCGTTGTCAGATTACTAAACTATCCATATCTTGGTAAATTGGTTAAAAATTGAGTTAAATCAATCAGTTTACCAACAGGTGTGGGTCAGTATGGGTAACTGGATAAATACTGTCACCCTCCAACACATGTATTTTGATTGGAGTGCTAAGCAGTATATTTGTTAGCAAAGGAAAAATCTCCTATATGATTCTTAGATGAATTTATTTGTGGTAAAATACGGTTGAAATAAAAAGGTGCAATTTCTAGGATTTGCAGCACTTGTAATTTAGTGCTGTGGCGGTTATGTTGTTTTTGGTAAATTTGACCATTATCTCTTCATATGAAAGCAGAGGTATAGACATTTTTTGTATTTTTTCATCTTTTATTCTTCTGCAAGAAAAACTTGTTCAGTTTATGTGTTTACCTGAAATTGATAAAATACGGAAATTAAAAAAAATTAAAAATCTGAATTATAAAATTGAGAAGACATAAAATGCATGCACAAAACAAAATTTAATGAACACTGGTAAGTGTAGTCATTGGTAAGGTAAACTTGTAGCAAAATGTGAAAAACCAAAGGAATAACTAGGTTAGTCACAAATTCGCTTTTTTATTCTAAAGTCATCACCAGTGATGACATCCACCCTTCCTTGCCGTTGCTATATTCAAGTGCCAAAACCTGCATCATTAAAAGCATTTGTTTTAAGAACCTGCGAAACGTTGGCTGAAGGATATTGTTTTTTTTTAAATGGCTGATGAATAAAAAGACTTGACCACAGAGAAATGGCCAACAATCAAGAACGATGACATGACTGTTTAAGTTTTAAATGGCTGGGCGTAAATGTTTGCCACAAATATCATGCAGAGTTGCATTCATAACTTTAAGAAGCCACTCTGAGGATTTTTTCTTCCTGTAAAATATTTCTGATCACTAGCTAATAGATTTAAATAGAACAGTTACTATAAATATAGCTGTTTATATGAAAGGGGAAGTTTATTTCTTCATGCAGTCGTTATCAACCGCAATTGCTGGTGATAAAGTTAATGCCTTGTTTGATTTTTTTATGGTGCCGTTGAACTGCAGTACTATTAATAATCCCACCCATAGTTACCACAAATACTAAATACAGACAGATACTGTATGTAGCATGACAAGTAAAAAAGGTAAGTTAATTAAGCTTATTTTACGAATTGTGGGCTTATTTTAATTGAAGTAGAATCTCACGTGAATAATTTGGTAATATTCATTTACGTCATCGTAATTGGTGAAAACTGTATAAACTGGCTGAGCACGTGACAATGGTGATTGGCTCAAGCTGGCTTGAAGTCCTGTATCAGATAGGGCTGTTCAAGCAGATGAACATACCATAGCTGCAAATGCCCCCAGACATTATGAAGAGACCAGACCTACGTAGCCGCCGTTAGCCTAGCGAGGGGCTGGTTGGCCTGTCGGGACTCCAACCAGAGCTTGGCTGGTGTATGTGTAGAGGCGGTTACAACTACTTGCTGGTATCCCAGGCCGCCACCGGCTGGCTCATGACACTTAAAGTAATTTCTAGAAACGGCTGGGTTTCGGGTATTGGATTCGAAGCCCGGGTACCTGACCGAAGGTGACACCTGGACCAATGGAATCTAACATCAGATTAAGCAGAAACTGTGTCCATTGTTTCTGAGTGTTGTGGTTATTAAGCAGCAGAAATGGAAAATAAAAATATTCTTAATAAGCAGTGATTGGTTAATCTTTCAATTCTGCTGGGACCATTACTTTTTTATACCACATGCACTGACGTGTTTGAGAAAAAATCGAGTTGTCTGTGAAAGCTGCGAATTGGACTTAGTTGTCAGCCTGTGACCTGGCCCTTTAGCCCTTGGTAATCTGATCAGCTTATTATGTGCACTAAACGCAGTTGACCTATAAAGATTACGGTCTGCTCTGAGTGCTTAGGTCCGTGTCCTCAGTTTCTGCTCAGTGCACATCTGTGTGCAGCTGTGTGGAGCAGATAAACCCCCAGCAAGTTCAGGGACCATTAGGCTCAGCAGTGCTTCAAGTTTCTGTCACTTGTTTCCTCGGGACTCGTAAGGGACAGGATTAAAACCTGGTTGTTTTATTATGCACTGCAAGTTGTGCAACTACAAACACTTTATATTTTGTGACTTCCGACTAGTACTTATGCAACTCGTGGCCTAAGTTGTCTGTGTTGTTCCACAAAACCCAAATACAGATGAACAGGTGGCCACTTAATGTTGTTGTTGTAACAGTTGCTAATTTAAGCATTTATCGAGGATGGTTAGTGCTTGTTAGGGTGACCTTCTGTGGGATACCTTATTCCTGGTTTGCTGTTATAATTAGTCTTTAGCACTGTGTGCTGTTTATGTAACCTTTACCTACTCATATTTGTTGTGGAGTCTGATAATTAGATTATATCTGAAATGTTCAGAATTGTTATCCACTGTATGCATGAGAATTCAACCAGTAAAGCTGTGTTTGAGCTGTGGTATAATGATCCTCTACTTCAGAGCCATATGCAGTTGAGGTGATGGTATGCTGGCTGACTGATAGTACCTCTTCCATTCACTTCTGCATTAAGTGAAGTTTGTTTTTTAACTGTTCACGAACCTTTAGGCAAAGTTAGGATTGTTGTTGTGTGTGTTCTTCAGCCAAATGATCCTTTAGTGCCAAAATCTTGCCTCTGAGAGATGTTGTTAACAGAGCCTTATAGAAATGAGCAGTTGCTCTGCCTTACCTTACCATGGCAAAAATTGTTTTTGTAATTTCCTGTTTATCTCGTTCTATTTATAACTGATCCTGATATTGTCTACATTTCTCTTCTGTTTGCACACAAGTGTTCTTGATGATTAGTATTAGCTATTTGGCTTCAGATGTGAGTGCGTTATTCAGTTAATTGCTCCTAATATTTACCTTTGTTTATGTCCCAACTGTGCTTTTTATGGATGATTGTGTCTATTGCAGATTAAAAGTGTGGGTCAGGACCTTTACAACAAAGTTGTACAGAAACTGGAACTGCTGGAAGCCGATTACTTTGACCTACAGTACACAGATGTACAGGGAGTATCAGTGAGTGAAACAGCTTCTTCCTCAGCTTCAGCTGCTGTCCAGGCACTCTGTCTCTGTCTTTGTCTGTGCATCTGTATCTGTGCATCTCTGTTAAACTCCGCCTGTGTTTGTGTTTGTGCCTTTCTGTTAGGAAAAGGTCCCTGCTTCTTCAGTAGTTACAGATCTATCTGTATCAAAAGAGTTTCTTGTGTCTGTCTGTATATCTTCCCGCCTGTCAGTCTGTCTGCTGTATATCAAAACACCAGAGTGGCAAGTTTGATGTGTGCATGCAAGTCCACACAGATGGACATCAGCTGTTGCTGCTGCTGCTTCTGCTGCTGCTGCTGCTGCTGCTGCTGCTGCTTCTGCTGCTGCTGCCTCATTCCAGAAACCCTGTGAGACTTGTTCCATGGGAGAACGAATCCAGGGCCTGGTTTCAGAGTTCAATTTGGGTATAATCAGTGCCTTAATCTCTAGGTCATGCTACCTTGAAATTAAGCCAAGATTGGCCACTTAATTCTCACGGATTGCTTTTTCACTTTTTTCACTGGCAAGTGCTGCTCAACAGTTTGATTGTGAGTGTTTCGGCGGTGCCTTGGTCTGTTTCAATGAGTGTTTCCGAACTGTCATCCACTGGGTTCCACCCCAGTGATTAGAAACATGTGTAGGCATTTGGGCTATGTTAACCTTGGCTAAACATGTGCAGCATAACATGCCTTGGTATTTGTTGTGTTATTTTTGTGACCTGAAAAGCTCAGATGCTCTGGTGCACTCGTGTTGTCAGAGCAGTGACACCTTAGGCCACTAAGGTCCCAATGCCCTAAGGCTGTTCCGATGAGCTTTGTCTGCCTGAGTGGGACTTTGGTATTCCCATCTGGTAAGATGATGGCTATTTACTGCTGTGTCTAGGCTTTAAATGTCCATCCATCTCGGATAGATAGGCTGTGATGCAACTCATATGATATGCGTTATGATAGCAACTCTGTTGAAGTTTCCTGATTAAATGAAATTGAATCTGGTTAAATTGAAAAATGCAAGCTGTGGGAAAGTGGCTATTGTGCTGCTCTCCTGTTTCTGCCATCTAATACGTTTCTGTAAACTCTGTTGCAGTACCTTCAAGGGTCATAGTTGATGAAGGAACAGATAAATGTATACATACCTGAAATTACCTTCCATTGCCTCGCCTTGCCTTGCCTTACCTTTACTTACCTATGGACAGATAGTAAGCCTATGGTAGGGCCAAGGAGTGTAAATCCTAAAATGTTTATGGTATGGGAACCTCTGAGACAGTGTTGGTTGATGTTTTGGTATAACACGACCTATGACTCTTACACACGTATATTTGATCCACTGTAGTATTTTAAATTCCATGTTGTTGGTATTTTAATGCTTGACTTGAGATTTCTTTTATGCCTTCAGCACTATGCTATAAAATTTGTAATAGAGTCTGTGGTTAGACATGGGCCAGACAACATCGGTGTTTGCTCATGTGTGCTGCCATCTGTCGACCTGTCTGTCAGCCTGACTGACTTGGATGAACCTTGATACTATATGGATTGCCTTATGTTTCTATCCAGTTCTTTTGTTAGTACTATCCACATTGGTCATTTGATGGGGCATTAAACTATTTCTGGTTGGTTCACGATATTCTAGTGATTAGTGTGCTGCATTGTCAACCCAGAGGTTTGGGGTTCATATTCTCACCAGGACAGAAAGATGTGTCAAGATTTCTGCTCCACTTGCACCCCTAGCGAACTCAGATATAAAACGAGTACACTGACTGTACGCTTGCTAATCCACTTGGCTTCTACCTTTATGTTCCGGGTTTTGATTCTCTGCACATTGCATGAAATTGGCAACATGCCTTATTCAGCTTAGTCTTTGGAGGACTCTGTTAATAGAGGCATGAGCAGTTACATTACTTTACCTTTTCCAAGGTCTGAAATTTTTTAAAATTGACATAGTCAAATTTGTGAAGCCTTGGTGGCCATTATCTTAGATATCAGTGCTACCTAAAACACGTTACTTACATGGGCTTGCTAATGTTGCTAAGAGTTTGTAATTACTATTTATATCCTAATAGGGTGATCATACTCATCCTAAATCTGTCAGAACTCGAATGCACATTCTTTCCATCCCTATTATTTTGTAAATGACATATTGACTTTGATTGCCGCTGTAGTTTCACAGTTTTATTTTGCAGTTTGATCTTTTCCAGTCTTTGAGATTATCTCCTTCTTTACTGTCAGTTAACAAGAACAGTGGTCCTTTTTTCATGCCATGAGTAATACCAGGTTCTGGTTTCTTTCTTGTTTCATTACGGTTGCTCTGAACTGCCGAGGTTGCCGTAAACTGCCGACTGGCCAAGCATTGGCTATAGGGTGATCCAATGAAACACTTGTTTCAGAATTTTTTTGAAAGGCTGGTTCATAAGGAGTCTGAGTTTGTTCATACTATGCTTCACAGATTTTCATGCATTATCGTCACTGTGGCTTGATGTGTCCTTAATGGTTTATGGGTCCTGCTCTGCTTGCCCTTTGGCCCATGATTTGCGTCATCCCTCCATAGCGTGGTTGGGTTCCTGTCTCTGTGCATATACTTGTGTCTGTGTGTCTGTCTGTCTGCCTGCATGTCTGTCTGTCCGTCCGTCTGTCTGTCTGTCTGTCTGTCTGTCTGTCGAGAGTTGGCTAGTGTTACCAGGATGCTTGTTGTGAGGAGCTAATTGTTTCTGGCTGGCAAGGGCTTGGATTAATTACATTAAGAAGTGACCAATAGCCTGTTTGCTGAGCAGGGCCTGAAAATAAATATTAACAAACTGATTTAAGGCTGTTGTTTTAAGCTTTCTCTGGCCAAGCAAACTTTACATATTCATGATTTCATGATACCTAAAGTCAATGAGCCAGAGTTGAAATCTGTAGATCTCCTTTCAGTGTCTGGCGTGGGATCCATTGGGTAATAGGCTGCAGTCTAAAGAGTTATTACACCCTGGTGGATTGACAGTCATTGTTTATGAGTTGTTAAAGCCTCTGAGTGATTCGCAGATTAAGGGACTGAATCATATGATGCAGGAATGACCTAAACAATGAGCTAAGCAAGAACTAAGGAATGACCTTGCTCAGGATCTCTCTTCTGAGTCCGGAGAGGGCTGAAGTCTGAGCAGGCATTACTATCCATACATTGTCACTACTTTAACCAATCTCATTGTCAGATCTGGTTGTTTTGCATAAGTGACAAGCTGTACATTTGCACAGTTGGGCAAGTTCTTTCTGTGTTTGCTATGCTGGCCATCCATGAGGGTCTCAGTGGCCTAGAGTCTGTCTAAAATGCTAGTACCCAGATGAAGGGATGTCCTCAGGGCCAAAGGGATATAATGCCTGTAACCTCCTGAAAGATACATCCTATATACGGGTGTCCGTTTACAGTTGTATCCTGTGGTATTGTAAAAGCAGGTGATAGACATTCCTTGTCTACAGAACAATAGTTTTTGTCTGGACTTCTCCAACAGCTGTTGTAGGGTTTATATGTGGATAAGGAGGTAAGGTACAAGCAGTTGTTTACTGTGTACTTCATCAGCCAATTCTTGTGGGTGGAATGGTATTAGTTAGTTTACTTAGACCCTTGAGAAATGAACCCTAGCTGAAGCTTTGCATTCCTCCATTTGTAGTACCTTCCTGTGTTATAAGTTACCAGAGAATGGATGTGTGGACGGACCGACTTTCCGACTGACAGACCGACCTGTGGCTGGATTGTTGAGTGGACAGACGTATCGATGGATGGATATATGGATGGATGGATGGATGGATGGATGGATGGGTGGACCGAGGAATGGATGGAGATTGATGGATCATTTGAATGCCCTGCTTCCCAAAGAGACGTCGTCAAGTTAATGGATTGTATCAGTCTTTTTGAGTGAAACAGAGAAACGTGTTATTAGAGTAAGCGACCGGTAAGAACAGCTTGTTTAGAGAAGGCAGAGTTGGTCTTTGATGCTGGCTCAGCTGAAAATGGCATGATGTAAGTTACTGGACCTGAGCTGATTTTGCGTGACAATGGTCCTGACAGTGGTCCTGGCAGTGATCGATCTAATCCTGACATCATCCGATAAGCAACAGATTTGTCCAGCCATCACTGTAGTCTGCTTTTGTTACTGGAAAATTGTTTCATTTATTACTGGCATCACTGTTGTAATGAGGAAATGAAATTTTGAGGAAATTGGTTTTTGTTTTAACCAAAATTTTGGCCAACCAAGACTAAAAATTAGCCCTTGACACGGGTTTCAATCTTGGCCTAGTAATTTGGCATTAATCTCGCTTCTGTTTAACAAATAAACAATTGGTGGGTCCCTTATTAAGTCTGTCAATGAGATATACGTTTACATACAAGTTATCACGCTGAAACTCGCTATGCAATACTCTGTAGTACAGTTTAGTTAATAGGAGTAGGCAAACAGTTATTTAATCGTAGAACTAGCTTGTCATAACTCCAGCTTGTAACTGGCTGTAGTTTTAGTCCAGCCATTGATGCGACGTCTCTTTCACTCTATTCCCTCAGAGTAGTGTAACCAGTTTCAGTTTCAATCCAAGCACTGGCGTACTGCATAAATGCTGTGAGCCATATGTTGAGCATTCTTGTTGCCATTCCATTTCAAATGAGTGCTTCTGGTGACTTTTAGATCTCTTTAATTTAGATTTCTTTAATTGCTGTACTGATAAAGTTCAGTTGAACACACTGTATTTTGGGCTGTTGTTTTAAAATCGACTGACCTTTTCTAATCTCTGACCGTTTTAACTGATCTCTCTTTGGTGGCATTGCCTGACTAACCTCGTAACTGTTATCCTTAAATGCTGACCTCGGGCGATATTGTTTAATTCGTGTGTGATACGTGCTAGACAGGAGCTAATTTGTTTCCTTGAAGGCTGATTCCTGGGGAGTTTCTGTGTGTGTTTCGGCTATTCGGTTTAATTACGAAGTCCTAATGGTTTTATAAATAATGTGTGTTGACCTGGGTGGTTAATGTGTGTCTGTTGCTATTTTGAATTTCCTAACTTCAAGATGTTTGATTCTAATCCTCACTGTTAATAGATGGGCTTTTCATTTAGAGGAAATAATGTCCTCTAGATTTGGTATTCTCAGCCTGGAACCAAAATCCCATTATGCCTGATTTTAATGGGGTATGTTACCCTTGATCTGGTTGCTGGAGTTGTTATCAGAAGAGTTAGACCACTGGATTGTCTTCCCAGAACCACATGACTTTGCCTGGAAATAAATGACGTTTAAGTTGCTTGGATGGCTCTCTTCTAAGCGCCAAAATCGGATGTGAAGACTCTGAGATGCCGGAAACGATGTGTGTTCCAGATAAACACACCAATCTGGAAAGAAAAAAGCAGATGTGCCTAATGCATGAGACTTCTATGGCTTCTGTTTCATTTTCTGCAGTTAGTAAGTCCCGAATTTTGTGATTTTAATTTAGCTGTCTCAGACGATGATTACTTTTGTCTTGTGTGTTTCTTGTGTGTCTTCTGTGCATGTGTGTTTGTGTGTGAATGTGTATGTTCAGTTGCAGCTGTATTTGTTGCCGTGTCATTTGTAATTTGTGGTAGAAAATGGCCAAGCCAGTTTTGCTGATTGAGTTTTTCAAGGTGGCTAAACTTCAGTCCTTTTTAAAATTACCATTACAATTACAATCCTGTTACTGCCAACTAGATGGACTTTTGTGTGGTTGTGGATTGATGCCAGTGCAAGTTTAATTTCTCACCAAAATAGAAGGTGTTAAAGACCAAGATTTTTCTGTGGCATGCTTTACAGAAGTTCCCTGAAAGAGTACTTTTTCGCCATGTGATTGACACAACAGTCTCCTCGTTATAACATTCTTCCTTTAATTTGACAGGAATTCTGATGCAAAGTGGATGGAAATAAGGATCCCAGATGTAATTCAGCTTTAGAGATTGTAACAGGCTTATATGCAATGGCTCCTAATAGAAGCTTTATGACAGGAATCCAGCATGTATTTATGTATCAAAGCATTTGTATCGTGCCTTTGAAGAACCTCGAATTTGAGCTTCTAGTTTATTTTGGTGAAACAGAACCAGATGAAATTTTATTTTTCTGAACAATACCATTTTCAGCAGCTCCAAGTAACATTTCATTTCTTGATAAATTATATGTGGATTTTATTTATTTTTTTTAGTCCTGGCTGGATCATGATAAGCAGATCTTGCGGCAGATTTCACGACACAGTCTGGACTTCAGATTTGTAGTCAAGTTCTACACACCAGATCCTGGTCTTCTTGAAGAGGAGTATACCAGGTAGTGGCCTTCTGTATTCTACATTTAAAATGTCCAGTAACATTCAACCAACTGTCAGCATAAGTTGGGGCTGTATAAGTTTGCCTGGATTAAAGTATGGCTGCCATTTGCAAGTCATTTTAGACTTGATTCATGACATGTGTGGTATAATTGTCAGTTTTTTCGTAGCTTTGCTACGCATATTAGACAGTTGTAATTGTATTTTACTGTAATTGTAATCATAAATTTGCACACCAATTTATAAGAGAAACTATGCTGTGGCACTCTCTGCACTGGCCTAAATGATGGTGAAGTTTATTAATAGAATAAAAAGTTCATCGATAAACAAAGCAGTGCTCTGATAACTAGAAAATATCACTACCAGTGGGCTGCCACACACGAATTCCCATCCACAGGTGCACGTTGAGTTGTTGAATTATTTTTTCCTGCATGTTAAGATCCATTGTGCTTCTATAGATGATGGTTGGCTTATCTTACCATTTCCACACCTATGCTTGTGTTGTTATGTTCTCTTGTTGACAGAAGAATGCTAATATGTTATGTGCATTGTAAACATGAGTATCAATAGCCAAGGAGGTTGTATCCTGTATTGTAATGGAAAACTTTACCTAATTAAAAAAGGTCAAGGTTGCACAGTTGTGTACATGGCTCTATACAGAAACTCCTCAGAAGCGTGGTTGAAGGGTGTGAAGGATCCTTTGACTAAGGCACCAACACAGGCATAGCAGTGGAACAAAGGGACACATTTTGACCTTCTCTGTTTGTGTTGATACTTGGGGAGCGACTGTGCTTGCATTCTTGCACTGACATACTTTTACCAACCCAGAAATCAAGGAAGGCTGGGTATTTTATGTGGTCAGTCATCCAACGAACTAACTATAAGCCTTGATGCTGCTCAACTTCAGTGTTTGCCAATCCTCATATCCACAGCACCAAGCCACCACTCCTTCAGTTTTATGATTTTAACAGTTTGTGTTATGTGGCATCAAATGTCAACTGTAATTAACTTTCAGAATTAATGTGCTTTGATACAGTTCTTGTGAGTTGAGAGCTGTACAGTAATGATAATAATGCATGTCTAGATATATGCAAGTTTATCAGATTAATAAAGTAGTGTTGCATAAAGTGACATAAAGATGTGTTAGATTTGTTTGTTTAAACAAAAAGGTCTTATCTGTTGGATTGCTTGTGCAGTTGTCAGTTGAGACTAAGTTTCACTGTAGACTCTAGGTATGCGGGGAGGGGTGAGTGAGTGATTGACGGATTGGCTGGTAACAGCTGTTTATTTCTGATTGTTAAATGGATCCAACAGTTAGACATACTGTACATCATAAACCACAGAGTCCAGTAGCTGAGGAGCATTTGTGTTTACCTCCTCAGACATTGTTACAGGCAGGGTGAGCCCGTTTTCTAGGCCTTGAGTACCGTACTTAGTGCCAGTGGTCATAAAGGTCTTGTGGACCAAGTTGCTAGGTGTGTGAAGAGACAGGCTGTATGTTATCAACACATCGTAGGGTGAGGGAAGGTCAAGGTCAAGACCTTGACTGCAGTGAGGTGTCATTGAACACTGGATACTACACTACTTCTTTTGTGTCTTTCAGTGTTTTGGTGTCTGGATCGTGAATGCCTGCACTTTTAATATTAGCTTACTTCAGTTTTCTAAAGGTCATTTAGTGAATGAATGTGAAATGCAGCAATCCTGTAGGCTTCGTAATATCCAAGCACTGAGTGCCATTGTCTTACTCTGATGCCTCTGCGTTTTGTAATATGCAATGTAATGTATTAGGGCATTTATACAGCACCACTCGAAAGAGTCCTAACGGATAACTTGGCATGTTTTGGCTTGTGCTGGTCAGATGTGTTTGTGCTAGCATAGGTATCGGTGTCTGTGTTAGACTTTGCTGTATCAGTCATTTGTAGCTAGTGATATTGCACAGTGAGCTCAGAGCTGCTGCTGCTGCTGCTGCTGCTGCTGCTGCTGCTGCTGCTGCTGCTGCTGCTGCTGCTGCAGGTGCTTTGGGTGAATGGGGCTGTAAGAATTACTTGTCTGCACAGGAAGCTGGAATCCTCTTGTCAGGAATATATCATTACATATTGTCTGGTGCTGAATTATCTGGCACTAAACGAGAGCAGCAGCCATTAGCACAACAGTCATATTATGTTTGATGGAACAGCAGATGCTGGGCCCGTGCCTTAGGAGAAGTGTGGATCAGGTGATGATGAACAGTGCAGGGTGGTCTGAATGGAGGCGAATTGAATAGAAGTGAAAGAAGATTAGCGGCTCCTCATCTCCTCTGGCTGCTGATTCTGCTGTACAGTGTTTTTATGGCGTATTCTGTTTATCCACTCAAATGGCCCGGCTTTCGTGAACTCTTCCTGTTAGTTCAATGACAGAACAGCAGAAATCATTGACAAGACTACATTTATATATATATACACACACACACACACATATATATATATACTCATTTATATATATATCCACTATGAAAAACTAATATCTGTCCATGCTGAAAATTTGGCGCAAGGAATTGCATAGAGTTTGAGTTAATTATTTGCACCGCATCTTAATTTGAAACAGGAAATTTTTTCAGCATAATATTAAGCAGTTGGTGCAAAGAGCAGCATCATGGTTAAGTTTATTGGATGTTTATGTGGAGTCCTGGTTCATTCCTGGGTGCATACAGATTGAGTTAATAAAATTCACTCTCTTGCCATAAAAATGCTGTGATATTCAGTTTTAAAAATAATTGTATAAGCTTTTTGATGAGTGATTACAACATATTAGTTTCTTTTAATTTCTTTTAATAGTAGTGTGTCCATACAAACACTTATATAGCACTTTTAGAGATCCTGTCATATAACCTTAATCCCTGTTGTCAACTTTATAGAACCTATCTATGGACTGTGTCTAATAAACTCTCTGGAATTTGATTCTTACCTTCTGGCAGTCATTCTATTAATCTCTTATGTGGTGCATTTCCTGATGTTCAGCTACTTTGTGGCCTTTGCTGGTCTTTAACATCCCAGCATTACCCTTCTGTGTGGCAGTGGTGCTGCCTAACTATATACCATATACTCTATTTCTTCCAATCCATCTGGAAGATTATATATCTGTGTGGCAGACCTTCATTTTGCAGCAGTACTGCATGAGCCAAGCCTATTCACCATTCACTCTTTATTTCTTCCGATCCATCTGGAAGGTTGTATAGCTTCTTCTGAGAACCTCTTAGAGCCTCCGCCTAAAACATTCTACGCAGTTGTAATCTCCAGATGCATTGTCTGGTTCACTTTTAATCTATTGACATCTTACAAAGTTGGATATGGTCATGTATTTGCTGTCTCCGCTGTTGAAATCCTCTCCACAGCAGGCAGCTTATACTGCATTATTTGGAAATGCTTCTTATTGCACTGATGATTGAAGTTAGGACCATTGCATATATGGGTTTAATTCTTCTTGAAAGGTCTTAAAATGGGTGAGATCAGCATCATATGACCTCCAGGATCTGTCTTCACTTGAATCTTGACCAGAAGGACAGTTATAAATTGTAACTTTCAATTACATAATGTTACTAGGTCATTAATAAATGACATGTACAACCCTAAACCTGCAAAGCTACAGATACAGGCACTACATCGCATTTCTGTTAGAGTGAAGAGGAACATGTAGTAGTTCCACAGTTTAACAACAGCTTATGGCATCAAAGGCCGTTGCCGTCGCCCTCCTCCTTTATCCAGGCTTGGGACTGGCACTACCCCCAAACAAGGCAGTGGCAGAGTTTAGAGGTACATGTAATGGTAATCTACTTATTTAAAGACCTAAAGTTGTAGAAACTTCTGAGAAACCTGGTCCATGGGTTGAAGGATCTTTTGGCTGAGGCGCAAACATGACCATAGCAATCCAACAACAGGATGTGTTTGCATTTGTCAAGTATGTGATAGTCTAATGGTTAGCAAGTTGGACTGGTGAACGAGAGGTTGGAGTTCAAATCCCTGTCAGGGCAGAAAGATGTTTAGAAATTTCTGTGCCACTTGTGCCCCCTGGAGACTTCAGCTATAAAATGAGTACACTGATCGTGCTTCGTCGGTTGGAAGATCAGACGGAGTGGGAGAGGACCAGCCTTCTGCCCTCTTGTGAGGAGCCTAAGAGAGAAATGAATTCGATAACTCTTCATGCTCCTGGCTTCCTCTCCAGGCCAGCTTAAAGGACTGCTGTTCTTCTCCTTAATGAGCCATTTACACCTTCATTGATCAGACATGCATCACTTTGTCAGTTTCGAAGTGCCAAATGTGAACACGTGCTCTGTAAGCACCAACCCATGCGGTGTAATGTGATATAATGTTGTGGATCACTGTTGGAAGATTCTTCTTAAGAGCCATTAGTCCTGTGCTTTATTACCACGACAGTTACAATGTATTCAGACGTTATGCCTAACGGTATTTGTTAGGATCAAAGCTCCCCAAACAGAGGACTGACCAGCGAGGCTGGTGGGATTAGTTCTTGGTGCTTTGATGTGGTCAGACGGCCTGCAGTGAAAATGTAGCGTGATGAAGCTCTTGAATGTTGTCTGATCTGACAGATACCTGTTTGCGCTGCAAGTTAAAAGAGATCTTTTGACCGGTGACATGCCCTGCCAGGAGCACACTGCCGTTCTGCTTGCCTCCTACATCGTTCAAGGTGAGTCTTCTCATTATCGTATTGGTGACTGTGACGGCAAGTGAAATCCTAACACCTCAGTAGGAAAGGTATGCCGTCTTTCATAAAATGTCTCCATAAATAGGAGACCTCTAAGGTGTGGGCCTACAGCAGAAGTGTCAGTACCGTGTCCTCTTCAGTTACAAAGTGAATCTATATAATAATGGTCTCAGGTGCGTGGTCCTTGGTCCATTTAGTACAGTTAGAAAAGCGACCTAACGCCGCCACCATCTCTTGAATAATATGGGAACAAAAAGGTGGTAGCTAACAGATAATTTTGTGCAGATGAGATGTTTTACCAAACTAGTGTACAGATGATCTAAACCCCTGTCTGCAGTTATTCTGTACTTTCTTTGTTGAAGTTTAACCATAAATGTTTAAAAATTCCATTCTCTTAAATTACGTGGCTCATTTCTTTTCTTATGTTATTTATTTATTCATCAAAAGCACTTATAATGCACACAAGTTCAGTAAATCTGAATCTGAGGTGCAGATGCATGTTTGCTAGGGGACTAAGACAGAGTTGTGCAAAACCCAGAGTAAATTTGCGAGTCTTGACAAGTGATTTAAATGATGAAAGCGAGTTGGCAGGTCAAGCCTTTTGTGGTAGACGATTCCAAATACAAGGAGCACAGCAGCTGAAAACACATGATCCTATATTTAACCTGAAACTCGGTTCTAACAAAAAGCCAGTATCGGCAGGACAGGGCGCAACAGTGTAAAAGGGCAATATGGTGTTAGAAACATATAAAAAATGATGGAAGGCTATTATTCTTGACTTTAAAGGTCAAGCAAGCAATCTTAAACTTAATATGCCATCTTAACCTGTTTTACATATGTGATCCCATCTGATCCGGTAATTTCTGCTGTGTCACCATCATGTGGATGGGATGTTAGCCAGCAGTCACAAAATAATGAAGCCCAAAAAGCCCAGCTAAGCCCAAATGTATTGCTTTGCAGTGACTCAATGGCCATCTTGAGGTCTATTTACTAACAGAATGAGATGATGAATGACAGTGAGTTGACACAGGAATGACATGAGACAATCGGATAGATATTAGGCAGAGAAATTTCCAGAAACTTTATCTGGCTACATTGAATGCTAATGCTAACATGGTAAGACAATCCCACATTGATGACAAGCCTCCATGAAGAATTAATTGTCCACAATTAATTGTCCTGGTCTTGGATTTGAAGGGTATTGCAATACGTGGCAGCAACGATCTAGCAGCAAAACAACGTCTCATCTTACCCTACAAATACAAATGAAACTGTATATTTGTCAGTTTGGAGTCTGGTCTCACTAGAACCAATGGCAAGAAACCAGGTGATACCTTGGTGTGCAAGGTGAAGTCACATTTGGGGTGCTAGTGTGACAGACATCTTAGCTGTTTCTTGCATAACAGCTACTGCAGTTATGGGAGTCAGTGCAGCAGGGCAAGTAACAGCTTGAAAAAAATGCTACATAGAGCCAAATTCTGTATGTTACATATAATTTCGTCTCTTTGGCTTTTGAAACTCTTGGTCCCATCAATAGTCCTGGTCTGGCTTTCATCACAGGCTTGGTACAAAGCCTCGCTTAATGTCTCCAGAGATTCAAGAAAGACGAAGCATCTTTTTCAACGCCTGGCATTGACAGTTCTAAGCTTCAGTGTGTTTGCTTTCTGATGATCACGGGAAATCAGTGGCGGCTGCAGCTGTCTTGGAGTAAGCTTGAACCCACACACTACAAATTACTAAACAAGTGTCATCCAGCTGGCTACCACATTGAGACTGAAAACTTTTTAAGTTTTCATTTGCTTTGGTGTTTGTGACTGAGTGGATTCAAGCAACTTATTCTTCTGTACATGTTTATCTGTGTCCAGCTGAATTTGGAGACTTCATGGAGGGTGACGAAAATGCAATCATCTCGTACCTAAGAAACACGAAACTTCTACCAAAACAGAATGACGCTTTGGAACGGAAGATTTTGGAACATCATCGGGAGCATGTGTATGTACATCTTTACGCACACTGCTCTTTTGGCTCTAGTTCATAAATTGCATTCATATTTCATATAAAAGTCATCATAATCATTTTCATTGTCATTGTCATCATCACTGTTATCATCATATTATTACCATCATCATAATCATCATCGTCATCATCATTGTTATCATCATCGTTTTGATATCTTTGTAAATGTGCGCTCCAGTTGATCATTGCCGTTTCTGCAGTGCATTGCCAATTGTTCATTTTCTTAGGATTAGCATTGTGATGAGTATTTAGCCTCAAACTGTTACCTTTGTTGCTGTTGTTAATCAGAGCATGTAGGCCTAGCAAATACGCTTCTGCATATGATAAATGTACAATAAGTGTTCAATAGCGACTGTAGGGCCTCAACCCTGTGCATTTTTCAATGAATTTATTGGGCAAGTTCCTTCACCACCGCTGCCCATAGGAATGGGCGCCACACCATATAAGATCCCCGTATACCGACCATAATGTGATAATAAAGAGGTATACAGTAGTGGCTGTTGAGTGATCCAGAGCTAGACCACAAGAAACGTGGATCTGGGAGGTGACAAGCAGTCTAAGTATCATATAGAATGTTGTCTATGATAATGGAAGGTCAACAGCAGTTTTTAAAAGGCCAGAAACTCCACCATTCGTTCTCTTGATATAATTTTGAGATTGAACTTGCATAAATAGGCGAATCTTGAAATAAGCAAGAAAGAAACAATTTTAGTTAATACCATATACATGCATTTGCCTGTGGAAGCTGACACACTTGGGAATTTCCCGCGTTGCAGAGAGGCACGAAGAAATTTATGTAGCTCAGTGGAAAATTCCATTTATCATGCGATCTCCTGGAGTACAATGAAACACAGGAACACAAACGGCATTCATGCCAACAGCTCTGGAGCAATCGTTCTTCTCCATTATTGGCTTTCTCTTTTCTGCTGTCTCCAGTTGCTTGCTTCCACTGCTTCGGCAAGTCAATGGGCCATCATCGACTGCTCTCCTCTTTTCTTCTGCAATATTGCCTCATTTCCTCCTTCATCAATACCATAGTGGAATATGTTTTTACTCTGCACATTCTGAGCATTCTTACTCTGCATATTTCATGATAATAAAACTGATATTTCGATTGCAAATTTAGTGATGATGTTTCATACGAACATAAAGCTCACAAAGATTCCACAAGTTACTCTGAACTCTTAAAATAAATGTCTACAATTAAAGTCACAACTTGTGATTCATAAATCTGCCGAATATCTGTTTCCTTTTAATGAAATTTGACGATTCTTATGGACCTGTGGTCACTGATTACAGAAACGATACAGCTTAGTATTATCATATAAGGTTTGAGAGAAATTGCCTTCAGTTGAATTGATTTCCGTGTAGGCAATATTTCAAGTAGTGATTGTTGAATCATCTTCCAAAGGAATGGTACAAGGGATGAGTAATGTAGGAGGTTGTGCAACCGATTGCACTTATGGTGCAAGATTTTTATGTTATCTGTTTGTGTGGTAGGAACAATAGTTGTTGTTGTTTGCGAATTGGTAAAGTACGTCAACAATGGTGATACTTTTTGTTACATGTGCTGTGAGTTCATCTTCAAAACACAGACCATGAATCCATTGGTTTACAAAGCACATGAACTCTGTTTTTGGATGTAAAGTTGCTGACTACAGCTAAGGTTGAGTGCCTAATGTTTGTCGCATGGCTAGTGCAGTTAATCTCAGAGCCTGAATTAAAGATTCTTGGCCGTCTGTGCCATTCGCTGTTTGAGTGACCTAAGGGCGAAGAAAGGTCATTTTACAGACTGTCGCTAAGATGTGTTTGACGAATGCATCTGGTCTGTTTTTGAGAACTAAGAAATGGATTCAGTATCCAAATCTGTCTTCAGCAATGTGACCAGCATCACACATGGCAGTTTTCTTGTGCCAAAACCACTAGTGTTGTCAAAATACACCCTTTGACAATGATGATGAGACCGACAAGCAAGGGAGTGGACTTCAAATGTGGCAACGATCCAGAATTTCTGCTAGTGGAGTCCTGATAATTCAGGAATTGTTTGTTGATCAGAATTTTTCCGCCTGCTACTTGCATCAGGCTCTGATGTATGAATGAAGAACTTTGTTAAGGCAATGAACACAGAAGGCAAAGGATTCAAGTACTTGGGAGAGAAGTTTCTACATATAAGTGATGTCAAGATAAAAGTGAGACTATTTATTGGTCCACAGATCCTGGATGGAGTTAGTTAATCACATAGTAATCTTCGAAGGCTGTTGTGAAAAACATTTTGGGTATGTTGAGTTGGTGGACGTGATGCTTCAGGCATTTCGGTTGATAAAGTGCAATATGCCACTGAAAACGTTGTTTGCGTTGATATCTGAATTGTTCCAAGCCAGTCTCGATGGCATCAGTGATGAAGATGGTGAACGATTTTGCCTAGAGGACCAAAGTGGATATATGACACCAAGGCAGATGGAGTCCAAGTATACTGTCTGACAACTGCTGGCCACTGATTGCGTAAGCCTGTGATGCTGATTACAAATGCAAATCAGACACGAAACAGTTTTATTAGTTTCTGCAATTGACAGTACTGGTGCATAACAACTGTAAAAAATTATGCTATTTGGCATACTTATGGTATAACATGAATACAATTTTTCTCAGACATGTTACGTGAGACACATTCCAAGCAAACCAGCTTATTCAGTGTGGCAAATTCTATTTAAAAATACCAAAAGGTTTAGAGGAGCTGACTTTTTAATATGTTGTCCAATGTTACTTTAAGATGCTAATGTAGCTGTGAATGTATATGTGAATGTGATTATGATACTCTGTAGCTTCCCCTATTGATGGTTGTACTGTAGCACTAGGCTCCACATTTAATTTACAAAATATACCACTTTTATTTGCAGATATTAAAGTGTAATTTATGTGCTCTTGAACTAGTGTACAGAATTTGCCAAGAGTGGATTGGGAGCATCTCTGAGTAGATGTTTTGAAAGGGCACTGCATAAATTACGCACTTGTTACATTAAAATGCACTTGTTTAGATGAGTTGGATGACTATTTGTGCAGTGCCTTTGAGAAGTACTTAAAAGACGGTACATTAAATGTCTTGATACATCCATATAGACATTCACTGCACAGCAAGATCGCTGCTCATTTATTGCACATTTCTATCGGCAGCCGAGTTTATGTGTGGCTACATGGTTCAAGAGTGAATAAGTAGTTTCAAAGGATGTAGTCTCATTTGAAATATGTATACCATGCCTCAACTGTTGCAAATAAATGATTTTTTATTGCAATATCAGCATGGCCAGTGCTTTTGGAAAGCTCTTTAAGGATAGCACATAGATGTTTGGTAAAATTACATTACAAAAACAAGCGAGTGACAGGAATTGAGGCAGGCTATTTCAGTAGGTTTTTACATCTTGGGAATGGTCTTTGTGGTCAAGATTTTCCACTTCCTGTGATTGCTTCATTTGGTGTGGCCAAAAGGTAGCATATACGCATTTGTTGTATTAAATTACATTACAAAAACAAGCGAATTAGTGATAGGAGTTGAGATGGGCAACCAAGTGTAGTTGTTTACCGCATCTTGGACGGCAGTTTTGATAGTTAAGATTTTCCACGTCTTGCTGCTTCGCTTGGCGCCAGGCTCTGTGTTGACACAGATCCTGTGCCACTTATGCATTACAAGCGCCTTTGCCAGCGCAATGGCTATCGATATTGTCATGTGCCGAGGTGTTATCGATCGAGAAGAATTGGTTCTCTCGTTCCTTTCGATTGCATTTGTTCGCCAACAAGAACATTCCCTCGGATGACCCAGCTGCACCCGGTGGTCAGTGCGTTTGACCATCGGTCAGCTGCCTGTGAATACTGCTTCATGTTATTGTTTCTGTTTGTTCTGGTTGTTGCGTTGGTTCATGTGGAAATACAAAGACTTTTCACAACATCTGTGCTTGGGCATAAATCCAGCTTTTCTTATAAATCTTGTTCTTTATTTGGCAATTTAGTCAGTCGAATGCCAAAGAGTCATGGTAAAGGAGTATGAAGGAAGGGTGGGTAAGGGTTAATATTAGGGCCTTGGTTGGGTTTAGTGTTGTAGTTAAGGTGTATATAACCCAAACGAATCAGGGTAATGTGGCATCAATATAGGGGGATTTGGTTAAATTTGGGGTCAGGATAGGTTTATTTTAGGGTAAAGATTAAAGCAGAGTCAGAAGAGGTGGTGTGGTGTATGGAGTGGTTGGAGTTGGTACGGGGCAGTTTAGTGTTATGGTTAAGATTATGGCCAAGGTTATGGCAGGGAAATGTTAAATTACAGGGTAGAGGTGGGGTCAGGATAGCTTTAGTTACAGTTGAAGCCAAGGTTGACCTTGCCAGGCAGGGATGCATAGAGTCATCTCTCATAATAATAATAAGACAATTTATGGAGCATAATAGTAGATATAGGTAATGTTGATTCTCTGTTTACCCAGTGAGGTGTTATCTTTTCCAGGAACAGATTCCAAAACCTCTCTGGCTTTGTAAGATCTTTCCCTGGAAAAAGGGCTGTGTGGAAATGTGTTGGGAAAAGTAAGAAAAACGATGGTTGTGATTTATCTGGTTTCTGCCTTCCCTGTTTAGCATATGCCAGATGACTCCTGCTGCATTTGTCATTACTTTTTGCGTTGCTGAGTCAGTCACTGTGATTGTAGATATATAAGAAGCTTGTCTAACAGGAAAAGCAGGGGCAGCACTTAATTAAGACGAGCTGAGAAAAGGGCTGAAGTGCCACAGACAGGGACAGCTGCTAGATTTTGCAGTTGCAAAAATCTGTATTTTACAAGTTATTCTAATTTGTATTGATTCTTTGTTTCGTTTCTTTGTATTTTATATTTTCCAGGTTTTTTATTGCTGTTTTAATTGATTATCCAAAATGATAGAATGGCCGAAGTTTCTCCAGATTATGTCTTTTTGACAAATATCCATTTCTCTTTCAAGTCCAAGAGTGGCCCTATATCTCGCACTGAGGTTAAGCTACCAAAATGGATTTGCAGCCATTTATGAATTTTCCTGCAATTGTGTTATATAAATTCCCAGTTATCTTACACGCAATGCAGTTGACAGAAATTGTAACAAATGTAATGTAACAAAACACTTATATAGCACTCTTCAAGCACCTTCCAAAAGCACTGCTTGCATGGCAACTGTTTGAATATTGTAGTCATTTTATGTATGCCTAAATGATAATAATGAATTCTGTCAACTTTGATGAGAGGTAGTTAAATTAACTGCTGGTGTCAGTGAAGAATAGATAGGTTCATTATTTTCCAACACAGAATATTTCAAATTATCAGTAATCAGTTACTTGCACTTCTAAAATTGCATTAGTGTCAAATTACTGTCTGGATTTTTTGCTACTCATCACTCAAATCTTTGAAGCCTTGAGCCATGAAGGCACGAGGTGGTCAAGGCAAGTGTGATACTGTTCAGCATAACCGTTTTCTTGATTATGTTAAACCCTAAGGACAGAGATACCAGATTTATTCATGAAGGCATATAACGGTTGTGTAGTTAACCTAACCAACCCGTGTTGTGTTGAACTTGCAGTCTGTGCAGGCCCAGTGAGAGAAGGGATGGGTGTTTGGTGGTGGTGATTGACCTCAAACACTGTAATAAATTATGGGGTTTAATGCACAAGCCCCTCAGGCCATTTGTTTTGCTATATTAGTCTATGAATGTGGTATTGGATATCAATACTGGAGAGTTCTTTAGTGCTTGGGATATATCGGTGGCAATATCAAAACTTTCATAGGATAACTTGATCATAGTTAAGTGGACTCTAATCTTGCAGTAAGCAGTACAGTATACAGTTCTTTTGAGTTCCCTAAACAAATATTTTATTATTATTATTAATAATAAGATATTTTAGCATGCCAATTTATGAATTTGCAGTGAACGGAGAGGTAGCTGCAAAAAGATAAACTGTCTTTAGTTGTTTCAGAGAAGTCAAAGATGACAGGCCAGCTGCTGAAATGCCCCCAGAGGGCTCCACGTATTTCATATGTAAACATTACAAGAAAAGAGAATATTCTGGATTAATGGATATCACTTTTGTGTTGCAGAGGTCAGAGTCCAGCCGAAGCAGAGTTCAACTTATTGGACACAGCTAGAAAAGTTGACCTCTATGGCATCCAGATGCATCCAGCCAAGGTCAGTTTTTGACATATGACATTTGCCCTTTTAACTGGTATCATGAATTGTTAGCCAATTTCTATAAGTGACTTAGCAAAATACTCTCTTATTGTTTTATAAACTATGAGATTTGGAAGTTTTGCAGATGAATTCTCCGTTAGCTGTTTGAACTGTTATTTAGAGCACTGTGAAATATCTTCAAGTTCCTCCTTGTAGGCATAACCACTAAACCAAAGTTGCCAAAGTTCACTGGTTTCTTGTGTTAAATAGAATAAAGCATTGATGTCTGCTCTCATGAATAGCTGGGAATCAGTCAAGTTGGCTGAATGGGGAAGAGATCACTCCAGAGATCAGGAATACAAAAGCACTACTTTGACATTTTCATAGAACTCAGGAAGTATGCAGCATACAGATTACCCTAATTACCAGCAGGATTATCTTCACCGGATGTTGTCTGGCTTACTTGCACAATGATCGGCTGATCTCTGTTGCTGCCAAGTCCTTATGACTACCCAGCGTTTGTTGATGTGCGTATATTGTGTGTGCCTTTCAAAGACCCTGTATAAACATCCGTTAGTGTAAAGTAAGGTAATGGTCCAAGTATTATGTGCCCTTTTCTATTGCTCTTGTTCTCAAAGGCATGATCCCTCAGGTTTTCTTTCTTTCTTGAAGTTTGGCAACATTGGCAACAAGTTATGCAAGTTAACTTTTGGTGTTGCATCAAGGGAAACCATTGTTTACCTAATACTGTTACTATTTACCTAGTATAATTCCTATGGATAGTAGTACTCAGAGGAAACAAACGCTTACCTGTTGCCGTTATAGAGACATAATAGTAGGAGTAATACCTGCCTTATCCACTTGCTGATTGATCGATGCTTTGCCATAATGTGGTTGGTGTTACCTGTTCAATTAGGATCATGAGACTGTACCACTTCATCTTGCCGTCGCCCACATGGGGATTCTCGTCTTCCAGAATCTGACAAAGATCAACACGTTCTCCTGGGCTAAGATTCGGAAGCTGAGCTTCAAGAGAAAGAAGTTCCTCGTCAAACTCCATCCGGATGGATATGTAAGTAAATTTACCATAACTCATGGCAAATTGTTTGTGTGCGCGTGAAATACATGTGCATCCATACGTGATTGCTTGCATAGTTCTGTTTAGTGTTTCATGACGGTGCGCACAATACCCAGGTGCGCAATATATAATGATTTTTAAAAATGTTTGCATATAATACCATTATTTAAAAACACGCAATAACAATCCGCTATTTGTGTTTTCGGATTTTTGAATTTTCTTATCACGCGCTTGGTTTTTAACAAAAGAAATATCGTCAATGTTTACCTGATTATCGCTCAGTGTTGCTTTTTATATAATGATTTTACCGTATATACTCGCGTATAAGTCGAGAAATTTTAGTCTATTTCAGGTTGACGAAAAAGCTCTTCGACTTATACGCGCGACGCTAAATAGACAGATGATTTTCGGACCGATTTTCGGACTGAAATTTAAACAATGCAAAAAGCGGACCTAAAATTACGTTTGTTTCAGTTGTCTGCTTTTTACATCATTTTTCAAGAGAAATGACATTTTATATGCTTTCTGAATAAATATTGGTCAAAACGAAATATACTTCACTTATAATAATGTTATTGTATATATCATGCGTCAAAAGCGAATTCCTTTATTATCGCCTGCTGAGACCTCCGCCCGAAGAAATGAAATATTATCAAGGTATGCATACCTTATTCCTAATCGTTACATCACGATTTCTATAGTGCCAAAAGCCATGAAACCAACTTCAGCACTGGCTTAGTCTCATAATCGGAGTACGGAAACAAATAACCTACCGGGTAACATCAGAGTGCGCGTTGAACAGATCAAAACTTGTAAAAATTTTTTAATATTTTAAATCAGTCTCCTTCATCTGCATTTTTCCCAAGAAGTGATTAAGCGCTACATAAATTATTGATCTAACACTTGCAAGCGTCAAGCCTAAGCCGCCATCTTAATTTCCGCTTTCATTCTACATGGAGAAACAGCATGGACGGGTGAAAACCATGCCAAAATTACGGTAATATATTTAACGGAATTTTATAAAATTAAAAAAAAACTTTACAGAAATTTAAAATTAATTTGACGTAAGAGATGATTTTTAAATTATTTTTGTTAGTTTCAAATAAATTGCTGATCGGATAATATAGGAATAGAAGACACGCTATGAGCGGATTTTTCTACTCTAGATGAAGGATAATGCGCTAGGTGCAGTCAAAATGTATGTCCTGGGTATAGTGCTTGCGCACTATGCTGCGGTGCGCATTATATGTGGATCAAAGTAAAAATCAGGCAAAATAATGCTATTGCGCATTATACACAAGTGCGCATAATAACCCGGAAAATACGGTAGTTCTGTTTAGTTTGCCTAATGTCTGGACTACTACGACTTTCATCTCACTTGATTACATCTGCCAAAATCATCATCCTTTAGTATCCAAAAAATTTGTCCTGTTTATATTCTTAACTGTCCAGAAAATTCTTCCAGATTTATAACATTTTGTTGGAACGATGTGGGTTTATGAAGCATTGCAGGTAGCAAGCTCTTTTTATTTAGGATGCCTAAGGTCAGTGTCAGCTTCCTTTCCAAAAAGAATGAGACATGAATTTTTTATTGATTTTTGAAAATAAGCTTCTTGTTGGGAGTGCCATGCTTGAGGGTTGCTGACCCAAAATGCCCGGGACCAATTCCATTTCTGATTAGTGACACAAACACAATCGATGAGTGCATTCGGCTGGCGGGTTTATACAGTCTATCTGGACTGTTTGATGTAATCTGCTAGATATGTTATTGCCACGGTCCAGACTATTTTCTTTGGCTTTATATCTGATCCAGTTTTTTCAGGATTTCATAACGAGTATGATTGGAACATGGTATTGAATATGGCAGAATGTCCTCCCTGATGACCACATCACAGAGGAATTGATTTTATTCTCGGCATCCATTTATTACTGACCATCTATAATAAACATATATATGTTCAGAATATTTGTGCAGAACGTTGTGTTGTGTTGTATGTTTGTGCATTTGTTTTACGTTGCTTGTGTTTGTGCTGTGCGACATTTTATAGGAAAGGAATTTTTGTGCATGATGCTGAGGGGGTCAGTTTTCCATGATGGCAGCCATCTATGATGTTGCTTTGTAGACGATATGCAATGAAGATAAAGTGGTTGTTGTGTGAACAGGGTTTCAAGAATCCTGTTCGTGAGCGCTTGAGGTTTTTAACGATCAAAATTTAATTTGATGGTTCGTCCTAGCTAGCCAGAGCTTGTGCAGTTTGAATTTAATATATACGAAATTAAATCCTCAAATTAAGATCAATTGCTGAGACTTAAATCATCCAAAAACTGCTGTCATGATGATATTTTTATTTAAGTGATTTTCTGGCAAACCATTTTGTTAAGCAGTTGCTAGGAATGTTGATGAAACACCTGACTGCACTTTGCAGCTGAACAAGACGGATGTGTTTAATTTCTTGAAGTGGTCCCTTTGAACTCATGAATCTGTGATATTTTGTCAGCTTGAAAGCCCTGGAGCTGTTGTTTCCTGTTACGTTTATTGCTTGCTCGAGTCATGTGGTGTCTATCCTGGGCGCTGAATGAAGGTGTCAGTGGTCGGCAACAAATTAAGTGCTGTATTACAAGTATTAATAACTAACGACAGCATAAACACCATTTGAGTGACTATTTTAAGATTCTGACTGTGTCATCTTTTGGTGCTCCTTCCATAATCGAGATTATTTAAGTTCACTGAACTATTAGATTAGATCGTGCTTCTCAGATGGATTATGAATTTGATTCTCACTTCGCATGAAGCGACCATTAATTGATGACTTGTGCATTATAACAACGGCACTATTGAAGCCATTAGATTAGGGCAGCTGCAGACGCACACAAAGAAAAACCACTTTCAGTCTAAAATATTTTAATCATAAGAAATAATTCATGTCTGGTAACAATAGTTTTCATATCTGTCAGACATTAGTTATTGTAATTTTTTTTTTGGTGTTTGCTGCAACACTGCTTAGTAACATTAGCAGCAGTAGTAGTGGGATAACAGTAATAATATAATACTAATAATATTTTTAAAATATAATTGTAATAATAAATTACGCAAAAAGGTGGATGTTCAGTTAACACATGAGCTATTGGTTAAAAGCAAAGAACTTCAGGCCAATCTAACGATCAGAAAGAACCAGTAAAAATAAACACAGTGAATATTGCAATCACAAATCAAGACTTGCTCAAGACTATGGCCAAGACCAAAGGTGCAAGCTGAAAACTGGAGTATTAAGACCAAAACCGAGACCGTCTCATTCAAGACCAGTGCCAAGGCCAAGACTGCATTTTTTGTCTCGAGACCAAGAGCGCAATGTTGAGACCCATCACTGTTTCTAGCAGAGACAAAAGGAAGACTGCAAGTGGAGTAGTGGATCACAAATATCATTCTATTGTAACTGTGATTGTTATGACAACAATTTATATAGCATTGTAAGTATTGATCTGCTTCTAGCGTGCTTTAAAATATCAACAGTCAGCACAAGTGCTAGGAGTGAAATGACAGGTAGAGTTTCAATTGTTTTTTGAAAGCATGAACACTTATTGGCGTCCTGAATAGTCACGGTAAGGCTGTTCCACGCATGCATGCCAATGGCCTGAAAGGCCCAGTCTCATGTTTTGGTACTATATGTAGCTGCCTTTTCCTGCCCTGGTGAAAACTAGAACACTGACCCTAGACTTAGTAGTCCAATTTATAATTAACTTGTGAAATAAAATGCCTTTTCAAAGTTAAAGTAATGATTGAATGAGTTGGTAATTAAACGGGAGATTTTTGTCCGGATGATTTTGCAGTTAGTTGGATTAGGTCTTAGCCTATTGGCTTTTGCTTGGAGTGCCTTGCAGAGTGGCTTAGTGTGTCGGAGCGGGGCGTTCATCGGAACTTCAGCAGTCCCGGGGCTGTAATTGGCAGTCATGCCCGATTAGTGCCAATCGTGTTTATCCGGGAACCTCTGCTTGTTGAGACCCGCAGTGTGCAGTTGTATATAAAACCGGGCCTTCGTAAGTTTCCATGTCTACCCGGACCCGTCCATCCTGATCAATACTTCTGCGCTCCTCGCGGGTCTTGCCTTGCCGTGTGTGCTGCGCGGTGGAGATTGGGGCCTCGATATTGCTTGGCTTTGCCTGCAGGATAGCTTACAGGAACATTGTGGAATTATGGTTTCTCTGTCTCATCAATCTGGCTTTCACCTAAGGTTGCATTTCTTGTGATCTTTGGATGTCGCACGACAAATAAATAGTCTTGTTTACCAACTCGGTTTTGTGTGATTCTCCTTGTCACTGCATCTGTAATCAGTGCGGTTGGTCATCGTCATTTTGCTTTCGGTATTGCCATCGTTCCTCGGTTCTTATCATTATTTGTCAGTGATGAATATGTTGATACGGATACAGATCACTTTATAAACAAACAGATCACCTTTGCCTCAATGACAGAAAAATACACAAATTTAGCAAAAGTACAGTTGGTGACTAAATAAAATTTTAAGGAATCAGTGGCGGATTTGGTTTGGTGATGCTCTACCAAGAGGCTGTTAAGAGGCAACATACACGTGCTGTTGTAATTACAATGATCTTTGTGAGGTTCTCAAAAGGTGCCATATAAATAACCAGATACATATATACATACTTATATACATACATACAGATATTTCCATACAATATGCACCCTCCCTGATAAGTTTGGCAGGCTGGTATATCTCTCATTGAGTTATCATTGCGCCCTGGATGTCGTTATCACTGCCCGAACTTCAGAATATGAATATGGCCGTGAAAGTACAACTGAACGATTACAAGATGCTAATATTAGCAAATTTGTTCATCATCTTTCGTCGTTTTTCTTCATTATCTTCTGTTATCAATCTATACTCTTTATCATCTGTCCTCTTTGTGTTTATTCCATATCATATCTTTTACATTATCTGGCAGGTTTTTGGTCGTTGGTACAGTAAAAGCACTCACAAATATGTCTTCAGATTAAAGATCAGTGAAAGATGCATATGCATACTGAGTCCACTGTTCACCAGTGACTCCTGGAGTCTTTCTACTTCTACAAGTATTCTTTACAACTAATGTCTGCTGACTGTAGACAATAGTATGTAATGCATGTATGCAATGTATGTATATATGTACTGATATGTATGTATGTATATTGTTTGTATGTATGTATGTATGGATGTATGTATGTATGTATGTATGTATCTGCACAAATTTTTGCATCCGAACATTTACAGTAAAAGTCCGGTAACACATGGATGACCGTAGTCATGCCATCAGAACCGTGTGTTAATGGAACTGTACTGTTGAAATATGCTGAAATATCAGAATTTGCATGTTACAGGTTCCTATATAGGTCTGTTAATCCATATGTGCATTTAGAGCATACTTAATGTAGAACTATTTACTATCTTTTTAAAAATATAAATAGAAATGTGGATGTAATAAAACTGCTAAACACAGTGAATCATTAAAACTGTTTTAAAATAATAAATTTAAGCTTTAAAAACATTAAAACTATTGTTTAAAAGAATGTTTTCAAGTTAGACTAATACAACAAGTCTGCATGATTTATTAAAAGATTATACATCATTTACCAAGAGTATACAGTGATGTAAAGCTGCCTCAGATGATTCGTTAATAATGACGTAGTAGTTCTTTTACCTCCTCTTCGTTTACGATATCATTAAATGACAGCCTCATTCAGTCAGTCATCTTCTGCTAAAATGAAAATCGATAGCATGACAGATACAGATATATGTGATACATCTCATAAATGTCGACAGTCAGAAGAAAGGAGACGGAAGTATGTGCACAGTACATCGCTGCATGTAAATGAGTCTTCTATTGTGTAGTGCCAGTCTCTGTACTGTGCATTAATGACTTCTGTGTGTAAATTTGGTATCATTGGGAGGCATGATGTTGCTGCCATTAACTAATTTTGTGTGTTAGTGGAACGTGCATTACCGGACTTTTACTGTATGTTGGACCTTGCCTGGTATCAAAGGGAGATAAAGACCTAACGCCTGTGATAATCAGACATCAAGTGTTTCATTGATTTCTGCGATGAGTTGTTAAACGATGTGTCCATATGGCCATATTTTCCCAGGGTTTCATGTTATAAGATTTCCAAGCATATGTTACTGAAAAGTTGCAAATGAAGCTAAAATCCAGAGGATAGGTCTGGTTTGAAATTATGCTTAGATGAAATAATCACTGGTGCTATCAGATGTCACATGATAAAATCCCTTTGGCACTATATGTATATATATGTGTATATATGTGTATATATGTATATATATATATATATATATATATATATATATATATATATATATATATATATATATATATATATATATATATATATATTCAGTCCAAAACTGGCACCATACAAGTTGGAACAGGTTGTTTCTAGAAAGAAAATTGGTCGCTTCATTAAGCATTTTAGGTTTGGCATTCATTGCAAAGTATCATTGTCAGTCCACACTGCAGTCAATTTTTAATTATTGCCCAGCTGTTGGTCTTACTTTACATGAGTATTTGTTTTCTAAATTAATCTTTTCTATGCTGCCGCTAAAGATGGAGGTAAACAGCCCAGCATGTCAGACGTTACATGTATGTTGTATCATGATACATGTTTCTGTGGTATCTCTGGTCAGGGGAGATGGCATCATTTGTTGGCTTGTTTTAATATCCAAACATTTCACGTATTTTGTAGTGAGCAGGGCATAGTATTGGAGAGAGAAGCCTTGCCCTGGAAAATTTATCTGTAAAATTCACCACATGTAAAATTTGACGTTTTTACCATCGGGGTCTTACGGTGTAATCGATCGGTTCATGATTTGGATTTTTACCTTCAGTTTACATCTGCTGATTGCCTGTGTGGAATGCCTGATATTTAGTTTAATTTTACATGGTACTTGCACTCTGGATTGATTGTGATACCTGTCACTGTTTGCCGACCAGCTGTTTCTTACTATACGAGACTAATGTGATTTTTGTGTGGATTTCTGGTTGTTAGTATGCATGCATCTAGAGCCATGCCACTTTTTAAATGCAATTCTCTGCTTTTGTTTGAGCACAATGCACCAGCTGTAGTGAAAAGAAACAATAGGTGCTTCATACGAACAACAGTGCAGAGAGATGGAAGTGACTGCTTGGACTTCAAGGAATATAGTCCTTGACTGTTACTTTAAAGGATAAGCCACATGATGAACCAAAACTTGCTTAGTCCTGAACACCAGATTAGGAAAATGGTAAAGGTAAAACCAGCTGATAACCCCAGACTGGCTTAAGCCAGAACGACACAGTAGGACTTCACATCATAGAACTTAAAATGATCAGGTAATGGTAACACACTTGTGTACATACTTCGATAGAAACTCCTGGGCAGCGTGTTGTTGACGGCAAAGGATAATTCAGGTGAGGTACTTAACACAATGGTAGCAATCCAACGGACAGAAAGTCTTGCACTGGTTCTCAGTACTTACCCAAAAATGATGGAGAGCTGAGTTGGAACCATATGGAATGAATGACCAAAGTGCATTGCGCTGGCATACTGTGCATAATTAGTTTACCTTAACATGTGTTGATTTCTGTGTTCTTGGTTCAGAAAGTAGGTTCTGTTTGTCCTGGGTTCAAAATGTAGGTTCTCTGATTAGACAGTGTTTAATTTGAACTGCATGGGCATTATGTCATGCATGATTGGAGATCAACATTGTTCAACTCTGTCAGTAAGGTTAGCAAACCCGGAACCTCAGGTAACACAGACCAGATACATAAACCTGTCTTCTGGGCCTTAACTGTTACCAGTAAAAGATCACTTAGTTTACTAGCTATACATTACACAGTGTGGTAGCAGTTATGGTATGTTATACTGTGTGATGTCTTCTGTAAGCTTTGTAGCAGGATCTTTTGAAGTGTATCTGTTAGCCATCACCCTTAAGTATTTTTTCTAGGTCAGTAGCCGATGCTGCAGGTGTAGCAGAGGATGCACTGGACTTTGCTGCTATCTTAAGTTCCTGTGACTCCATGGAGGCTTAATCTTAGTAGAGCCCACCCACTTGGATGTAAACACGTAATGAGCCACCTACCGGGCAACAGGGTTTCCCTTGGACTGCTGACTGCAGCAGCTTAAATTTTCGACTCAGAGCTTGCCCGGTAGGTGGCTCATTAGATCAAGTGGGTGAGGTATTGGCCTAGCACAAACAAGGTTCATTCAAGTTATTAGAGTTGCAGTTGAATTACAGGTAACTTGATGATTGATTGTGATCTGCACCTGATGTTAAACTCTGTGCACAGCTGTGCAACACAATTGGCTGCAAGATCCTGTGTAGAGGATGTGCTGTAGTTAATAAAACTGTGGTACTTGGCTTCCAAGAGGTTACTCCGTTTTTCTTTAGATTAGTTTGTTAACTATGGGTGTATATTTTTATAGCACTGACCATCAGTGCAGATGTGCATGCCAGTACTTGTTTTTAAAACAATTCTGGACTTCCTGGAAATTCTAATCACCTCAAGGCAAAGGATCTTTCGGTTGTTTTATTACCTGGAGAAATGTATATTTTGTTGTTGGCCAGTAGCACTGATTGACACAAATTTACAATTCTGGAATAGAGGTGCCAAAAGTTAGGAAAAAATTTGGCTAGGGTACCCGAGTCCATTTTGAGTGAGTACCCGACTACTCAGCAAGGTTTACTAATAATTCATCCAGCGGGCAGCATATGAGTAGGCCTAGTTCAGTTTGCCAAGCAGTCACTTTACCCACAAGGCTGCAATATCTTTAAGCCGACCATTACAGGAGCACACTATTTCTGTTGACTAGAGACTTAAGAAATTCGTTACTCTGTGTGCTTCACCGATTGCTTACTGTCAGCTGCAACCTGATAAATCTCACCTCAGACAACTACACACTATTATTATTAAGCTGTGAACCGTTGATTGATACAGCGATCTGCTGATAATAATGCTTCTTTAGCCGAGTTTTGGGTTATAAGATTCACCACCAAGTGCCACCCTTTCTGCGGGTACCCTGGCCTCCAGGCGCCTGCTGGAATACACATACTATTCAAAGACAAGTGTGGGATGAAGATGGTAATATGTTTCCTAATGCTCTTAGACCATTGGTTTAATGTTGATGCTCATCTGTCTGTTAGATATTGCTTGCCTGTCAGTTAGCTATTCCCTCACTTATTTCACTGGCTTCGAGCTACTAATGCTCATGATTGTGGTGCTATAGGTCTACACATGTAAATTCAGTTCTGTTGTTTCACTGAGTAGTTTGCTGTGAATATCAAGGTGGATGTTGTGATACTGCCAACTCTTTTGAATTACTAGCTCAAGACTTTGCTTGCTGAAGTATTGAAGGTTTTGATATAACTGAGTAATTCTCAAAATTTTCACCATTCTTGATGATTTGTAGGTTTTTGGTTGAATTTTGTGTTGTGCCATAGATTCAGTTGCATCCCATAATATTTAGTTGCTGTACATCTTAGTAGCGGTTATTTTCTTTATTTGTTGGCTTCTGAAAAAATGTTTCTGTAAACTTTTATTTTTCTCTGATGGCTCTGTGAAGGAAATATTAAATGTGTTTTAAAAATTCTCGTTTTAATGGGTCCCTCCATAGTAAGTCCTTAAAACTAAGTTACAAAATTGCTGACCATTGATATCACTTTAAAATCTTGTACCCACGGTTATTAGGTTTTAATTTCTTGACTGTAATTACTCGTAACTGTTGATCATTCTGTTGGTTAATATCTCCAACAGGATTTCATTTGTCCATAACTGATCCATTATTTAGTAGTAGATCTCTGTCAAATGTACAGCCTTCTTGTGCATCGTTTCCTCTGCCTATAATAATCTCCCTCTGTGCTATACAACTTGATTAAGTTCAAGAAAGATTCTTAGCTTAGCCTAAGTTACTTACAATGTATTTTTAAATCTGTTACACAGCCATGTTGGTAGTGTTTTTGAGAAACTCCTAAACACTACGTGTAAACACCCAGATACGCAACATACATACAAGTACCTACGTACATTCCACGCATACATACCTACATATATACACACATGCATGCATACATACATACAAACACACATGTACATTCATACTTAAATACACGAATATGTCCTTCCAAATTAACATACATGTGTGATACTAGGTTATGCTGCAGAGTATTTATGTAGCACCTTTTTGGGCAGGCACTGTGTAACTGACTGTCCTGTGACCTACGATGCATTTTGCTCAGGGTTACTACAAAGACACTGTCGAGTTCTACTTTGAGTCGAGGAACGAATGCAAGAACTTTTGGAAGAAGTGCCTTGAGCACCATGCTTTCTTCCGATGTCACTCTGTCAAACGTCTGCCTCGAAACAAGACACGAGTCGTCAGTCGCGGCTCGTCTTTCAGGTCAGCCTAAGAAACGGGAAATTACTGTTTTGAACTCTGCAACTTTTTGTGTCACGTGCAAAGTAGATATAATTATGCTTCTGTTAATTCAGCAATTGAAAAATTTTTGATTTGAGCTTGGTTTTGTGTTGTCAGATTTGTGTAAAATTCCTCTGAGAAAATTCCTCTTTAAGAAATGGTGTATAAATATGTCATCACAGTAGTATATGTATATGTGTATGTGTATATGTATGTTCTAGTATTTTGATATGGATACTTTTAACTAATGTCTTTTTCTGTTTAATTCTTTGTACTATGCTCTTGTTCTAGCAGATCAGTTATGCTGTCTACCAGCCCTTTGCATAAATTGGCTCAAGTACATATCCTAACCTGCGTTCAGTACTTTATTCTGGTGACTTGGTGCGTAATTCACTGCTGGACAGTCCAATTTGCATACTTTATTCTAAATGTGTATCGTGTAATTACTGTTAAGTATATTTTCTGAATGTGCTTCTTATGTATCTAGATATTCCGGCCGCACACAGAAACAGCTCATTGAACACGTTCGTGAAAACTTCAACAAGAGGCCAAAGTTTCAGAGGTAAATCACCATATGTGATACTTTGACAGATATTTTAAACAGAATTGTTGGCTGAGTAGATTTTGTGAATTACTAGATGAATTGAAAGAACAGTTTTTGGTTCAAAAGATAATTGAAGGCATAGCAGTTGATTTAGGAAGAGAAAAACTCATCAGGAGATTTAGGAGGAGAAAGACTCATCAAGAGTTTTAGGAGGAGAAAAACTCATCAGGAGATTTAGGAGGAAAAAACTCATGAGGAGATATATGACTTTTTGGCATGCATCAGTGTCATTTATTTGGGCTTTTTAAAAAGATGGATAGAGGTCTAGTGAGATAATTGAAGTTAGAGGTTGAGTTGGTTGCAAGTAGGTTACAAACACTGGGCACAAAATGTAGTGCTAACCACAGGTCCCAAACTTTACTACCGTGGGTCCCACTTTGGGATTCTCTGGTCATACGGTGGCCCATGATGTAAGATTTTAGACTCTAAGTCAAGTATGGAGAATGTAAAATGGGGTTTCAGGAATTAATAGTTGATCCACTTATGCAGACGCCATGACCCACTTTTTGGGAGACACTGGTGTAAACAGTGCAGCATCGTGATGAACACTAGAGGCTGATGATGTGTGTAAACGAGTGTGATTTAAGCTAGCAGCATCATTAACTGCTACTATGCTCCTTGACTTTTTGAGATGTCTTGTTCTGAGAACTGAAGCTTGTCCTGCCTTCTTCTCTTGCACTGAAACAATCTTCCGCTACACTTCCACTGTAAAAGATTTCCAGCTCAGATCTTGGTTTTTAGATCTGTTTCTGATTTGATTCTTAAATGTATGTTTGTATCGAGAGATTTACATAGCACCATTCAAGAACTTCTCAAAGCGCTGTATACATGGATATAAAAATGATGGAAAGGAGGTGCAATTTTAGGTTGACTGAAAACGTATGTCGATCTGAGTCATGCAGAACAGGTCAAAGGTGTAAGGGAAGGTTGGTTCAAAAGGTTGGGCCTGTGCATGAGAAAGCAGTATGGGCTTGAGTAAGTATGCAGAAAGGAGGCTTCAGCAGATCTCCATGAGCACTTTGACAATCTTGTTGACAATGATTGTCAAAGTTGATGCCTATCGACAGGATGACAGCTTCTCAACATATCTACATATATTTGTGTTCAAGATGAAGTTATTTCTATGCTAATAAAGTGCTAGTATTTCTGTGTGTAGCAACTGTTTTGAAGCTAAATAATTCATTAGTAAGGCTTCATGAAATCCTCTGAGATGAACCAAATGATGACAATTTCTGTTTGATGTTTCATTTTATGGTTTTATTCGTCACGACAAAATGATACAGACCGTAAGAGATTTTTTTTATTTAGAAGTGAAATTCTGCTGGTGCTGCCTTCTACTTTTGTTTCTGATGCTACCAGTTAGATAGATGCAGCTAAAACAGTCATTGTCACTAATTATGCCTAACGATGATTATATGCAATCAGTCACAGGTTGTAAAAACTCTGACTGATAGAACTTGTGCATCCTTCAGAAAGAAATTCAGTTACAGAACTGCACTCTGTGTCATGTAGTTCGCATTAATATGTCATTGTACTGTTAAATCTTGAAACCTGTTCTTTTGTGAGTTATTGTTACTTCAGATTAAGCAGTTTATCAATATTTTTATATGTGTGGCACTTAAGTTGTGAGTTCTGAGTACATGTATGAACACTGAGGTTCAGTGCCTTTGAGCAGCTGTACAGTCATGGGTTCAGCTATACTGCCATCTATGGTTTCGTCTTCTGACATTTTTCCTTCCACTAATTTGCCTTCTAACATCTGCGTGCTGCTGTTTTGCCTTTGGTGGCTTTGTTTTTGATGTCTGTATCTTTTCATGGTTTACCTTTCACAGTTTTGCCTTACCTTCAAACTCTGGTTGCTGCATTGAGTTCTGCTTCTTGGCTTTCAGCTGCCTCTGACTTAGATCATCCTGCTGTCTGTTGGAACTGATTGATGTCTTAATTTGAATGATGTATGATCAATTCCATGCATCTGATAACGGTTTAAATGATACCAGTTGTTACTGGATTTGATTGGATTAAAACAGACTTTATGCGATTAGAACAGATGCTACTAGATTGCTAACCACTCAAACATCATAGCTTGCTTTTATGACTGTTTACAAAGCAATTATGTCGTTTTATTAACGTGAATGCTGGTAGTGAGTGGTATAAAACTGGATTTTTCTTAAGGGTATTGACAAGTAGTAATGCGTAATTAGTAATTTTCCATTTGTAATGTGTCGTGTGAATAAGAACTACTATTTCACTAGTTCATTTAGTCTAGTGTCTAGTTGGAGGATGCACAACAAAGGTGACTGGTAGAGTTTGCTTTATGCTTGGAAAGTCTCATCCGCCAGGGTCACTTTGATGGTTGTCCTACTTGAAAGTTTATTTCCTCTTGACGTGAGCTTTCGCTTTGACTGATTACTTCTGTGCTACAGCGTTGGACTGAGTTTCTGCTGTCCTTTGCATATCGGCATGACTATAGTTCTCACTCTTTAACATTTCTCACATTATTTGTCACTTTCTGCTGAAATGAAACTGTAATCATGTTCCATTACTATCACTTGTCTTTCTCCAAGTACACGATTTGATGTAGACTGCATGGAATTTCATAATTTCATGGCTTTTCTCTTTTCTTTTGAGTCACATTAAGAGACTCACTTTCTTAGAGACTGATTCTTATTATTTTAATACTGTGAAGAATGTAGTAACACTCACAGGTGTGTAGCCAGGTGTATGTGCTTTGGAGTGGCTCATAGAAGATGTCCTTAACATTTAACTACCGTAGATTATATGATGTTACACTACAAGGGCTTTTTGATGTGCATTACACTCGTGAAACACTTGACAAGAAACTCTTTAAGCTAATCTAATGATTACCTTTTTACATTTGTAAAATAGTAAGATAGTTGTAACACCTTTGAGAGGTTCTTAATAGGTGCTGTACAAAGATGCAAACATCTACAAACATGTGTAACATCTCGTTAAACCCCTATTAAAGAAACCAGATCTGATATTATTTCCTTTTCAAAAAATTGGGACTGCAGAAACATTTGACTATCGGAATGATGTACCTCTTGTCTGCTGTGACTTTTCACAAGTATTCTTCTGATTTTGCCACCTGACTTGATTGTCCACACCTGATCTGAATTTGATTGACTTTTAATTTCTGTACTGTTCTTTAACGTGCTGAGAATGGTTGAGTTTATTAATTTTGGTGGTGTGCTTCTAGTGTGCAGTTGGCAATGGGACAGGTTTTAGTTTTAAAGCTTGTGTGTGCTATCAGTTATGAATTTGGTTGCACTGTGCTAAACAGGGTGCAGAAGATTTTTAACCACGCATTTATTATGCATTTCTATCTGTAAGAGTCCTTAAGGGCACATTTGTAGGATCTTTTGACTGAAGCACAGACTAGGCTGCATGTGTGCATCTATTATCTCTGCAGTGCTGTTATAATTGTTCTTGCTACTATCATCGTCTTTTATTTATTCATCGATGCAGTTATTCATCCATTTGTTCGTTCTTTCGTTCATTCAGAGCATCCATAACTTATGCCCCTTGAAGATATTTATTGAGAATTTCTCCTAGCCCTTCCCAATCTCATTATGATTTTTTTAAATTTGTTTTGCCATTATCGCTCTTTTGTAACATTTTAAAACGCATTCATAATTATTTCTGTTATCATTGTCGTTGTCATCGTCGTCTTCAGTACCATCATCAGCAGCAGCACATTCCTCGTCAGTGCTACCAGCATTGCAGTTAGTAGCATAGTGTAATTCATTTATAGAAGATTTGGTTTAACTGGTTGGAAGTTTCATGTTCTCTGTTCTGCATTCAGGTCAACAAGTATGAGAACTGTGTCAATGAGCCACAGTGCCATGGCAACGCCCAAGACTGGAACCCTGAGTTCGAGGGACCTTCACATGGGCCACCACCTGAGCCTGTCGAGCGGGTCACGTATCATCAACCCGGAGAGGATCTCAATGGAGGAGATCAGCAAGCAGAATGGTAAGGACACCACCAGCCACACGGAAGCTCATGACGGACCAACACCAAGCCAGAGCCGGTCGCTACAGACGTTCCACGTTGGTGACGAGAACAAGAACCAGGTGGCGCAGATGAATGTGACATCTTTTGACAAGGAGGGAAACTACGACAATCTGATGAAGCACAGACCGTCAGCCGAACTACGAACAGGTGCTTTAGACGATTTTAATTGTTCGTATTTTAAGAGTAACTATGAATCTAACCAAATACTGGGGGCAGGGAAAACAAAAGATGAAAAAGACTACCAGGACAATACTTCACAGGACTCATACCAGCTCACAGAGAGTCGAGACTCGCTCGATTTCGACCGAGTCGAAACCGGTGAGCACAGAATGCATGGCACTTATGATGGGATTGATGGGAGGCTGCTGGTTAAGGAGCTGCAGAGGCAGGTTGAAGCCAGGGAACAAGTTGTGCAGTGTGAAGTTGATGAAGAAATGCAAGAAGATTTAATAACAGGTGATGAAAATAAGTGCATTGTAGATAATAACATATCATATAGGCAGAAATGGGAAGATAGGGATTCAGTAGTAGATCCCGGGGAGAGAAGGAGAAAGCGGTTTTCTAGGGGAGACGCTGTTCGGGGTTTGGATGATGATTCCAATCTGGCGGAAACTGGTTTTGTATCAAATGTTCAGCCAGAAAATGGCAAAGGCAGGAGGTCACCTTTGCCAGGGGAAGAGGCAGTATTATCAGAAGAATTAAGAGAGACTATTGAGCAAAATGAGGCACAGTTTCCTGCACCTACAGAACAAGAAACTGAAATTGGAACCAGTAAAACTGTCGAGTCAGATGCCACTCTCACGGAACAGTTGCCAATACCTTCGGATCAGTCAACTGTGCCGTCGTGTGAAGCACTCAAACCCCTTCCTCCTACAGAAGCAGCAAAACAGGCTTCTGACCATCCCAAAGAAACAGTTGTTACATTTTTGGACCAGTCGTTAGAACCTTTAGAAGAAACGAAACAGCCTCAATTTTTAGCTGATGGTCAACTCCAAGAAACAAGAACTGAAGAGGACCAGCTCAAAACTGCTCAGACATCATCATATGGCACAAATAACATCCAGGCGTCAGAGAAAACTGACGACCAGAGCATAATCTCCCAACAAGTTGACGAAGAGATTCTTTACGTCCTTCATAAGCGCCATCTGGTTTCTACTGGTGAGCAGACGGATGAGTCGCTACTAAAAGAAGTTCGTTATGCTTCTCTGCCTTTATCATTTTGCCGCAGTCGGTCACCCTCACCTGGTCGCATAGCAACAAAGGAAGAGCAGAAAGCTCAGCTGGAAAAGATCAAAGCGACGCTTACGAGTATGGTGGTCCCAGCAATGAAATCGCCGAAGTCGCCGGGTGGCACGAAGAGAGCTTTCGATTTTGTGATATATAACAAACTGCCACCGAAGGACAGTTTCTCGTACAAGGATGATTCGCTCAGTCCATCCTCGCTTGAGAGGGAGATCATGATGCACAGGCGTGCCACAAAGACTGTTTCTGGACCTGAAGCCATTCGTGAGCCAGAGCCTGGACCAGCCAGATCAAGAACCACGATGGACCAAGAACAACCAGCCGAAGATCTACCGAAACTGAATGACATCGATGACATCCTGGGAAACGCCGAGTCTGAATCGGATGCAGAACTTGATGCTAAGATGTTGGAGGTAATGACGCCAGAAATGGAAGAGGAGGTCAACCGAGTTCTGAGCGACATGGGGCAGGATTCTGTTGACAGTGTTAGCAATGAATCTAGCATTGCAACAGAAGGGAGGCTCGACGATCTTCCGCCACCGATAATAGAGAGTGAATCTATCGATATGGATTTTCTGGAGAACATTCCGCTTCCTCCGCCGCTGATCGAGAATGAAAGAGACTTCGAGCAGTTAGGATGCTGCTTTGTGGATGCAGATGTTGCCAACATCAACATCTCTGATATACCTCTTCCAGATGAGGGTAATGAAGGGTTTTTTGACAGCACATTAGAATGCTTATTGATTGCCCCTCCATTTGAAGAAATTGAGGAGAACCAAGCGGACTATTTTGACATCAGCGAGCTACCTCCCCCACTTCCTGTAGATGAACTTATCGAGGGCATTCTTGAAGTTGAAGACTTTCCCCCAATTCCTCCTCCAGCTGAAGACTTTGGCGAACCTTTGGACATGAAGAACGAAGAACAAAATATTGCTGCAATACCAGAAGAAGAGTTGCCTAAGATCTGTTTAAGTAAAATTCAGCATCAGCCGTCGTCAGAAGAGAGCCTTCTGCCGCCGCCTCCTCTGTGGTTAGAAGAATTGGAAGTTGTGGATGATGACCCTGCACTGCTTCTACTACCAGAGATTATCATTCGAGCTGCCTCCGATGTGGACCTTCCATCGCTGGATGATTCCACTTTTAGACCAGAAAATCCAAATTCCACATCTCCAGTCATCTGTGTTTCAGTGAGCAACAGAGATAGTGTCTTTTCTGCAGAAAGTTCTCAGGCACAGCTGGAGAAGAATTTTGATGAAGGGACGTGTGTTCGAACTGCGCCACTTGCGATTGATCCCACTGGAACCCCACCCGATGTCACCCAAGATTTCAAAAGTGATCTGCAGATTAGGGAAGAGAAACTACTGAAGAAGCTGAGCAAGGACAGCGGGGACGTTACGTCGTCATCTTCTCGCAGTCTCAACGATGAACTTGACGGCCACATGCCAAGCCATTTCTCGCCTGGTACTGACCTGCCTCCAGCAGCTGTCACAGAAGCCGGATTTCTTTTGGGCAACAGCCTGCCTGATTCTGGGCTGAGCAAGCACGGCCATGTTATGGAATGGCTCGAGGAGCAGGCCCTTCTCAGTCTTTCCATTATTCCTTTACAAGATAAAGACATTTCGGATGAAGATGACGTGGAAAGACTGCACACAGAGCACGATCTTTATGACCTGTATCAAAATCTTGAAACGGAAGCTTGGGGAAATCCCTTCCTTGTTTCTCTGTCCAAGGATACAAGTATCCCTCCTCCAGTTCCATCATTTTCGTTAGCACTGGACGCATCATCGTCCGAAGATGCGGATTGTTCTCTCATGGCCGCTGGCAGACTCATGATAGATACACATTGCAAACGTTCTGCCAGCAACCATGGTTTTCCTGATCCGCCCCTTAGTGATATATCCTCAGAGGGTGGAGTGGTTTACCCTCTGAAAGACGAATTCCCTGACAGCCACAGCTTACTTGCGGCTGCTGCTGCAGAAAATCCATACTCTGTGCCAATCTCTGTGGAGCAGAAGATTCCCTCTCTTCCGTCGATCTCGTCTGAAGATGAAGTGGAGCATCCACAGCATGGCATCACAGACCTTGCAGAGGCCAGCAGCACCCTCAATTCTGCATCGTTCCTTCCTGGGAGCTTCCAAGTCACTAAAGACAGTCCACGGCCCATTCTGCTTGATCTGTCTTCCGAGAGCGAGGATCTGCCTAGTGAGGAGCTACCTGACGTTGGCGACATCCTCGACTCGAACCTTCTTGCCAATCCGTATGCTGAGAATTCGTCGGAAAGCGACGTGGAAACGTCGCTTCCTGTGCCTTGTGTGCGACCGGATGGAGGTGACATCATGGAACAGGTGTCAGGTCTTCCAGCTCCGGTTCAACCGTTCTTTTGTCAGGAGAAGGAGTTTGACATCTCTTCTGGATCATCGTCAAACAACTTGCCGTTTGAGTACTTAGACGAGCCGGACGTCTTTGCAGCCCTTGACGAAATCGATAAGCCTTTTGTGCTTCGTCCTTCGAATGCAGACAGCGATGCAGAGCAGCACAATCGAGATGACGGAGATGATGCCGACTCGGAAAGCTCCTCTGAAGGATTCATGCCGCACGACGATTTTGTTTCTCACGTGCTAAAACACCATGCACCCACAAGCACCGAAACAGATGTCAGACCATTGAATAGAATGCCAACTGCTTTATTACAGAATCAAAACATGACTTCAAGTGAGGTTGAGTTTGACGTTTCAAAAGAGCAAAGTAATGTTTTGGAGGACCTTGGAAAGGACGTTGAGCAGTTAAAAATCGACAGTCACCATTCAGATTCAGAGAATTTGAATTTACTGTGGGAGTCAAGATTGCCAGCTAAGCAGCTCATCAGAAGTCATAAAATTCTTGAAACTGAGATTGATTCAAATTTTGAAGCAGATCTGGATCAGCAGCTTGAAACAAAACCAGGATATTTGTTGAAAGTAGAGGCAGTGATGCAGGATAACAAAACTGAATCAACAGCTGAGAGTTGCTTCAATGTGAATTTAGAAGCCAAGAGTTGTGCTCTGCAGGTGAGTCAAGTGGAAAACTTTGCCAGCACAGATGACAGTGCCATCTTAGATTTGACAGAGGCAGCTTCTGTGGCTTATGAGTTGCAAGAAAGTCATGCTCATGACAGTCCTAGTAGCTCATGTTGCAGCAAAGCCGAAGGTGGCCTTTACGTAGAAGCGCAACCAACCGTTTCCTTCAAAGAAACATATCAAGAGTCCTCATCCGGTCCTAGAAATGACGGGCCGTAAATGGCTGAGAATGGAGTCCTTGCTTGAGTAGGATGGTTTTCATGCTGACAGACTTAACTGTATGATTTCATGGCTCAGATATTGAAAACTGGTCCACTGGTTATGAAAAGTAAATTGGATTGGGGTTCAGTTTATGAATTTCCCAAGTTTAAATTAGTGGTCACAGTAGGGTAAAAAGGCCTGCATTTCCTCAGTATCACTCGTGGTTCCATGTTGGAATGTGCAAAGGTTTCAGTCTGGCGGACATTTGCCAACATTTCGTTATCTTAACATCTAACAGTCATTGTCTCACATGTTGTTTTGAAAATTAACGATTCAATCCTACTGCTTTCTGTCTGTCTGTCATCTTGCTGCATTCAGTTGATGCAGTGGCTGAAATTCGTGTTCAACCGCACTTCTTGGGTACATCGTCAGAAATCTGCTTCATTTTTGGTTTTCTTGAGCTGTGGAAAGCATTGAGATATTTTTAATTAGACTTTTATCAAATCTGTCTGTCTGCCTGCCTGTCTGCCTGCCTGCCTGTCTGTCTGTCTGTCTGTCTGCCTGTCTGCCTGTCTTTTGCTTGGCATTAGATCCATTTGAAAACTCATCTGTATTCGCAATGATCACTGCAGCACTATTTAATAAAATTCTTTAAGTGGATTATTTTAAATTTAGAAGTTCATTGTTATTCTTAGTTTTTTTATTTTTGGATGTCAAAACTTAACAATCACAGAACTTGAAAGATTTTTGAAATTATGTATATATTCTGTGTGAAATTGTGTGTATTTTAAAGTTTGCAATCAAAAAGAGAATGGGCCATTGCAACATTCTGTGGGTATTATAAGGAAATTTCATAGGTGTACAACTTTAAGTTTGTTGCTGATTTTTGTTTATACAAATCAGCTTAAGACTGATGTTGATGTGGATTTTATTATGCTCATAATAACTTGCAGCTGTGCTTCGGAGTTTGGCTGCTGTACTCATTTCTTCTGTCTACTCACTTCCACAACACTGCAAGACTGGCCGACTTGTAGAACAGTAGGCAGGTGTTGAATTATTACTGCTGGTTTAAATCAGTGAAGTAAAATATGACAAGTTTTTTTCAAAGGGTTTTTGTAGCTTAGAAATCATGAACTGGTGCTTTCTAGTCATCAGTAATCTCTGATTTTATCTGGTCTCTGATTGCTTGTGTGACTGCATGTGATGGTCTTCATTGGCTTCTAGTCCCACAGCACATACTGTAGTTGTAATCATAATTGTAATCGTAAATTTGTATAGCACGGCTTCAAGAGAAACTATTTGGAGGTGCTCTGTCTAACCTAAATGATGTTAATGTTCACTGAAAACAAAATGGGCATCAGCAAGCAGGCAGTGCTCAGCTAACTAAAAAGTCACAACTGGTGGACTCTCGCAGACGTGGATTCTCATCCAGAATTGACAGATGACTTCACGTTCAGAGTTCTGGACCACGTTACATCAAGGATGAGGAAAATGGATGGATGATGAAGTCAGTAACATGTGGTAGCCTCACCATCCAGAATCCCCTTGCAGTTGAAAGAAGACAGTGTCCGCAACTCTCATTCTGAACTCTGCATTGATACCTTGTAGGGGGGGGGGGGTTCCATAGATATTTATGAATATTAAACTGCACTGTATAAGTACGTCTGAGACTTATTTTGCAACTACTGTGTTTAATTTCCACAGCATAAGTTCTGGTTTCTGATTACGGTACGTAGTTTTGTGTTCTGCAGAGATGAATGTTTTGCCATCATTTGGCTCTTTTCCTTCTGAAAGATCTTATCTTTATAGCTTCATTTGTTATAAGATGACTTATGTTTGTGTAAGTTTGTTTGTGTTTGTGCATTTTAATGGGTAAGTCAGCTGATGGAGGGGCATTGGTGTTGTCTTGCAAGTTAGAGCAACTGTTGATGTTAGCAGTGCTTCCACATGCTCTATTGAACTTTGGAAAGAAGTTGTGACATCGGGCCATTAAACTGAAGCATTCAAGATGTAGAAAACAGAGTAAGGTGAATAGCAGGAGTGATGAACAACAAAACATTTGGACGCTGGTGTAGTAAATTATGCTAGATGATTTGCTCTTAAAGTGACTGTCATCAGCTGTCAAATACCAGTCACCATGGTCTATTGTTATTTACTCCCATTTTGAATTGTTATTGTATTGCTGTTGCTTTTTTTTGATACTAATGTATTTCTTTGTTGGTTTATTATGATTATTTCTATCATTAACTTGTGTGACTGAATCAATTTTATTATTTTGATTTATGCATTTTGATGTAAGGTGCATAAAAATTTGCCAGCTTGCCTACTTACTGTAATTATATAAGGATCCAATCTGCTGAATATGGAAAATTATTGATAGACTGTGCATTTTCTGTTTTGCTGTACACCGAACTTCAGTTGTTTCATGTTTTTGTGGGAACTGGTTATCTAGTTTTGCAGGAAACTGCTTTGTTTTTCGCTAACACTTTGATGCCCCACCCAAGAAGCTCTTGCAGTCTTTTGACTCCGTTTGTGTTCATCTGAAGCCAATATCACCGTTTTTGCAGACTTTAACCTTTAACCTTTTTAACTTAAGCTTTAACCTCTGAAGTCAAAAGCCAGAATTCACTGTCTATGTGCTCGAGTCCATTACTTTATCTCACTGGGTAAGCTCTGGAGTTGATAATGCACGACTCAGAAAACACTGGATTGTTTTAAAGCCTTTGTTCAACTAGTAATATATTTTAAATCGTTTGGTGTGTTGTCAGAAAACATGTTAATCCATTTAAATATTGAGTCTGACTTACTTAAACCCTGTTTTTGAAGTCCAGTTTAATTATATGTCATGATGTCAAAAGTCAGAATTTATTTGTTTATTGTGGGAATACATCATAATGTTGTACTTTTCGTAACTTGGCCAGTGTTATGCTACAAACATTGCTGAATTACAGTTTTGTGTTTCCCTGAGCACAGAACCATTCTGATGGAAAGGCATCTGGCCACGTGAACCCTACTTATGAATAGTCAATGAGGGTCAAGATCAACTTCTTTCAGCCCCCCCTGAAATGGTCGCTCTTTAGGGATGTTGAGCAAGTTCCTGAGTCCCAGTCAGTTTGCCCTTCTGTCTCAGGCACAAGGCATCAATTGATTCCTAATGCTGTAGCTTGTGGTGCCATTTAAACGTAGAATAAGAAATAAAGCAAATTAACAAATTATAGTGAAAATGAAGAAACGAGCCAGCCAGTCTGTTAGACCTGAAGTTGGCAGATTTGCCTGTTATTTGTATTGCATTGTTTTTATTTAATAATGGAATCAAGACTTCAGAAGCGAATCATACCTGGCACCTAATAAAACCTGTAGAAACATTGCTAGTAAATTCTATCTCGAATGACTGCTATTTGGTGGAGACTTTGTACTGGATTTGCTTGTGAAGAGTATCTGTGTTTTAAGATTAACATTGTGATTCTTGAGTCTGTAGGAATAGTACTCATGTTGCAACATATCTCTTCGTCTTGTTCACCACGTTGTACGTGTTTCTAGATTACGACTTGTAAGCAATCGTAGAAGTGACTCATTTGAAACTGAGGCGTTTCTTTGCAGTTACTGTTACATTTTATCACGTGTTTGTTTGTCTGTTCGGACTGAGTTTGTTTTAACCGTTTTCACTTTCATTGATATCGATGATAATGCTGTTGATATTATGGTAACTTTTGCTGATCACTGTCGTATTGCTTGCTTGGCTGCTAACTAGCTCTGCCTAGGAACTCGTTGCATAGGCAGTGAGACATTCGTGGATATCAAAGACTTTGTTGACATTTCAGTGTTTTGTTGAATGTACAGCACTTGAGAAACCCTGCTCCATAACGAGTGATTTTGTAATTATAATCTGTACTTTTATGACTCACTTCTATTATAATCCATTAGTCGTATTCAGAATGCAGTTTACAAAAATATTAACCAATAAATTTGGAAAACTAGCAACAGGCATTTGTAGTTGTAGAAATTGCCAATTACTTCTAAAGCGTAAGGTAAGGCAGGTGAATTACTAATTTCTGAAATACCTGCATCAGCAATATCTGTCAAAGACATCTAGTTGAAATATTGTTTGGGTGAAGCTTATACCTAGCGACAGCAATGCAACATTTCCAACGGACAACATTTCCCGTCTTGTTGGATGGCTTTGCAATGTGCTGTCAGTTTCACTTCGTGAAATAGGATTGAAATTGCAGATACAGAAAGATAGGCAGATTTTGCCTGGTACAATAGTCATCTGGTTTTTCTAACTCAATTTGTAGAATTTGTTTGATTGAGGACTTTGTTGATAATTTGCTGCTAAACCGTACTTAAGAGCAGGCGGTGATTTATGGGGAAGGAGAGACGTCTCCTTAGTAGTTCATGCCATCCCGCATTGGGATGCATATTTTTCTGTCATTAGGCAAGAGAAAATGCCCAGAGGTCTTTCTCTTGACCCTCCGCTGCTTTCAGCCACAAATTGCAGCCTGCTTAAAAGTTCTTGTATTTTTGCCAGTACAGTATATCAACATCATCGTCGTCATTTTTCCTATGCCAGCCGTTTGGCGGCGATGGATGCGATTAAATGATCTCAATTCTCTTCAGTCATTTGTCATATCCATTGCTTTTCTCATGCTTAGTTCATGTCTTGTGATGTCTTTGTTTATATTACATTTTCGAGGTATTCTTCTGCTTCTCTTTCCGTTGAATCTCTTATGCAGTGCCTTGTGTGGAAATTGGTCAGCTGACATTCTTTCCACATGACCAAACCATCACTGAACAACTTTATCCAGTGGATTTATCTTCATATCCAAGGACTTTCTTGTTTCATTGTTTCAATTGTTTTTTAATTTGGAGATCAACTGCAATTTTCCATAGCCAAATGTTTCTGTTGTGAGGATATTTCTTAACTTGCTTTCTCATTATCCAGTATTTCTGATCTATGTATACTGTATAACAAAGACTGGTTTTGATTAAGTATGATCTGAAGGAGGAATTGCTTATAGACATCTTGCAGCAGTTTGGCTGCCTTTATCCATCATTTAACCACAGGTAAGACTGCAATCAGTACAAGTTTTGAACTGGTTGGAGCACCAAAATTTTTTCGTTTTTACTTTGTTCAGATATTGATGTTTACATTTTGTAAGTCTGTTCTTTTCTGCATTAGGGGTTTCTGTGACATATGCTTTAAAGCATGATGCCAGTGCTTAAAAAGAGGTTGTTAAGTGGTTCTATAGAAATAGTCAGAAGATCCCTATTTCCAAATGATGGAAGAGGATGGCACAAAATTGCTCATGGTGCAGCCATTCCTTGGCTCGAGGACGGTTGAAGACAAGCCCCCAGTTCCTTACCAAAAACATCAGCTACATTTTAAAAGTTTTCTTTGACCTGCATTTCCAGAGTTTGGCTCGATCTGTAAGCTTTTGCTAGGCAGCAGTGAATCCTTAGAACCGTGAATAGATTGGCTTAGAAAGACAAATCAAATCCAGTCGTGAGGACTTGTCAAGTCTTGAGTATATAAACAGTAGGACCGTTTGAAAAAGCCAGGACCATTTCGATTCATTAGGGATCACTTGAAATCACAGAGAACCACAACAAAAGTGTAAATACTAAGACTGTACTAGTTATTAAGACAAATTATAAGTTTTTCTAACTGAAAAGCTTCAGTGAAGTAGTAATGTTAAACAATTTCCTGGCCTCGTTTGTCCATTTAGGAACCAGTTAAATTTGTAATCTGTGGATGACAACAGTTTGTTTTTTCCTTGTTTTTATTTGTTTTTGTTGTGTCTGTTTTCCGTTAGACAGAACTCATTTTGTTTTTCCTTTGTTTGAAAATTTTTGCTAAGAACTCGATTGAAACTGTCATTGTTGGCCTTAGTTTATTGTTTTCTCTAGTTTAGCGTATTTGTTATTACTATTTGATAATAGTTTCTTCATGAGTATTACTTGGATATATGTGCTTTCAGTCAAGAGTTGCATAGTACTGGGTTAGAGGGGTCAGATGGAGTTGCTGAAACTGAGATGTGAACCTCATCATACCTTTTATACCTTCTTACCTTAAATTGATTGATGTGTAATATTCATTGCACAAGCATGCTTTTTTATCATGAATTTGGAGTATTCTGTTGTTTTTACATGGTTTTGAGTTATCCATTTTCTGTTAGTTTTGTTGGTTTTAATTATTTTATCTGTACATGTTTGCTGATGATATGTGATGTGCCATTTCTACGTGTTAGTTTAAAAAAAGATTTGGCGGGCTTATTAGAAACTGGATACTTGTAGAACTTTGTTCTTCTATTGTTGAAAGTATACTGCGTCTATCATATGTTACTTTACTGTAGATTTTCATCTTTCAACAAAAACTGTTGCAGTTGAATAACTACTTCATAACGGAATTATTTTGGAGATTTACTGTATCTACTTCAATAATATTTATCAATTCTGTGTTCTTGCAGAATCCTTCCAGATTGACTGAGCATTGTGAAATCACTTTTTAAAATTCTTAGATAAGATTTGTTAACAATTGGTTGGTGTAAGATTAATGTGCATCTTTGTGTTTTAGAAGTTGCTGTCAGCAAAGTGGACCAGATTCAAAGGCTGGATGCTTCCAGTTTCATGCTTACCAAGGATCGTAACAATTCAACTCCAATGTTTCCAGTCTCGGAGCAGACATCAAATCGTGTGGTTGCAGAATCTATCGAAATCAAGTTGTCACGCTCCCCAGACATGGAAAACATTCCGGAAATGATTGAAGATGGTGGCCTGGGAGTGCCTAAACAGAACAGGTGACCACTTCTCATTTCTACAAATTTTCTTTTGATGTTCCAACATGAAGTTGTTTGATTTGCTGCAGTCTTATATGCTAGCGATTCTGCATGTTGTAGCTGAGCCTTAAAATGGAATTTATCTGGACTTCAGAATAGAAAAATGTAAACCTTGAAGCATGCACTACAGCTTTACACTGTGTGTAAACCTTCTAATCCTTATAGCATAAGAAGACATTTTGACATCTTAGAGGTGTCTGTTCAGTCTTATTTATTTATGTCTTTTCTTTTAAATGCATTTTTTTATGTGTACAAAGGCAATAAATCTTAATTTGAGGCACGGAACTCTTATGAAATGAAGTGACTGTATGCTTGTTTTGCTCTTTTTTAGGCCTGGCTTGCAGCACAGTCAGAGCGCCACTGTGTCGGACAGCTCCCATACGAGCCAGAATCTTGGTCTTGCCCTGGTTCAGTCAGTTGGTGATGACAAGCTCAGTCCGTGTCTGTCGCCCCTAATCCCTCGCAGTGCGGCATTCACGAATGCTCGTGATGACTCGTTTCACATGGACTTGTCCTTTCAAGACAACCAGAGAAAGGCGACACCTCAGGAAGCTGTTGTGGAATTAACCGATTCCAGACTTGCAGTTCCTTCGTTGCCTTTGTTCCGGAAGGGTGACGCTGTGGATGGGATTGAGCACAGTGGGTTGGGAGGACCAGTTGTTTTCAGCGTTCCTGCAAACAAGCCAGACGTCACGATGGGCAACGGCAGCATTCCGTCATCAGCGCAGGTATGGTGACCTACTTAGGTTAATGCCCAAGACAAACATTAGCAAGTGATGCATCCTGGTGATGATAACAATTTAATTGCTTATCCACCATAGGTTGCCTCCTCTGTCTTAGCAGACTGACCTTTTGGATATTGTCTTGCTTGCAGTTTGGCTTTTGTGCATTAGACACCAGCATGATAGAAATTACAATTACAATTTACAATGATAGAATGTGTGATATTATATCAGAAGTTTGCTTTGTAATACATGTTTAGGATGTTGGAAGAATATTTTGAACTTTATGTCATGTCATGTAATCATCTCTGGACTGGATCCAGTCGTTGATTTCTCTATGACACCCCTCCACAAATCTCGTTTTTTGAACTTTGCTGTCCACTTTGTCCAGTTTTTCAGTTTTCTATTATCACCACGTAATTCAGATCCAGGCTTATCTTCTCCAGCTTGCTTATCCACCTTTTGACCTCTTAGATCGCAGCTGGACCTTGTATAAGGATTATAGTACCTATGGATTGCAGTGATGTACTCTTGTGGAGTTTTAACCAAACAGTAAATCGTAATTTTTGGTTTTAGCAGTATATCATTAGCACAGCGTACTACATTGCTAAAGAACTTCTGATGACTGAGAGAACTTACAAGAAAGATCTGGAAATTATCACAGTTGTAAGTAGCTGTTTGGATTTTATCCCATTTTACCCCTAAATGAATTCATCTCATAACCACTGAGTAGTTGAGTTCATTCAATTATTAATTTTTCAGAGTGGCATAAATGAATTTATTCCATGACCTACGAGTAATTAAATTAATTAAACTGAATTTACTGCACCACTTACATTGAATTGGATTCATTTTCTTTGTGTTTATGTTCTGTAATGTCCAAAGTGGTTTCGCAATGCAATGAGTCGTGAAGACATTCTCATATCAAACCGACCATTGGATCTTCTTTTCCGTCTCTTCGATCCTCTCTACGAGTTCCACTGTAATTTCCTCAAAGAACTCGAAGCAAGACTGGCTGCATGGTAAGCGCATCCTGCTGACATATTTTCAAACTAAATACTTTATACTAGTAGTTTAAATACTTTTCAGATACAGTATTTATGCGTGTGCTCTAATATTTTACCCATCTCTGGTTGTTGCACAAATCAGTTTTGTTGTGGGAATCAAATTTTGTCTTCTGAGGTTTTTGTGATCTTTTAGGGAATCTAAGTCACTCGTGGCATCCAATGAAGATCAGCAAAAGATTGGAGATCTGTTTGGAAGATGTCTAACTGCACTTCCTGTAAGTACTCTCAAGTTTCTGTTGCACTGGGCTCAGAGCTGAAACTCCCTATGAAAGAAATTTGAGTTCTAACCCTACATGTCCTCACCTTTGAAGTTAAATAAAGTGACATGTTTTGACTTCACGACTAGTGATCTAAAATAATTATTCTAAAATAACGAAGTTTTCATTTCATGCAGAATTATGTAGAATGACATACATAATAATAATAATATTAATAGCAATAGCTAGAACATGAGTACTTCTGCTGTGCCTGTATAGACAAGGTTAGCTGGGTTTATATCCTAAGTAACAATTTCTACTTTGACTAAAAAATAACAGTGGTAATAATAGTAACAATAATAATATTAGTAATGATAATAATAATCAGATCTTGTTCATAATACAGTATTTCTGGGTGACCCCTCTGCCTTCACGCAGCACTCGTGAATAAGCTGGTGCCCTGTAATTTATGATTTACGTGTGATTGAACCGTGATTGTTTTCTCTTGACAGCGCTACAGAGATGTGTTTGAGCATCAGGATGAGGTCCTGCTTGAGTTGGATGCAGCCACTCATGATAATCCTGTCTTCGAACAGCTTTTCAAAGAGTTTGAGATGCAGAAAGTGTGCTACTTACCACTTAGCACATTCCTTCTCAAGCCCTACCAGCGCCTTCTTCATTACCAGCTCATTCTCAACAGTAAGCAATTCTAGTCATCTGGCAAGATTCTATTTCACCTTGCATGGTAGATATTTGACTTATGCAGTCATTTTCTGTCATTTATTAAATGTCTGTGATGCTGTTAACACTTTGGAATTTGTAAAATTTCAATAGCATAACATTGTATTAAGTTTGCAAATAATGGTTATTTTTAAACTTTTTTGCTGAAGTTTTAATAGGAACAGTTACAATTAAAAACATAAAAACAGAGTATTTTATTATTTATTGCCCTTATTATGTGTGCAAGGTCAATAAGTCTGAATTTGAGATACAAGACAAGTGTGTATGAACAACTCGTCAGAAGTCATTACATGGAGTTTGCTCAGCAGGAACGAACCTGCAAGCATTGGATAGGTCGGTGTTGACATAGAATGCATGATTGGAATGTGGAATAAGAAGTGAGCATCTTGTTATTATTCAGTCAGTCTCACTGACTTTTTATTCATTCCGTGTGCTTTGTATGTAAGATGCACAATAAATGCTTTGTATTATGACTGAATATGTTGTAGAGTTTCTCAAGTTTTACAAGTCTGATCATCCAGACCATGGCTTATGTGAAGGTATGATGTGGTGTGGTCGTTCTGACTGATGCTCGATTGATTTATCGTGAGTTGGAGTGGCTTATTTTGCGTTGCCTAAGCCAGTTGGAAAGTTATACATCAGAACCGCCTCTTTATAGGAGGTTCTGGAGCTTCATTAGAACACGAATTCTGATGGAGTGTCCTTGGAAATATATATCCCAAATTAAGTTCAGTTCCTGTATAACACAATGTAGTGTGGTACTCTGCTGTTTAGGCTGCTTTGGTTACCACTGTAGTGGTAAGTTCCGGTTATCTGCGCAGTCTGTGCTTACAGATGAACTTGTTGTTCTTAACTTTAACACCTGCATGTGCAGCACTTTTGTGAGGTACTTAAAGATGCTATACAGACTTAATACAGCCTTACTTGCAACAGCTCCCGATAGTAGTGTTATAAGTTGTACAGTAAAATTAACTTGCAATAAGTGACATTTAATTGTAATTAGTAAACTGTCTAGTTATTAGTAAGCAGGAAAAGCCACTGGTTAGAGTTTTCATTTCTATTTATACTTTCTCTTTAGAAGTTTCTTCATATTAGTTCAAATTATTGGAAAATTTATAAAAGTAATGAATGACTGGAAGAAATGCATTCTTTGAAAACTATATTATATTCATAGCAATGAATAATTATGAATAATTATCTGAAAATAGTAAGAAAATCTGGAATAAGGCACAAATTATTTTTATCAGAAATTTTTTTTGAATTATTCAAATTGATTAATTTAGTAAATTGTGATTTTTTTAAATTTTGTGTATGTGAGTAAAAATTTTGAAATTTATTCACCTCTTAAGAATTTCTTAAAATTGCTGATGTTTCACTGAAATTGTACTTATGTTCTCTTCTTTGATCAGATGCTCTGTGTAGATTCTCAGAAATACTTCAACACTACAGAGGAAAATCCAGAAGCTTTGTAAGTTATTAAGCGCCTATCAATATCAGTTCTTATTTCAACTGTTTCAATGCGGTTTTTGCTATGTTATTATTGCCACTTAACAATGTTTGACTGTCGATGATTTTGGCAGAATTTGAAGGAAAGAACACATGTGCATGGGGTGGGTTTTTGGAAGTGCATTATTTGTTACTTGGTCCATAGAAATAGCATTCATCAATGGTAGTTGATGAATTCTAGTGTCCTCGATCTACCATTTCGAAAACCTCTGACTAAACTGGCAGAATGTTTTCTTTCCAGACAGTAGATGTGATGATGCCATGTGTTTAAATTTGTTTTGCTTCTTTCCAGGAAAACTTACAGAAATTAGTGGAATTACAGCAAGATCTCATTGGAATTGAGAACTTGATCCTTCCAAGTCGGGTCAGTGTTTAAATTCTGCAACTTCTTCAATGATTTTAAGATGTGCTGGTCAAGTTAAGAATTGAACTGCGGTGAAATTGACTTTGAACGAACTGTGAAAATTGTAGTTGTGACTCGGCTACTTCTAGAATGTTCGAAAATGGCTGTATAAGAAAATGTAGATGCACTCTGCTTTTGAGCTTCTGTTTAATTTTACATGTGACAGAAGAATTTAGGGGAATTTGAAAATGGGTTTTGTTTGGTGTGATTTCTAGGAGTTCATTCGGGAAGGATGTCTTCAGAAACTGTCCAGAAAGGGCTATCATCAGCGAATGTTCTTTCTGGTTTGTACATCCATCTTGATATACATCATGTCTAGATTATGGGGTCCTGATTTTTAGAATAGTGCAACCACTGGTGAAGATGTGTTAGAAATAAATCATTGTCTAAGGTTTTTGTTCTTTGAGAATAATCGGAATAGTCTATTGATTTTGATGGTGTATTGCAAGCAGTCATTTTCTAATGTGGTCATGTCTCATTCTTAAGTATACTTGAAAAATGTTGCTAGGAAGTTGGGGACCCTAGCAGCGGAACAACGTGCTGGACTTTTAATTACCTCTCAAAGCAATACATTTCAGGCCTCAGAGTTGTTTGAATTTTGTCAGTTAATTACTACAGTTGATTCAGTAATTATACAAATAATTTTATTGTGACAATAGTTTTCCGATCTTTTGGTGTACACAAGTCGATCAGCAACGCGGTCTCTTCAGTTCACAGTTCATGGCCAACTGGATATAACGAAGATGACGGTCAGTAGCATATGGCAAACAGTGTAACTTAAGTGATGATACATGACATATGGCTTTTGTGAAGGTTAAATGATTCTAAGGCAATGCCAGTGATACGGAAAGCTTAACATAGTTAAGATTGCAAGGAGCAGTGTATGACTATAGTGATTGTTTTAAACTATGGTTAAGCTTAGCAAATGCATGGGGTGATGACAGTGTAACTTGGGTAATGGTTGGTATAAAATTGTATTGCAACATGAAATAAGAAGGTGGTCAAAGCTTTGATCTCTAAGTTAACTGTAAGCTGTGCTAAATCTTTCCCATTATTCTGAGCTTTATCCTACTTGCATCACTGTCTCATTTGACAAACTCTTTGCAGGTTTTGGTGCATTTATGATTGATGCTTGCTGTGTTACTGTGTAATTTAAAAAATTATATAGTTAGATTTTAGATTTGAATTTAGACTTACAAAAGATTTGTATCATTACAGTTAAAAATCACATCAGTCAGATTACTTTGAATTACTTCTCTGGTTTGAAATTTCTGTGAGTTTGAGTTTGACTTTTTCAGTCAGAGTTTCATTATCATTTTCAAAAAGGAAAAGTTTTTTCCATTGTGTGGTCATCTTGTGTTGATTGGAATCGGTTGATGTCACTTGATAAACTGATCTGAACTTGAGATGGAAAGCATTTTCATTTAGTTGTGCTAACTTCAACCCTAGATTGACGAGACTGATCCAAAGATTGCCGTGGCAAACAGCTTTTCCATTTACACTGGTAGCCACTGTCTTGTGGTGGCTGCCAGTTCAGAGGCGGAAAAGACCAAGTGGATGGAGGACCTTCAGATGGCCATCATTAATGCTCGCAGATACAAGAACAAGGAGCTCAACATATCATATCCAAGTCTCAAATCCAACAGTCAGTGATCATCATTATCTAATTATTATATATTATATTTAAGTGATATTACCTACATAAGAAAGTGTTTGCTGTAGCGGGAGGCTTGTTCAAATATCTGTTTTGATGGGTTTGTATCTAAAATTGTCTACCAGGTGTATTTATGTGGGTGGACTTTGCAAAATTCCACTTTAATGGAGGCAACTGCCATTAAGAGAGGCAGTTTCATCTAATATGTAAATGGTTTTGACTGATAGGAGATTCATTTTCTGCTGATGCTCAGTTCAGTTTGATCAGCCAATGTTCTGCTTTTTCATGTTGTCTTAAAAATCGGAATTGGAGACATCTGCTTATAATTGAATTTGTTTACGTCTACAACTACATTTATGTTAGTTTTATTGGCTAATGCTAAGAGCAGTTTACCTGCTTTGAAATTCATGTAACTTCCAAGTTAGCATAATTTATGTCGGTTTTTCTTTGAAAGGTTCATCAGAGGCAGCAGAAGAAACTCAAGATGCTTCGAAAAATCCTTTGACATTCGATCGTCCTATACAACATCGTACAAACACTCTTATGCATGTCTGTTGGCATCGAAATACAAGCGTCAGCATGAAAGAGTGCAGCCTTGCAACTAGGGTGAGTGTAGCAGCCCAGTCCTGCCCAACCCAGTCAGTTAATGATGGGTGCAGTTTTTACTTAATGTGATAGAGTATGATCAACGTTAAAATTAATTGACATATTGAGTTGGCCGGGAAACTATGATGAATGTAACAGCACTGGTCTTTCACTTTGACTGAGCAAAATTAGTGCATTCTAGGAAAACAGATAGGTAATGGTATCAGCCTTTTTCAGTCAGTGTTGTAGCAAAGGGTTGGTTCATTTCATTCATTCATTTATTCATTCAGAGAATTTATTTAGCAGCCACATAAAAAGACACCTATGAAGAAATTACATCCTGATCTTCATCCCCTCTAGAGGTAAACAGATGAAGTGAATGTGACCATATCCACAATGCACTGCCATGCCTTCCTATCCTGGGTCTTTTCCATGCAGTGTTCAGTGCAAAACTTGTTGATAATCGTAACTGCACTGATTATAAAGCACCTCTTCCAGAAAACTCTTCATTGGTGCTTCCAACCTGGCAACCTAAGACCACGGTGAATTAGGAAGTAGAGGCAGAGAAAGGACAAGGAGCTGATGTAGCAGGTGTTCTTCATAATCCATTTCCGTCTTGTACATATGGAAGTTTTTTTTATATTCTTTGCAAGCAATTTCCATCCAAGTTAGTCCATTGAGGAATGTTAAAAATTTCTTTCTTCACAGGATTAATTTTGACAGCAGTTCTGGTTCATGAACCTGTGGATTGCAACCTCTGTCACTTTCTAAATGGTGGAATGTTGTCATTGTTGCAGAATTCGTTGAGCGGATTCCTTCTTCGAAAGTTTAAGAACACAAGTGGTTGGCAGAAACTGTGGGTTGCCTTCACCAATTTTTGCCTTTTCTTCTACAAATCGTACCAGGTAAAAGATCATAAAGTGAGTTATGAGCGTCATCGTCATGGGCAGATGTAGCCTTCGTGTAATACTCTGTATTATGTCTTTGCTAAATAAATACTTGTAAGGTTAGATCGTAATCGTGTGTGTATGTACATATCTGAACACTTGTATTGAAACATCTCAGAAACTCACAAGGATGCTTAGACCAGACTATCTAACAGGTCTATAAAGGTGCATCATCTTCACTGTTTCTTCAATGATGTTGGAGAAAAGCTTCAGCCTCGCATTTACGATTCACTGTTTTTGTGTAGTTCACAGTAGTTTGACACCATTTCACGGTATATCTACTTGCATATCAACATCAACTTTAAGTATAGTTGACAATCGGTTTTTCATCTTTTTAGGATGATTTTCCACTGGCAAGTTTGCCTTTGCTCGGTTACTCAGTCCAACTCCCAAGCAGCTCAGATGGCATCCAGAAGGACTTTGTATTCAAACTTCAGTTCAAGAATCACATTTATTTTTTCCGAGCAGAAAGCCAGTACACGTTTGACAGGTGGGTTGAACATCGTTCGTCATCTTGAGCATTCCCCCTCCTAATCTCACAGTCATTTCAGCAAATTGTTTATGAGTAATTACAATTGTCAGGTCTGTTTTTCACAGCCAGTTGTTTTATAGTGTGTGCTTGAGTCAAAAGCTCTGGCAAGACCAGAACCAGATATTATGTTAGATAGCACTGCTGTCTTATAATGAGAGAGATCAGTTGATGGAGCTGTCTGAGCAGTTGTGCATTTAGGACTTGCTTAAGAAAGTCTCTTAATAAGAATGTCTCAAGCTGACTTCTCTGCCAGTCAACTAACTACTGTGCTAGAACACTAATTTGATGCTCTGAGAGTGCTTACTAAATGGACTGCTGTCATACATTACAGTTACTGCTGTTTGCTTCTACCATATGTTACAGTTACTGCTACCTGCCGTTACTGTACATTATAGTTGACTTGTGTGCAGTGTCTGGAGGAAAATTTATTCGCCCTTGTTTTTAAGGTCTTCGAATGAAAATGTGCACATCCATTTGCACGATTGATGTGCTCCAGGTTTTGGAATGTTACTGTTTTTTTTGTGGTCTGTGACAAACTGGTTTAGACATTGTGTTTCAGAATTTAGAATTTAAGATTGTTGGTGTAAAATGTGCAGGTGGATGGAAGCGATCCACACTGCAACAGGAAATGCTCAACACCTTCGGATCTTCAGTCGAATGGACAGCGCAAGCGCAACAAACCCAGGCCTCGTCGATGAACGACATGCTTGATGTACCGCTTCCCATTGTGCCAGCCACATCGATTGTCATCTTGTCATGACCATAGCTCACATGTGCCATCCAATGGCACCCAGCGTTTGACTGAACGTTCTCGTCTCTCTGTCGGTCTGTCTCTCTCTTTGTGTGTGCGTGTCTCTCTCTGTTTCTCTATCTCTGTCTCTCTCTTGCTCTCTCTTTCTATCTATCTATCTATCTGTCTTGCACACTATCTGCTTGAATACAAGGTGATAGGTTCAAGATAAAGATTTAGACTTTTCTAATGTATTTTGTTTGCTAAGATTATTTTGCACCTATTTAAGCAAACTGGCCCCAGTTATTAGTTGGCAAAATCATTATCATCTGATAGTTGATGAAATTTGCTGCATGTGCTGCAGATATCGGCAGTTTTAGCCGAATTACAAGCCACGCTAAACAGTGCAGGGCTATTTGGAAAAAACAGTATATAAATAGGACATATGCTTGATGCTTATGTAAATGCATATACATGTATGAAATTTCCGTTTTTCATAAAATGTGTCTTTGTATATAGACATACTTAATATAGTTTTGCTGAACTGGCATAGTTAGATTGAAATTTTATAAATTTTGCTAGCTAATCATGTTTGTGTTTGTTGCTAGAACATTTAGCTTTGTACTGGAACCACAATGAAGATATTTTAAGTTGTTACGGCATTGCTAGAAATGTACCATTTTGTAATTATCAGAATATATGAAAGCTTCTGGGCATAGTATTTTTTCTTCCTGTGTAACTATCATATGATGTGCTTCCTGGAATTCTTTTGTTGTTTGATGATGCAATCAACTTCAATGTTTTCCCTGTATTTTTCCAGGTTTCTGGAGTTACCCTATGGACGTTTTTTCTTTCCTACTTTTCATATTGTTTAGCTTCACTGAGATGTATTGTCTTTTAGTTTTTGGTGTGGATTGATAGGCATTTCAGAGATCATCTGCACTTCTGTAACAATCTTCTTTCTGCGTCTGCCTTCTTTACCTTCCATCTGTGGGAGTGTTTTTCTTTCTTGATCTAATATCCTTGTCTCGCCAACGTTTCTTGTTCAGTTTTATGTCTTGCATAGGAGGCCATGACTTCAGTACACACTTCGAGTATACATCATGCGAGAACTCACAGTTACCAATGCTACTTCAGGTGCTTTTGTTGTAGTCAAGCATTTCGCCCCTTTGTTTCTATCAACGTCTTAAACCTTTTTATTCCAACACACCAAAAATAAATTTGGTGCTCAGATATTCCAGGCAGCCGGGAGTTTAGAAACCTTTATTTGTTTGTAGTTTCTAGAAACCAGAGATCAATTGGACAAACCATTTTCTAGTTTCTTGGAACAGAAAAGCTTTTTGCTGAGCTCAGCTGAGATCTTTTAATTTCTTGTGGCCATTTGGATGCGTTCCTGTGCCGTGCATTTGCCTGACTGCCCTTAACAGCAGAACAAAGCACAAAGTAAATACTCCTTATCATCATTTTTATCAAGGACCGCATCCATGCTTGACAATGAACAATGTATACTAGAAGAATGTATACTGCCTGCTTGCCTGATTCTTGGATCTCGACATGGAACCGAACCCTTCCTGCCTATCATTTTTTTTTGACTGAGCGCCTGTGAATAAGCTGGTTCCCAGAACTTGGCTTTTGTTGGGCACTGTAGAAATCTTGAGCTTACGATTATGATAACAAGTAAGAATAGTGGCTAGGACAACAAACGGTACAACAAACTGAAGTGAAAGTGATGAAATCCTGAAGTTGGAACAACTCCACTACTGGGCAGTTACAGTGAAGCTGACACCCACAGTATTCTGTAACTGTTATTGCACGGTACACAGGTATCTGTTAGTAAGGAGATATATTTCACGAGTACGTGGTGGCTGGTTTTCATGAGCAGTGGAGATTATAGGGTATTGTTATATTGGTCATTTTACAGAGATGTTTACTGTGTGTTGAACTAGCCTAGTTGCAGTACAAGTTGAGTAATAGTTGTGTAACAGATTAGCAAATAAGTGAAAATCTTTCTTTCTAAATGGAGCTCATTAGGCCCCTGTACTTGATTTTGCAAATTATGGTAGGCTTAATGTTAAACTAAATGATTTTGAAATTTGTAACTTTTAATTTTGTTGATATTTTTGTGGAGGCTTACAGTGAACTCTGACCTCTGAACTGCGTTGATTGTGTTATCGTTTCCTAATTCTATTGTTGAGCACCTGTTCAGTCTAGAAACCGATTTTGTGACTTCTGTAATGTCCCTACAATAACATCAGTTAGTAGTTAATGCATGTTAAAACTGTCCACAAAACCGCTGAACGTCTTACGGAACAAGAGAACTAGACGCAGTATGCCTAACAGTGAGAACCGTTACAAAATTTTGTTCCTTCTGGCGTCGACGGCCTTTGATCAGTGGCGTAAATCACGGGGGGGGGATAGAGGGGGCTGTCCTATAATCCCCAAAGTTAAAACTTCTAATGGGGTGGACAGTAAGGGGACAGTGCTAAACAAAGCGCTGTCCCCCTGCTTGATTATATTTGAATTGTTTTGTTAGCTGGTTTTCCAGCTCATACCATTCCAAAGTAGACGTCATATGTCCCTTTAATTTCTCATGTTCAGACAGTCGCACAATGGCATTTTTCCAGTCACAAATGCCCCGGATCCCAGAGCAGACAAAGTGTTGCCGAAAAGTTTGCAACAGAAACAGAATATTGTGTTCTTCGCTGCTGAATATACAAGCCATTTTCTCCATTTAACATGTCATTTGCAGTAGGCTGTAGAAAATTTCCGTCTATTGGCATATGCTGGAAAGAAATTTAAATCAATTTCTTTTGGCCCCTTGCAAATAATTGATGCACGAGTGTCTGCGTGTGCAAGTCGCAGATCAGAGGAAGCGTCACCAAGCTTTCTCTAGTTTCTTCACCAGTCAAGATGGGCTCTGCTTCTCCCACAATTTGACCGGTCTGTTCACAGAGGCAATTGGAATCGACTGTAACCTGAACGAGTACCGTCTCTTCGCTGATAGTTCATCCAGGAGCCTCAAAGCTATGCTGCTCTATAACGAGCAAGTATCCATTTCTTCAAATGGCTTGCTCGGTGCACCTCAGAGAGGATTACAACAGAATCAAGAGCTTACTTGAAGTATTTGAGTACGGCTGGGAGATCATCTGAGACTTCAGAATGGTAGCATTCCTGATGGGTCTCAAAGGCGATAGCTTCCCTACTATCTTTGCCTGTGGGACAGCAGGAACAACAAGGTGCACTACCACAGGTGGGTCTGACCACAGCGGACCGAGTTCTCTGCGGGGAGGAACAACGTCAAGTGGAAGTCACTGGTGGACACCCAGAAGGTGCTGATGCCACCACTGCACATCAAATTGGGCCTTATGAAAGAATTTGTCACAGCTCTAGATAAGGAGTCGGCAGCCTTCAGGTACCTTCAAGACCTTTTCCCTAAGCTGTCTGAGGCAAAGGTCAAAGCCAGTGTCTTTGTTGATAGATTAAGAAGTTCCTGGAGTGCAAAGAATTCCCAAAGAGGCTCACTAGGAAGGAGAAAGTGGCTTGGAACAGCGTTGTTGCATTGGTTAAAGGCTTCCTGGGCAATCACAAGGCCGAAAACTATGTGGAGCTGATTGAGACTCTGGTGAAGAACTACGGCAAAATGGGCTGCAAGATGTCCCTCAAATTTCATATCCTTGATGCTCATCTTGATAACTTCAAGGAGAACATGGAAGCGTACTCAGAGGAGCAAGCCGAGCGCCTCCACCAGGATATATTGGACTTTGAACGTGGCTACCAAGGACAGTATAACGAGAAGATGATGGGAGACTGCATTTGGGCGCTGATTCGTGAAAGTGATTTACAGTAGGCCTATAACCATAAATCTCGAAAAACTACTCACTTCTAAATCTTTTGTGGTCATTTTTGTATAACTATATAGTGTAAATAGGCCTACTTGTTAATTTTGATTCATATGTTTCTTTTTTCTGACTTTTTTTTAACGAAAAGACGCAAATTCGCCTGTTTTTCATTGGAAATAGGTAAATTTCAGAATATTACTGTCATGGTCACAAAACCAAAGTTTGTGGGGAATGACAGCCATTTTAAATCTCGGGCTAGTACGGTCCGTGCACGGGGACCCTAAATGGCGTGGCGCCCATTCAAACGGGCAGCGGTGGTGAAGGATCTCACCCGATAAATTCATTGCAAAATGAGCAGGGTCGAGGCCATTCGGTCGCTATATAAAACCTATACATTTACATTTTCCGTACTTTTGAAGCATAAGCAAGTAGGAAATAACACTTACTACCCAGGAACAAAAATTGTGTTACACAGTGTAATTTATAAATTTCATTAAATGTTTGCACATTTATTTCCCGTTCCACCCATAAGATCTAATATGTTTGGTGCCAAACTACAAAATGAATGATTACATACCTTCCCATTTATGATATTTAAGTTTACTGTCTCTCCGTCTGACTTTTGGATCTTGACCCGGAACCGAACCCTTTTGCCTATCGATTTTGTTTTGACTGAGCGCCTGTGAATAAGCTGGTTCCCGCGGCGCGGCTTTCGTTGGGCGCTGTAGAAATCTCGGAATTACGATTACGATTACGATTGTTCTACCGGTAACATCGTCATCTGGTGAGCAAAACTTTTCCGTTCTATAAAAATTCGCTGAAACATATCTCAGAAATGCGTTGACATGCAATTGAGCTGCATAGCAATTGAATCTGTTTACGTAGAGTCGATTAACATGGACTTTTCTTGTGAACGAGTTTGACTCTAGGCTTGACAGTCATAAACCTGCGCCTCATTAATTATACATTTATGTTTTGTATTTTTTTTAAATGAAATGATTGTATTTTCAATTGTTGCGTTTTAACATTGGTTAGTGAGATGGACAAATCCTGTAGCTCAAATTCGGATCTCATGTCAACTTGTGACTCAGTGTTGAAATTTTTTAGAGCATTCTTAGTTTACGACGAACCCAGGTATCCAGCTGCTCCCCTTCCGGAGTCTTCCCCCCCCCCGTGACCCAACTTCGGTTGGGATAACTTATAGCCGCCACTGATTTTCTCCACTGCATTCAGTCCACCTGATATTACGAGATTAATCTCCTGCTTCGTCCTTCATGTCGCACTGAAATGGATTTCCGTTCGTGTCGTGAATATG
>OZ029917.1:7178119-7181361 GCA_964023275.1 Norana najaformis | reverse complement strand
AAGACAAACTCATAACTTTGTCCAAGCAGACGGAGATAAGATATGCGGTCGTCGAACACAGTGCAGCCGGAAGAAGGCCCATAAACTTCGCAAATGGGAATCATTGGGTCACTGAGAAGCTTCTAAACAAACTGACTGTTCTGTTTTTCCTCCCATAATTTCTCTCTCTTGGCTATTTCTCTGTTTCTCTTTGTTTCTCTGTTTCTCGTTGTTTCTCTGTTTCTCTTTGTTTCTCTGTTTCTCTTTGTTTCTCTGTTTCTCTTTTTTTCTCTGTTTCTCTTTGTTTCTCTGTTTCTCTTTGTTTCTCTGTTTCTTTTTGTTTCTCTGTCTCTGTCTGTCTTTCTCTGTCTCTCTGTCTGTCTTACTGTCCTCTGTCTTCTGTGTCTCTGTCTGTCTTCCTGTCATCTGTTTCTCTGTCCCTCTCTCTTCCTCTCTCTTCAATTTCCTCCTCTTGTTCTTCCCCAGTAGCCTGTGAGAGGCATCTGCATAAGTTATATGCATAGCATCTTCGCTGATCATATTTCGAATTCTCCTGCTCAGAGGCGTAGCACAGATGGTGCAGAAAGGGACAGATGACCCCAGACACAGGCCTGAGGGGCTGCAAACTAAGGGAGCAAAACAGTGATTAGATATTTTTAATTTTCGAAATATTTAGCTTATACTTTGAACATAGGGCGCAGATTTTGTGCCTCGTTGCAGGGAGCGGAAGACCCTAGCTGTGACATACTGCTACTGCTGCTGCTTCTGCTGCTGCAGCTGCTACCGCGGGCAGTGGCGATGGACATCAGCAGCTGAAACACGACGGGAGTTAAGCAGTATCACCGATCTCGTTCTCAACGATACTCTTTCTTTTTCTTCCCGTTCTTGTCGTGTTCTTTTGTTTTCTTCTTCTTTGTCCGCCGCCGATCATAATTTTCGCTTTAGCTGTCACGTTTCTTGTTCCGCGTCTCCTTCGTCGCCTCATAGATCGATTACATGGCGCATCAACAGACACGACACCACTAACACTAATAACCGTCTCATCTGTGTATGTGTCCGTGTTCCTGCGTTTGTCCGTCTGTCCGCTTGTCCGCCTGTCTGTCCTGTCCTGTTTTTCACTTTCCTTTTTTGTCTTTTGGTGTCTTGTCCTGTCCTGTTTTGTCTTGTCTTGTCTTGTTTTCTCTTGGTTTCTTTGTTTTGTTCTTCTTTTCTATCTGGATACGCGGGGCTGGGTTTTCTTGAATTGATGAATTGATGCCCGGTGAGAAAAAGAAAGACTGCAGAAAGTAATCGTTATCGAGAATGCAGACAGAGACAGACAGACAAAGACAGACAGAGACGGACAGACAGACAGAGACAGACAGACAGACAGAGACAGACAGACAGACGGATAATATGCACAGAAAAGAAATCTTGTGTGTTAATCTTTTTGTCCAGTTAGCCCTTATGTTCCGTGGGTAGAGAGAGAGAGAGAGAGAGAGAGAGAGAGAGAGAGAGAGAGAGAGAGAGAGAGAGAGAGAGAGAGAGAGAGAGAGAGAGAGAGAGAGAGAGAGAGAGAGAGAGAGAGAGAGAGAGAGAGGAGAGAGAGAGAGAGAGAGAGAGAGAGAGAGAGAGAGAGAGAGGAGGACGAGAGAGAGAGAGAGAGAGAGAGAGAGAGAGAGAGAGAGAGAGAGAGAGAGGGAGGGGGGAGGGAGGGGGAGGGAGAGAGAGAGAGGGAGGGAGAGAGAGAGAGAGGGAGGGAGAGAGAGTCCTGTTACCTGTAACGTAAAGAAACAGCTTGAATTCGTTGACAATGAAGAACCCACACGTCTTCAAACGATCTCATTGTCTCATTCTTTGGCCACCTGCTCGAGGTAACATCTTGCTAGTCTTTAATTAAATCTTTCCTTCATCTGTTTCGATTCTCTTAATTTTGCTCTGCAATTTTCGTCAACATCCTGCCTACGCTTTACATTTTCTCTCCTCCTATCTTTCCCCTCCTGCTCCTGCCTTCCTTCTCCTATTCGCCAGTCTTATTGTTCCCCTCTGTCTTCCTTGTTCGGTGCCTTAAGACTCCTTCCACGACCGTCCCTCTTCCTTTCTTCCTTTCCCGCTTTCCCGTGCTACCTCGATCCGCAGTCCTTCCGCTCGAGCAGACAACATTTCTTTTGAGCAGCGATGACATCGACGGCGCAATTCTTTCTGGGATTCCATGCAGCAGAGACGACGAATTTCCGATGTTCCCTTTCCAGACGTCCGGATTACGTGGGATCAGCTCACGCCGGGGCCACACGCCGAGGTCACAAAATCACACTTCATATGAATCGATAATGGCGCACAGAAAGAATGCGTCGTGGATTATCGCCGGCTGTCAGGCGGCGTAATAACCGGGCGACCACCCAAGCAGTCGGCCGGCCTTTGATCGAGGCCTTACGTCATTCGTAAGAGTGCTTTACGAGGGCTTTGATCCGAGCTCGGCTGCCGCAGAAGTCAGGAGAACTACATCAATTTATCGAGTGGCTGCGAAGTGCGCAGGCCGACCAAGTGGTCAGTTATTCAGGACGGGTTTTAAGGCTCTTGCGACTGACCGCTCGGCGCAGAACTTTGCTGGCAAGTGCGGACGAAGATTGCCCGAAACGGAAGCTTTATTGGCGACTTAAGCTTATTATTGTTTTAATTAAGATTATTAATGCTGTAAGTGAGATCGAAGATGTGTAACTGGCGAGGTTCGTTCGTGGTTGCCAGAGGATCGTGGACGTTCAGCGGCAAATTTATATGGGGGGATATTGGAACTAGAATGAGGTATTGGAACCAGAATAACGCCTGACCCATAGAATGAAGAGAATGACGTGTGTCACAGGCCTATCGCGTCATGTTGCAACTCCGATGTTGAACACGATATTGAAAAGTACGGCAATGCACCGTCCGTTTCAAGTCGAGTAAAGCTTACTGCGGAGCTGGAAATGTTCTTCCCTGACGGATACTCGCAGACACGTTCCTTCGTGAGGAAACTCACAGATGAAACTGTGCGTGACGTCACTCCAGAGGTCTCATGTATAGTTTTTCAATTGAAACGAAGTGAATATGTAGCTAATGAAGCGAGGCCGAACAGACACACCTGTTTGAAGATTGTTGCCTGTTAATTAGGCCTATAGTATCAACGGACCAGAGAAGGAAAACAGGAATATTGCGGCATTAATTGTTGTCTAAGCATTAGAGGATGTAACACTTTGCCCAAGAACAGAAAAGAGACGGGAGACAACCAGAAGCCAGTAGTCTAGAAG
>OZ029917.1:6993119-7173119 GCA_964023275.1 Norana najaformis | reverse complement strand
GTGTGTTTTTCAGTTTTTCTTAGGCCTGAGTTTTTATTATCTTTATTTTGCTCTACAAAATGAGCTTTAGTAGGCTACAATTTCTAATAACAGTTCGTCTTTCCTGACGAGCTCCCTCCCTATGCAACCTTTTTCATCGAGCATGCCCGGTTTTTGATTGAAGTCTAGATATTTCAAGTTTCAAAATTTATCGTCACCATTTTTACTTTATAAGTTTGGTAACCAATCCTCATTCTAACCAGTCTGGGGAGGATAACCTTATTGTGTGCTTCCAAATCAAACTGAGCAGGGCCGGGTTGTCTTTCCAACTAGATCTGCCCGTATGCATCAAAACCATTTGCAGATCTTTTGGCTATGCGAATTGAGCGTCGGGGAGAATATCAGATTAACCTGTCATGTCAAAACCTGTACCAGTATAGTAGGGCCCATTGTTCTCCGCTAAGCTGTGCGCGTGTGCGCCCCCACGCAAATCGTGAGACGAGCGCACACAAGAAAACATGGAGCGCACAAGAAAAATCTTCCTTCAAAACATGTTTTTTTTTGCACAAAATATTATTTCAAACACGTCCTTAGGAGACGTGCGGTTTTTTAATTTATCTAGTGCGCACTACATAAATAAAAAAATCGCATGTTCCCTATGGGCTTCCCTATGTCCTTGTAAAAATGTTGCACAAAAGAAATTTTATGCACATACAGACTCCAAAGAATTAGAGGGAACATTGGTAGGGCTCCTGCCGGTTATTGAAGTCTGGGTATTTTGTAAAGATTTTTTGATTATCGAAACAATTTGGCCAAAACATAAACGAAGACTCCTGCCTAACAGGCATCATGCTGTCGACATGTAGAATCAATATAATGCCGCAGAAATCTTGTCTTATGAGCAGGGTTGGCTTTGCCATGATTTTGGGGATTCGACCAGCGAAAGTCAACCCAAAATTTGTCGTTAGTTTGGGGGTTCCACCAGCAAAAGTCAACTCGACTGTTTTTTAAACTCGGCCATAGGTCAGTTTTAATTCCCTCTGGAAACCCCGCCCCGGTGAAATTCAATTAAGTCCTCACTAGGAGTAAGTCGTTAACATGTATGTAACATAATGTAGGTCATGCTGTATATATTCTTAGGTATCCAGTTGACATCTGTACAACATCAGATCTGTGCAATCTTTCCATTTATATAGCTTTGTATAGCATTCCGTATAGTTGTCTTCTCCTCCTCCTCCTCTCCTCCTCCTCCTTCTACTCCTCCTCCTCATCATCATCCTTATGCCTCCCCTCTCCTCCTCCTCCTCCTCCTTCTTTTATCCTACGTCTTACTTCGGCCTTGACCTCCTAATGCAACATCATCCTTTGATGATGATGATGATGATGATGATGATGATGATGATGATGATGATGATGATGATGATGATGATGATAAGAATCAGCAGCAGCAGCTGGTGCACCTGCATCAGAAGCAAGCAGCATCCTGACTTCATACTGATTAGCTCCTTGCGTATCCATCACGAGCAGCTGGTTTTCTTTACACTCTCTGAAGACAAAGAACGTAATCAGGAGTAGTGATAAAAAATCAGTGAAAAAAATAGAAATACACAAAAACTGTCGACCTGTATAGTATTGTAGCCTATATACACGTGTGCAGCATTGCGGCTGATCTACAGATACAGATCCATGTATTATTTATAGTAGTAAAACAGTGGGTGAAATTGGACTAAATTATTCATAAGTATACGCCTGATGTTTATAGCCAGCGGATGCTAAAACAGATGGTGTGAATGCTAATCCGAGGCACACATAGCGAGCCTGTGCTTTCTCTGGGAGGATTATCGATGCTTAATGTAAACGTATGCAAGCTCTGCTGGGTATTCATGTAGACCTCCTTGGAATGTACAGAGGCCGGTCGTACGGGCTTAATTAAAGCTACTTAAAAGAAAATACTCGTCAAGGAGATAAATTTGGATTATAGTGCAAGGGTGCAGGGTAATTTGTGCAAAAGCCAGGACGCCTGCGAGATATAAATAATAATTACTGAATGTTGAATTGCGGCAGATGGAGATTAAGAGCTATGCAGGAAGATCATCAAGAGCGTTGGAAGCGCTTTCAAGAAGAGAAGGCAGGGAGAGAAGGAGGAGGAGGAGGAGGATTCAAAGAGGAGGACGAGGAGGAAAGGAAGTGGGGGCGTAAGACGAGGAAGATCACGAGGAGGATGAGAAGGGGAGGAAAAGAAGGAAATGAGGAGGATTATAAAGAGGATTATGAAAAGAGTAGTATGACAAGCGGAGGATGAAGCAGAACGAGTCCTGGAACAGATCCAGAGACAGTTGAAAGATGTTATTTAAAATGAAGTGCGTGCAATCGCTTAAGCCATCACTCCTTTGAAATGACCTCCTTCCAGTTTTATACGAATTCGCCATCTCATTCTATCGGCTCACAAAGTGTCATTCATTCCGTTACTAAATATATTTACATCGAGACATCTGCTGGTTCCCATGCAGCCCAGACTCGGCGAAAGAGAAGTCTAAATAAAACCTTTGAAATTGAATCAACAGAAGCAGTTGGTGGATTTGTCAACAAAGTATAGGCCCTGCAGGTCGTTTTTCTGTTAAGACTGGTTTGTGTTCTGTTGTTGGACGTGAAGAAATTCTGTTACGACTTGATTTTAAAGAGAACTAGACCTACTTCACTGAATAGGCTACAGAGTACCTTTGATTTATTGATACGAGGTAGAGCGTCAGATAGACGAACTTGTAAGAGCAGGGATTGTTTGACCGTTAACCATTTGCATGGTTAGTCCTTTGGTTAGCTTGCTACTTGCTTGTGATTATCGTTACATTAACAGCGCGTCCACTGTGGTTAATTTAAAGAGATCGTTGGTTTCTACCAAAGAGGTTATACTACATATCATTGGTTTCTACCAACTATATGCTGCCGACACCTAGTGTAAGTTGTAGGCATCGCTCACTGCGTCTTCCATTATCGCGACAGTACGACACCAAACTGCATCTCGCCTCGACCTGTAAGCTCCTCCTGAATTTCACAAAATAATCTGTTCCACTATTCCTTCCGTCGTTCATTCACCATCATCTGTGTTAAGCCTCTGCATCGACTATTCCATTCAAAACTAAAGTCCCACCGTTTCATGAAATCTTACCGTGATGAATCCAATTCGCCGCCTTTCCATTTCTCTCAACTTCAGTGGAAGTTTAATATCAGGTGACTGCAGATACAGTACCAAGATCAAGAGAAAGACTGCATTAGGAAAGGAAGCATTCTGAAAGAGAGGAGAACTAAGCTGACTCTGGATCTAAAGAAAAGAATGGTTAAAAGCCGTATATGTAATGTAACGCTGTATGGTTCTGAGACATGGACTGTTGGAAAGGCAGAAATTGAAAAACTAGAGACATTTGAAATGTGGATATGGAGAAGACTGGTAAAAATTGGCTAGAAGCATTACAAAACTAACGAGGAGTTGCACTTGGTTCTTAAAGGAAGAGAGGACACTGGCCAATATGCTAAAGAGCAGGCTTGTCCAACCTTTTTGGCTCGGGGGCCAAAAGACAACGTTAGGCAAAGTTAGAGGGCCAAATACATTGTAACCAAAAAAGATAATAGAGTAAAAATGTGCATACCATAATGTAAGTTATGTATTTTCTTATAAGCCGGAGTAGACCATAGATATCGTATTAATAATATATATACTACAGAGTTTCGTTTCTTAGAGTTAGTAAGTAAGACTTTTGGGAAATTTCGACAATACGTCAAAAATTTTAATAATTTTTAAATGCTTCGGAGGGCCGGATAGAGACCCTTCGAGGGCCGGATTCTGGCCCGCGGGCCGTAGGACGGACAAGCCTGCTAAAGAGGATACCAATGAACTGGATTGGTCACATACTACGTGAAAATTCTCCCCTGAGGACAGTGATTGAAGGAAGAATTGAGGGAAAGAAATTTCCAGGAAGACCAAGGTATATGCTATTGGACTGGATTACGGATAAAGGAAGAAGTCGAGGCTACAAAGAAGTCAAGAACAGGGCAAAGAACAGAGAAGAGTGGCGTCGTTGGATTCGTGGACCTGTCTAAGAGCAGAACACTAAAGAAGAAGTTTAGAAGAAATTTTAACAAAATATTTCAGTCTCTGATGTGGTATGGAAGAGAGATAATGAGTATGGAGGTGGGAGGGTGGACAGTCGTGAGCGGGAAGGGAGCACCAGCAGGTGGATTGCTGGTGGTTTTGGAGTGGAAAGACTGACGAGAAAGACGGAGGGTACTGGTTTTGCCCGAAAAGAAAGAACGAACGAGTCAGCTATAATTGAAGAAGATGGAAGAGAATTTTTAAGTAAGCAAGAGGTCGATGGAGCAACTGGTTTATGGTCTTTCAGAGAAGACTCAGGGTAGAGGATAGGGAACGAACAATTGAGAAGCAAAACCTCATTTTAGCCGTACCCAGCAGGTGATGGTATCTATTTGTAGCAGATTTAAGGGCAGATAGAAGCTGAAGATCACGGCGTCGAAGGAAGATTTGAAGGCCTGCATGGAGATAGGAACTGTACCATTTAAGGATTATTAGAATGGGAACAGGAATTAAGGATTATTGAATGGGAACAGGAATTAAGGATTATTGAATGGGAACAGGAATTAAGGATTATTAGAATGGGATTAGGAGTTGATAATAATAAGAGCATGTTTGTCAATAATCGCAGAAAAAGTGGTGCTGTAGTGTGGTGCACAGCGGTCTGTCTTTCCCGTCGACGAGTATTCTGCAAGTCCGTCAGGTTCGGCTCCCCTAAGTCTAGCGGGAGGCTTCTTCTGCTTCTCAAATGAAGGACAACGAAGTGAATCTTTGAATTTATTATTGCTCAGCTCAAACGACAACTTCAATTAACTTTGCAGATCAACCGTTCTGTATTAGCGCGAACAGTTTGCGACAAGTCATTACATAAACTCACGATCAAACATCGGCAACAACGACGACAACTGACGGCTACTCGGCAAAAACCCACAGCTGCTCGACAACGACCCACAGTAGCTGCCACACACCCCGAACAGCGTCCTTGTCTCTTTTTATAACCCTCACCCTACATCGTGCTGAGCCAAAGACCGTGCTGAGCCAAAGACCGTGATGAGCCAAAGACCGTGATGAGCCAAAGACCGTGATGAGCCAAAGACCGTGATGAGCCAAAGACCGTGATGAGCCAAAGACCGTGCTGAGCCAAAGACCGTGATGAGCCAAAGACCGTGCTGAGCCAAAGACCGTGCTGAGCCAAAGACCGTGCTGAGCCAAAGACCGTGATGAGCCAAAGACCGTGATGAGCCAAAGACCGTGATGAGCCAAAGACCGTGCTGAGCCAAAGACCGTGCTGAGCCAAAGACCGTGCTGAGCCAAAGACCGTGCTGAGCCAAAGACCGTACTGAGCCAAAGACCGTGATGAGCCAAAGACCGTGATGAGCCAAAGACCGTGCTGAGCCAAAGACCGTGCTGAGCCAAAGACCGTGCTGAGCCAAAGACCGTGCTGAGCCAAAGACCGTGCTGAGCCAAAGACCGTGATGAGCCAAAGACCGTGCTGAGCCAAAGACCGTGCTGAGCCAAAGACCGTGATGAGCCAAAGGCCGTGCTGAGCCAAAGACCGTGCTGAGCCAAAGACCGTGCTGAGCCAAAGACCGTGATGAGCCAAAGACCGTGCTGAGCCAAAGACCGTGCTGAGCCAAAGACCGTGATGAGCCAAAGACCGTGCTGAGCCAAGACCGTGCTGAGCCAAAACTGTGCTGGGACAAACCGTGCTGGGCTAATATCGTGCTGGGCTAAGATCGTGCTGGGCTAAGATCGTGCTGGGCCAAACCGTGCTGAGCTGAAACCGTGCCGGGCTAAACCGTGCGGGACTAAGACCGTAGCGATGGCTCGCTACGGTAAGAAGAGAAAAGGCCATCAATGGAGGATGTGGATCAAAAACAAGGTCTGAACAGAAGATAAGCCTAAAAAGTAGTAGGCCAACTACCGAAGTAGGATATCAAATAGCAGCTGCTCACAACAGCACCTTTGGTAATTGAATAGCTCGACTGTTTCCTGTTACTGGTACGATGTCTGCAGGAAATATGAGCACCTGCGAATTAGCTAATTTTTGTGACTAAGCGTTTTGGATGAATAGGCGTTGCAAAAATATACCGAATGTTTCATGACCTGACATTAGATGGCGCTTTGTAAAGTGACGTTATTGCGTAGGGAGGTGAATCTGCATATTCAGTCATCTGCAGTGGGAGTCAGGAATAGGGCTACACGTCAGTCGATTTGTGGCTGAGTTTAATCAAAAAAGTATCAAAAGTTAATTAAATAATTGAAGGTTTCAGCATGTCGGGCATCGGCGAATTAGGAAACCCTTTACGGAAATTCAAGCTAGTATTTTTGGGAGAACAAAGCGGTAAGTCATGTCGGTTTTGTAGCGGCTGTTATGGGCTGGTGTGTGTACAGGCATTCTAGATCACACATCTGATCAACGTCTGACTACGTAGGAATCGATCGTTGCTCGATCGATTGACTGACTCATTTGTTTATCGAATTATTAGTACCAGAAGTTCGAATGACAGATTATACAGTTTATACTATGCAGAATGGAACCTCAGTTTAATCAGTTACGGCGTAAATTAGTTACCGGCTATGCATGCCAAATCTTGCTTTAGAATTACTCAGACCGGCAAAATTGGTATTCATGTCATATACACTGTTATACAGGAGTAATGAGTAGCAACCAGAAATACTTTCATGACCCAGAGTTTTATTCCTGTACCTGAACTTTTTAACATAGAATTTCAGTATTGGCAGTTGAGTAATATTTTGTTTGAAGAGCAAAGATCTTTTAAATCTTAATCAAGAGATTAAGTACACATATATATATATATATATATTATTAAATTGAGATCATTTGCATTTGTTCCTGTATGTGCTTAATGGGGTGTTTACTAGTGACTGGTTGGTTCAATGATTGATTGATTGATGTGATTGATTGTTCAACTGTAGTTGGGAAGACATCGATAATAACAAGGTTCATGTATGATAGCTTCGACAACACATACCAGGTTAGCAAACTTTTCTTACAACACAGTGTTTCAGCCAAAATGTGCCTCAAACGACGTAGGGGGCTCATTTCCTTTAAAATTTTCAAATAAGTTTTAGAAATATTCCTATTTGATCGGAAGCACAAACATATTCAGTTGGAGACATAAATATAGAAAAATAGAGATGCAAATATCCACATCAGTTATAGTGAATGAAATTATTTCCAGCATGATATTCAGTAAGTACTGTACTGTGGTAATTTGTTGAATCCTTTAGGGTTTTCTTTACTTAAGTTTTAAGTGGCACCATTTGAAGAATTGCTCTGGGCCTGAGAGAATTAAACGTCTATCAGACTGGTGAGGGAATGAAGGTATTTCAGGGATCATAAGTTACTACTGGCCAGCAATCTGGGGTAATTCATTAAATTGTAGCAAAGTGAGTTGCATTCTGTAACGTGAACAATGGTGTGGCAGAGTTTAGAAACTCCTAGTGTATTTGTTCTGTAGTTAGGTGCTAGTAATTGTAGATGTGCCTTACCTTTTAAATAATATTGTTTGCTTTAACTCTACACCTTAGACTCTAGAGTCTGTGCCTTTATTAGGCTGACTGTGATAACAGTCAGCTGCTTTTCATCTTATTTAATTCTTACTTCTAATTGACTCGAATTGAGTTTTAATCATTGTATTTTTGTTTTAGGCTACAATTGGAATAGATTTTCTATCTAAAACAATGTACCTCGAGGACAGAACAGTAAGGATATTTTTCTTTCTGCTGGGAAAATACTTTGTAAAGATGAGAGGCTAATCAAAGTTCAGTAATACGTTGAATTATTTTGTTATGTGTCTTGTTAAATTTTGTTGCTCATTGATAAAGGTGCTTCACTGCAAACAGTTCTGCTGTGTTTAGGTCAGATGTCTGTGATATTTGAAATGTTTGAACTTGCTGTATAGATACGATTGCAGCTGTGGGATACAGCAGGTCAAGAACGATTCCGAAGCCTCATCCCGTCCTACATTCGTGATTCTTCTGTTGCCATAGTTGTCTACGATATATCAAGTTGGTTTAGTGCACTTCAGTCCTTTTAGTTGTCTTTAACTTTGTGTCAGGTTATGGAAAGACCTTTGACATCTGCTATAGAATCCCTCTGTCTCTCAGATTGCTTTGTGCTGTGACTTACTTATAATGATGATAGAGCAGGAAAATGGCTTATAATGAAAAGAGTATTCAGCCATAGCTCTTGAAAGATGTTATAGAACTGTTTTGTTGCATTAAATTATGTTACACTTTGCCCTGTATCCTTGTCTTTCTGGCTGCCCTGAATTGTGAGAGGACAAACCTAATGATTTTTATGCATGAACTGTGTTTGAAGTGTCTTTTAATTGCTTTGTGAGACTCCAAGATTCTAAGACAATTGTCTTATCCTTCTATTGCATTTTGACTCAAAGACCTAGAATCATGATTCTTTTATCTCTTGCTTCATTTCTTTTGAAAATAATTAGCTAATTATGGTGTGCAATCAGTTAATGTCTTTGTTGTCATGATGTTTCTGTGGGTCAGATAAGATAACATTACATTATAGGCTTTGATGACCTATACAGAATTAATGGTTTTGACAGGTGTGTTTTTCATTCGATTGTAATGGTCACGGTGTTAGGCAATGTATTTTTGGAACGACTATTTTGACTTCATGGTCTTTGTATGCATTTTGTCATTCAGATGCCAATTCTTTTCACCAGACCTCAAAGTGGATTGACGATGTAAGAACCGAGCGTGGAAGCGACGTTCTCATAGTGCTGGTTGGAAACAAAACTGATCTCTCTGATAAACGGTAAAACCAACAGAAATGGATCTAGTTAAAGCATCTTATCGTATCAGGTGGTTGCATGGAACTATAAACACGCACATTTATGATTGGATAATTAACTGGTCAGAGGCTTGCATTTTTTTAACCCAAAGTATGCAGGTTCTGAGCCCCATTGAAAGACACTCAATTTGTATGGATCTAAGCAAATTGTTAATGCAATCAAATCGCTTTGTGCCTGAGCCAGTGGTGCTATATATACTTGATTTAAATAAAACTTACAACTTCTTGCACTATGCTTCTGTCTCATAAATTTATCTGGAATGTTTATCATCAAGTTTTATTTTAATTTCTTTATGTGTTCTGAAATTTGATAGCTGCATACATAATTTGTTAATGTGCATTGTTTTGTATGTGTAATGTACATATGGATGTTATATACATACACAATACATAATGTGCATACGTACAACTAGAGGTATCAAAGGTTTGGTAAAACACAGCCCGGGTACCTGAGTCCAGTCTGAGCGGGTACCCAGTTACCCTTCACTCCATCATCAGATAATATATCAATCATCCAGAAAGCGACATGTGGGTCAGTGTATGCCCTTAGGCCTAATTCGACTTATTAACTCATTAAGCAGTCACCTTACCCACATGGGCACAGTATCATTCAGCCCACCAGTTTGACAGCACATTAATTTCTATTGACTCCTAGAGACTAAAGGAATTTGTTTTTCTGTATGCTTCACTGATTGATAACAATCAACTGCAACTTACCTCTTGCTGCATGGCTTCACAAGCCACAGACAACTGTGCATCATTAAGCTGTGAGCTCATGAATAATGCAGAAGTCTGCCTGAAATGATCATTGTTTCTTTGGCCCGGTTTTGAGTATATGATGAATGGCCCAGGTGCCACCCTTTGGGCGGCTAATGGGGTTGGAGATCATTAACAGGCCTATATGCGACTGCAAAACTGTTTTGCCCTGGCTTTTGCTAAGCTCTGTCTCATCTGTGCCTCAGATTCAGGTTTAAAGGCTTCTGCACATGTAATAAGTTCTTGGAATATACAGATAAATATTCAGTTTTTAAAAAATATTCATGGCAATTCATAGATGTTAACAGACATGAATACATAAGTACATTGATTGTAACAAATAATTGCATCTACCACCACATCTGCGCACATGAATAAGCATGTACAGGTTCACTCACTTGTTGATCTAAGAATTTGTTTGTGTCTGGACAATTATGTAGTTACTATATTGATCTATTGTTATCCTGTCTGGCAGTATTAGTGTAAGTTAGTTAACTAGGTAGTTATCTAGACACTTAGTGTAGTGCCTTTAAGTACCTCCTACTCTAGTCTAAATGGTACTAAAGTGCTTAAGAAACAAAATGTTCATGAGTAAGTAAACAGTACTTGGAGGACTAGAAACTCACCACTGGCAAAGCCCAATCAACAGAGTCACTTTAAAACCGAATGGCTTTAACGTAAATCTTGTTATCTGCAGTTTTTCGTTTGTGCACTGGTGCAAATGAACTTAGCGAAATAAGACAGTCAGTTGTTGATTGTGCAAGTTTGGCTTGTCTTGATTGTGTTAGACCTTTGATTGTAAATCGTTCTCTGTACTGCTGTTTCCTGTTTCGCATTTCATTTTCTTTTTCACTGAACGAGTGTCTCCCTGATGATGTTGAAAAGCATTACTTGACCCTGAGACCTGGGACCTGTTAAGTGTAAGGATTGTTATTTATCTGTTGGCTGATTTAAATTTAATGCTGTTCTGCACTTTGTAAATTTTGCCAAGTATCATATATGCTTGAATGGTGAGTTAGCCGTTTCTGCACTTCAGTCAGTAGCTTTAGGAGAGTTGGTCATGAGGGCATTTGCGCTTGCTTACGCTTTTGTTCTTTGAACAGGCAGGTGACGACTGAAGAAGGGGAAAAGAAGGCCAAAGAACTCAATGTCATGTTCATTGAGACAAGCGCAAAAGCCGGTTACAACGTCAAGCAGGTGAAGCACCACCTTTCGTATTTCTTAACGCTTGGTCATTATAAGTTGGAAAAACTTCCTTTTCAGGAGCCTTTGTAGTAAGTGGGTTAGGTATTGTGGATATGTGTTGGACAGTTTTTCCTCTTTAGCTTCTGTGAGCATTTTCTAGAGCAAATGTTTGTTTGTTTGGCTTATTCAATTTGCCGTTGTTTCCTCGTCGAATACTATGACACACCATGTGCAGGCAGCATAACTACAAACCAGTGGGAAGCCCTATTCTGAGCCATGAAATTCCTAGCCTGGGCCTCAAATAGATAACATCTGTTGGATGAGTGGAGAGAGCCAGAACAGGTAGGCATAAGAGGTCACAAAGGTAGCCGAGTGAATGATCATGAAAGCATATAACATCAAGGGAAAGTACCTTGAACTGAATTTGATCACTTATGTAATGAAAGACATGAGTGAACTGTGGGAGATGAGTGATGTGCTGAGCTGTGGTATTTAATACAGGTTAGAAACCTGATAACCTCGGTGTGCTGCTGTGTTTTAAGTCTTTGTTACAACATGAATGTTGCAGCATTATAGATTATTTCTTTGGCATTTATGTTATCACATTTCATGTATATTTGTCTGTTTCATCTAGCTGTTCCGGCGTGTCGCTTCTTCGCTGCCCGGAATGGATCAAAGTGATATTAGAGAGAGACCTGGTATCCTTTTGATACTTTATACCCTACTCTTTTTGACTATAATGTATCAGCACATTACTAGACAGGGACATAGTATCTTTTCAGTACTTTTATGTCTTTTTACCATAACTTGAATAAATTCTAGGCTGCCTATACTGCATCTCTGTGCAAGTTTCTAGTGCACATTTGCGACTGTTATAAAGCAGTTGGATACAGTATGGTGCTTCTTATACTTTGAAGACAATACTGGACAATGAGGCATTCCAAGTTTTGGAAGTTGCTTGCAGCTTGTTTCGTATTGTACATGTTTTGATATCTCTGAGGTGGGATGTTGACTTGTTTTTAATGTTATATTACCTTCCCATTCTTTTCATCCTGTCTTCTGTTAGTTTTCCTCTCCTTCTTGACTTTTATGTTAACGACAAGTTTACAATCTATTTTTTACTGTTGGCAAAATTGATCAAACCAGTTACTGATTGATCAGTTGAGCGCTTGCTTTGTAGCGTGACTGTTATGCAGTGGTGATATATAAAAAATATATACAGAAAATTAATAAATCAGATATTGAAAATTGCATCGTCTATGATGTGATCAGAGTTAGGACAGCTTGAAGTTTTGCGCAAGATTCCAATCTGTGCATCATAAGCGCAAGAACTGTTTTTCTTGGTAATATCCTTAACCATTTTTCTCAGTTGAACTTGAGCCCAAGCAGGGTCGGGTTGTTGAACTACACAAAACGGAGGCGAGATCATGCCCGTGTTAATGAATGCAGAGAAATTAAAACTAACCCACTCAACTAACAACCCACCGACCGATGTGTCTACTAACTTTACTTGATAGATTTTATATTTCCATCATGCAATTCTCTGGCAGTTCTGTTGTGCTGTCTACTTACAGTACTTCGTGACCTTCATCGTGTTGATGCTACTTTTGTCGTATCGGCGTTTCAAATATGTCACTTACTTGCGCTGTAGGTTTTTGTAAATGTGTCAGCTGATGAACAAGTTCCTGTGCAGCAAACCGTGCATATTTGTGGTTGGCCGTAATTGTACACGTTCTTTGTATCTATGAATCGTGCACCTCTGCTGCTGCTGTTGTAACCTGATGATGCTTTGTGTCGAATTTATGCAATTCTTTGTTACGTTTAAGAAACTACGACATGAGTTACGTTGCATTAGCAACAGCTTTCAATTTGCTGAATTCTTTTGAACCGTGTCGGGTGATGTTCGATTATATGTGATTACTCGTTGCTTTTGTATGATCGTAGATATCTTTATTAATGGCTTTTAAAGGCAAACTTGCAATCAAATCTTCAACTAGTGTAGTTGGTGTGAAGTTTTTACATTCAAAGCGTCTTCACTGTCATGGCAAGCTACAAGCATGTTTTTGTACTGTAGCTGCTGGCCAGTTTTAAGAAATTAAGCTGATAGAACTATCCTAGTTGCCTTGATGGCCATGTATGTTTGCAGCCACACATGTGGATGCTGTCCTATGAAACAAGATCTATGACTTTTATTCATGAAATTTATGTAGCACCTCTTGATAATACTCCCTCGGAAGCACTTCCAGCCTAATTTTGGCATATTAGAACAGTTTCCAAGTGTTAAAAAAGGTGCAGCAGTGTTCCTATCTGCTGTTGAAGGACGTCCACAGACCCCTTGGACAGACCACAATTAGGGCACATTTAAGTACCCCTAAAGACTTTGTTAAAAGTACAAGCGCTGAAAACTACAGCTTGCCCTTGTTACAATCAAAATGCACTCTTGCTTCATTTTATGTGACAACATGTACAAAATTAGAAATTGTTTGACTCATTAACGTAGGCAATCAGGCGGTCAGTTGCAATTGGTCACAACTAATAGAAAGAAGATGGGCCAGACATCACGCTTCATTCCAGTTCAGCTGTTTGTAATGCATGAATTTGAGTGGTTAATTTATTATAGGTATTAGTGGCAATGTTTGAAATGATATCTGAAACCTGAACACTTGATTTCTTAGAGATGTCAGACTGCACAAAATTGGACTGTCCTTCCTAAGTTGACTTTTGTAAACAAATCTCAAAACAAGCCCCACCAGTCTTTGTGAAGGAGGAACTTTGACGTTGGGCATAACTGCCAAGCACCCATAATGACAGACTTAATCACAAGTTGATGCTAAAAGCGAACCTAATCGCTGTCAGTTTCAACATCCTTGTTCTGGGATTTTCTGCAAATGTTGTCCATTGACTGCCAAACACTCCGGTTGCCTTGTGAGGTTGTTGGGTGTTTTGCAGCATCCTGCTTGGATTTCTTTGATGGTGGACAGTGCAAAGATGAGTTAGATGCGGAGGCTGCAGGCTGTGAACCATTTACAATTTTGTCTGGTTGAATTCGTTGTCTTGTCTTTATAAGAGGCCTCTCGATGTGAAACTCACGCACAATGTCCTGCAACACGAAAACCTCGGTATCAGTTCAATTCATATATCTCAATTTACCAAAGGCAAGGTGTGGTTGGGCACTTGGTCTTTCTTGCTGGCTGGTCCAACACTTTCCAATGGAACTCACTGCTCAGTTCTGTGAATTCCACCAGTGACGTGTATTCCAACCTGCTTATCCACCAAAGCTTTACTTCTGGTTCCCTTGGATTTTTTTTACTATTGTTTCGCTTGAAGAGACCACTGATTGATGCCTTGTGGATTATGATAACAGCACTATTGAAGTCATTAGATTACATCATGGTAAAAGTTAGTTTTTAACACACACTTCTGTCAACAACAGCATCGGAGGCATGGTCCTTCGATTCAAGAACGTATGTGCCTACAACAGTCCCTAGATATAAGATGACCTTAAATGTGACTTCACATAACCCCCTATGGGTTACATAGTTACATTTACAATCACTTAAAAAACAGATGACCAATCAAATAAATGGTTGAACCAGAAGTTCCAGAGTAGAGAGCAAAAGAAATTGGGTATAAATTTTGCACTTGACATTAAAGATGTGTTACTTGCTTACTAAGCCACTCCAACTGATGGTAAAACATGGCTGGTACCTTACCTGCCAATCTTTTATTGTCATCGCCATGACAAGCTGGTGATGCAGCAATTCACTGACGGTTACATCACCATCCTGCCGTTCCACTGGTTCTGCAACAAAAATACACAAATATAAACAAAGCCAGAATAAGTTTAGTGCATTAATAATCAATTCCAGCCATAGGGGAATAAACATGCTGACATTAATTAACACTCTGGGAGGCAGCAATGGGTATGAGGTGCTCATGACTTCGATTTCTTAGCCATGGCAGATTAGGGCAAGTCCTCTCCCTCAAAGTCTGATCATCCAACTGACAGTGTGGCAGTATAGTTGATGTACTCACTGTACAGGCATGCTAGTGGAACAAAATCTAGAAATATCTTATGTTCTGGCAGGGATTTGAACCATAATCTAATCTAATGACTTCTATAGCGCCTTTATCAGAATGCACAAGGCATCAACTGATCATCACTTCAAGTGAAGAAGCTCAGCTGAAATCGAATAGTTTGGGGAAAGCAGAAGTTGGGTTATAGTGGTTAAGGAGGTTAAAAATTGCCACACCACTTTCAACCTACAACATTGCTTTAGCCTCCACCACAGGCAATTAATTGCTTTAAATACTGTCAACACAAAAATCTTTTTAATTTTTTGCTAGCAGTCAAAGTGTACCTGGAGGGAGGTTGTTGAAAGATTTGGTGTTTTTGGTGTGTGTGTGGAGATAAAGGTGCCTATATATCAGCTGCAAAACAAGCAGATGTTGAACACTTAAGTACAAAGCTTAAAAAGCAGAAGTGAACACTTAAGTACAAAGCTTGAAAAGCAGAAGTTGAACACTTAAGTACAAAGATTAAAAAGCAGAAGTTGAACACTTAAGTACAAAGCTTGAAAAGCAGAAGTTGAACACTTTAGTATAAAGCTTGAAATATACAAAGATTAGATTTCACAATTACAGATCAGCTTATCAGGTATGTTTTAAGTTTAGACCTCAAAGGCTACACTTGAATGAAATAAGGTACCGAAAACTGTTCTAAGAGTTGAGGATCTTGACAAAAATGCTGCATTCAAGAAGAAACTTTCTCAGAATTTCTAAACTCACCTATTGTTGGAAGTTTTTCACCATCGAGCTGAAACCTGCAGTGTCCATCCTAAAACATAAACGCATGCTATGTTCCAGGAAATTAAAAAAGATTTACAGATGATTGAGGCAAACCATCTTGCTCAACATCTCACTGTCTTGTTAAGTAATAAAAAATACCAGACTTGAACAACCAGTCATGACAAAAGAAGTGCTGGATTGTGAAATGACAAGCTGTCTTATTTCTGGTTATTTTTTTAATTTTAATTTGACCTGCAGGACAAGGCCAACGAGCGATTCTGAGAGGTATTTAAAGGCACTGTATGTCTTGATACATATATGCATCAATACATACGACCACTTCAGATACAAAGCCAACAATGTCAAATATCTACTCTTAGAATGTGATCAATCTGCTAAAAACCTTAGTGTGAGGAGTTAAACATTTAAATACTATATATGGCCTGGAGGTGAACTCTTGCTGAATAGTTGACAGCCCACGAGGGACTGTGCGGTACGTACGCACTCGTTCATCGAGTGTATCGGATACAGTTTCCGTCACCAGTTCAAGGATGGCTGTAGTGAACCCTCCCCCCTGGGGTCAAGGTTTCAGGCTTTCACCCTGCGCTCAACAGGATGGTACTCGCCGATCTGATAACTTGCTTTACAGGTGGCCGCATTTCACTAGTTCCGTGTTCGAACTGGGCACCGGTGCCTGTCCCCTCAGGCACACCCGTGGTGACCCAACAACGAGGGGTGTGTGAGAACCCTCCACCCCGGATTACGTTCCAGTGACGGCCAGTGATAACTGTGCAAGTCACTACTGCAGCCGGTAAGAAGTCTGACGAGACGGATGGAACACAGGTATTGGCGCACCAGGCTCCGAGGTCGATCTCACCACAAAATTCCGAGCTTTTCACCCATGCCGCGACGAGAACACACGACGCAGATTACTAAGCTCTTCCTCCCGCAGCAGTATCCAACCGATCAACCTCTATAGGAAGGCACACCTCATTGCCATCTAACATACCCGGCCAAAAGCTTCCGTGTGGAAAACTAGGCCAGACACTATCGCACGAAACGAGTGCAGTGCCACCGTTAGAAGCCGTGGAGCTGCCGCCAGGAATTACAGGAGCAACGGTAGCAACCCATGCTACTCCTAACCCAGTTAGGCATTACTCTGCGGGCACAACATCCAGGAACAGACCAACGAACTCACACTTAAGAGTCATAGTTACTCCCGCCGTTTACCCGCGCAGCCACTTATTTAATGTCAATTCAATACTTCTGTTTTTATAGAATGAAATTTTCTTTCAGACTACCTCATTTTGGTTTTGTGAAGCACATCATGTAATGGTTGCTAACTAGTAATAGAAGTGAACCTGTTTTAACAGAATTGATTCAAGTGTTGGCAGAACATGAAAGATTCAAGCTTCAGTTTTATTGTAAAAGCATTAGCAATCAAAGGATAGGTGCAGAGCAAACCTGACACAAACCTATATTATAGAATGGATATGAAACACACCCGTATGAGGAATGATGTGTAGAATATGTTTTCAACTGTCTGCCCAAATGACTCTGGATTTACAACAAACTCAAAGTAGCAGACTGGTTGCTTTCCATTCTTTCGGTAGACCTCTTTCAGTATGCCATAAATTCTTTCCACCTCAACTGTTGTCGCCTCTTTTTTCTCCATGTCTTTCAAGGATGTTACCTGCATAGAATAATGAGATATCTAAAAAACCTTGCCCTATTATTTCCAAACTGCTCGCTGTAATTACAGAAAACAGCTACCAGTTTGCTCCAGTCTGACTATTATTCAAATTAAGGTATATATTACTCTTCAGAAATCAGAAAACAAAAGGCAACACCTCTTTAGCATCCTTTAAAAGTTTAGCGTTTGTAATTTTGTAATTGTAAATTTATAAAGCGCCTCTTAGAGGATAAACTCAACAGCGGCACTCCCAACCCAAACAAGTAAAACCACTATTAAACAGCACAGACTTCAGGCGTTATTTAGGTCATCTGCCTGCAACACAGAGTCTTCAATGTAATTAAAAACAGTGCTCAATATGTAGAAAATCCAGCTGACCTATTATTCCCTTCAGTGGCTGCACAGTCTCTTTAGATAGGCTCTCTAGAATTGAAGGAATAATTACACGGCAGGTTTTCACAGGTCACCAACTGGTGTCCTGTGCATTACAACAAACTCAATTTTTCTTCTGAACTATCTGATCAATTGATTGCAGTGATGCTAGAAATTGTTCTCAGATTTCATCAGAGTATTTTTCTGATCAACTGATTACCAAACCGCCATATGCCGATGCAGTGTTTTCGACTGACAGACCTGCTTCGGAGCAGTTGCGGCTTTAAGATTATCTTTGTCCTTTGGATGAATCTGTCTCTCTGGTTTCTGTTTCTTTTCTACGGGGTCCTTTGTAAAGGAACCAAACCTAAACCAAAACAAACCTCTACAACTGACATTTCAGTGGCCTTTTCTATTCCTAAAGCGAATTGCAAGACGCAGCAATAGAGGATGCCTTGTCCTGAAGGAGGCAAAGCATTCAGGTTCTTAACAAAGAAGCTGCCATGATAATATATTCACTGTCTATAATTTCTAGTTCAGCCAATGGACATGTGGCATGCTAATAAATTGTTACATAACTTACTTACTGAACTTAATCAATTATAATCCAATTATACCAGGTAATGTATAGTAATAAGTACTTCTTACATGAAATGAAGGGGTGGAGAACGTTTGAAATACTGGTGACATCCTTTGCCAAGGGCAATCCACCCATCTCGGGACATTCGTAAAGATTCACCTTCTTCGTCAACTCCACCTCCACTTACAAACGTTATCTGGTTTTTAAAAAATGCATCAACATTATAAATGTAAACAAGTTTCCTCAACAACACCAACAAACAATAACAACAACATTTTAAATTCATGCAACACGACTCTTAAGATGCTTATGTCCATGGACTGTCACCAGAATAAGAAAAATTCATTAGTTAGAATTATTGTGTCTGTCGGGAATATTATGAACACTATAGAGCAGAAGTTGAACTTAAAAATGAATGCTGTGAATGCTCTAATCTTTCGTAATGCTCATCATAAACATCTTCATTCAGTCAATTACCTTCGTAACATTAACACCACAATAATTACTACCAATACGATCGCTTGCACCACTAAGATCTAATCTAAGGATTTTGGCACAGCCAGTATCACAATGCACAGGGCACCGACACGTCAGGTCAAAGTGAAACCAAGGTTCACAAAACTCCAATCCACTGGAAAATCCCATTCAGTAAGTCACGGAAATACCCAACATCCTCCTGCTCTTCAAAATGCATTGTATTATGTTTTATAATTGCATACTATTACTGCATAATATCAGAATTTTTAGCTGAATTACCTTGAAGTGCAAAATAAATGAAAACGAAGACGAAAATTACAGAAAAAGGCATAACTCCTACCAGTTTTTCAGTAAATTCAATGGAGCTGAAGTTGTTGAGGTCAGTGGCACATGCCTGAGCCTTTCGCATTCCAACTTCTGCAATGGTGTGCATCACCTGGGCATCTAAGACAGCCTCCCGAGTGTGCCTCACTAAAGCAGTTTAAGGCAGTTACATCAGTTTCCCCAAGCACCATACATAATAAATACGCTACACAACACCTGTCACATCATAGTCAATCAATAATAACCAATCAGCCAACAATCAAAAACAACCAAATTACTTAAACATTCTGAATCAGTTGCAAATTCATGTCAGTCATGTAAGTTATGCATACAAAGACTGCATTACACGTATGACACATTACAAAGCAGAGTCAGAAAGATCAAATGCATTTGTTAGAACATCAGTCACCAAATAGTCGCCACATTTATACAGCAACGCATTCTAATGTAACCATAATTGTATAGTCTGTAACCAGCAATTTAAATTGCCTCTTATGCCCCTCTCAAAATGCATCAGCCGATGACAGTGTTAAGCAATCGTGTGCTAATTTTATAATTACTTGCTCAAGGTTTCTACACAGTGATCTTCTTGGGAAGGTGAGAACCTGCACCACCAGGTCATCTGATTGCCTCTCTCTGATGATATCTAAGACCACAGCTGTTCTTGGTGAACAGGCTTTTCCAGTTGCTTGGACATAGGTTTTACAATTCTCTTCCTGTATTTTTTTGTTTTGCTCAGTCACTTGTGTCACTTTATTCTCAAGACTTACCTTTCTCAGACTGCTTACCCACCACACACTGCCTCTCTGTCTTCGTGGACTGATCTGGACAATGATCCGATTGTGGTCTGGTTTTGGTGCGCCATCGGTTGTTGCCTTGTGCATCAGACACTGACACGACAGAAGCTAACTAACTAACTAACAGTCCTTAAGCAATGAGCGGCGATGTTGTATGCAGCACCTGGCATTCTACAATGATCATTCATTCAAATACTAGCATTGTCCACTTCAGTTATCACGAGAACCTGCACTTCCAATATGATATGGCTGCAGGGTATGTCCACGTTTGCCTAGTTCTATTTCAGCAATTCTATATTTCCAACAGCTTCAAGGTGCTACAACATGGAAGTGAACAGGACTGTCAGCTTTTCCACGTAGATCACATGAAGAGCGCTACTATACACAAACTGTTACGGTACTTGACTGCAAATATTGGGTGTTTTCTGGTAATATCCATCAAAAAGGGTTAATTGGAAAGCAATGTACTCGAAGGTCAACAAAGAAGCAGACACGGGAGAAGTAGTGTGTCAATGTATAGAGAGCCTTTTACCAAACAAGCTACTCAGGACTGCTCAAACTTTAAAAACCAGTGAAAAAAGTATTTATTTTTCCGTTTAACACTGCCATGTATTCACCATCTTTAAAGATCTTGTTTGTTTCTTCGAGTGTTTTTTTCAGTTCGTCTGTGTCACCGGTAAGCAGTTCGGTTCGATTTCCTGAATAAAACACATGAAAGGTTGCAAAAATCACAAAACTTCAAGTAAGGAAACAAAAATCTAGTATACCATCATGCAACATATATGACCATGCCTGAGATAAACCATTCACAAAGTTGGAAAAACAAAATTAGGTTTGACATATGTACGCTGGACATACTGGAATTGCTGAATAAATTGGAAAAACTGGGCTTGATATTGCAATGGATTGGGCTGGAATTGCTGAATAACTGGGCGAAAACCGCATGTTTCTATCATAAATAGTAAAAGGCTACAATTTCTTAAAGATGTAGGTCTCTTCGCGGCTACTGTTGAGAAATCGCAAATTAAATTTACCAAAACTATGATCTGTATTAAGCTGCTCTGCCTAAAGGTCACAAATGTTTATGAGGATATTAAATTAAAGTGTATTCACATGCCTCTGATCAATTAAATCTCCAAAAACAATGGTTAACACAAATATTTACATGACCTGGTCATAAGCATAATAACTGATCACATGACTTCAAATTAGGGAGCCAAGGGGACATTTTAAATAAAGTATTCATCAGGGCATCATAATAAAAATAAAAATATTCAAGCAACAAAATTCTACAATAAGGACTTACAGTTTAATAGCTAACACTACAAGGAATATTAAATAGGCAGTGAGCTCATTTTAGCCCATTTTATGCTTAATTATGTTCTCCACGTTTCTCCTGCAAATTAATTTTTCCAACTTTGTGAGGAGTTTTCTCATGCATGCTCACTTAAGTGCTCTGAAAAGACCACGTACTCAGCTGTCTAACAGTTTACTTTGAATGACATACTGTTAATAAATGACAACCAGCTACATACTTCATCACTCTGTTCCACAAGGCAACAAAGATACTACACTGCCACAGATATAAAAGCATCATTAAACGTGAACAGCATAATTGCTTAAAACAAATCACAATGATGCTGTAAAGTCAGAACTTCTAGTTCATTTATAACAAGTCTCTGTCAACAGTAGACCTCAAAGGCATTGGTCATGAAGGATCATTCAGCTCAACCACATACACGACAACATCAAACAACAACTGGACAACTGTTTCTGATTAATTTGCACGGCTTGATGGAAACTGTCAAGTTCAAGCGTGGCTCCTAGATCCAGATGCGAAGGTGAAAAATAATTGCATGTGCAAGCTGCCACTGTGCCACCTTCGACCATTTCACAAATAATGCTCTTTTAAATTCATTTAACAAGGCAGTATAATGGGTAAATCAGTTGTCCAATATGTATAACAGAGGATCTTTAGATACTGCTTTCACTTAAGACTTTTAGGCAGCAAAATAAACCCAGTGCAATGAAGAGCCAACAATAACTATACAGCAGCTAAGGGGAAAATACTTTAGGGCCCTTACTTGTTGCCTGGGACTGGATGCAGCGAAGATCGTTCCGAATTCTTCGGCGAACACCGTCATCCTGTGGTTCTTCATCATCGCTAAAGCTGCTGTCCATGAAACTCAAATCCTCATCGTCATCGCCATCAGCTGCTGCTGAAGCCTTTGGTCTCATTTCCAATTCTAGGAAAAGCATTATACTTTAGTGACTTATTACTCTCATTGTTCTGCCTCTTCATACCATATGGCATTTTTATCTTTTAGTAGATGTAAAAAGCTGGTTTGAATTAACCTGGTTTTTCACCTCCTTCATGTTAGCTGACAAACACATTGCACACTGACATAACTGGTCTATTGTTGACACATCTGGTACAAAACATAATCAACTAAGCATTCAGGCCGGCCTGTTTACTGTTACGCGTACGCACGGTAGAGCAGTTTATTCCTATTGTTTACGAATAAGGTGACCAAAAAGGCCGCTTAACGAAAATTACCATAAGGGGCCGTCCATAAATGACGTCACGCACCTAGGGGCACACATCTTTGACGATTTGTGACGAAGGGAAGGGGTGTTTAAGAAATGTGACGTCACATCATCACATCAAACATCAAAATGCATAACTTTATTTTAAAATTTCACTCAACTGAACAAGTTCCAATTAATAAACAGTAATTGTTACCACAATTTAACAACACTAATCATGATTACTGCATTCTTAATTTTTTGATTGTTTACCTTTTACGCTCAGTGTCAATTTTGGGGTTTTGGAAGTGAGGCAATCCAAGGAGCAGATTTTCAATCATGAACCTTCAACGCATAACGTTTTTTCGGGGGGTGTGCAGAGCTTTGTGATGTCATATTTGAGAGGATATGACTTTTGTGACGACGTGTGACGAGGGGAGGGGGTCAAAAATCGTCCTAAATTGCGTGACGTCATTTGTGGACGGCCCCTAACTTGTATAAGCATTTCTCATGAACTGAACACTTAAATTACTTATCAACTTCTTGGTTTATATAAATATATACGACGTCACACGCTCCTTTATTTGTTCTTCTGTTCATCTGTATTATAATTTTCAATTTATTCATAAAAATCGCAAAACTGCTGAAATTTCGGAATGTGACTCTACGGTTCCACAACTATTGGCATACTTATCAGTAATTAATGAACAATTCGAATGAATAATTTTGCTTATACCAAAACTGAAAGTCCAAAGTTACGTTGCACCGAGTTTATTAGCACTGAGGTTATTAGTGCGACCACACTACGGCCGAGCAAGTAATCCCAATTGTTTCACTAACTATTTAAATACATCGTCATTCGCTATATCGTGTCTTATTATTTGGCGATATTTAGCCGTAGTTTGCACCAACCAAAACTATTCTAGTTGAATTACGTACAGGCAATTTAGCCCCCACCACTTCGAATTATAGACCTTGTTTACAAAAGCCAATCATAATTCTGAACAATTACGTCATAATCCCGCTTAAGCGCCATCTACCGATTTCGTGATGAAATTGCCATCATTCCTATCTGAAAAATGTAAATGTAAATGTATAGGTTTTATATAGCGACCGTATGGCCTCGACCCTGCTCATTTTGCAATTAATTTATCGGGTGAGATCCTTCACCACCGTTGCCAGTTTAAATGGGCGCCACGCCATTTAAGGTCCCCAGAATTAAGACGTTTCCGATTTAGTCAGAAGCGACCTGCTTTATTAATATTACAAAGATAAGTAACCTCACTACAGCTTACAACTAAATGGCAAAATAGGGGTTTTTAAAAGTAATATTGATTACAGAAATCTGTCTACCATTTAGTTTCGTTTCAAAACAAAGCCTATATTTTATGGCTGACTCTTAAATCTTTACCTTGAACCGAACACTACCTGCCTATCGATTTTGTTTTGAATTACCATCTGTAAATAAGCTGGTTCCTGCGACTTGGCTGTCTTTTGGAGCTGTAGAGATCTCGAGCTTACGATTACAATCAGTGATCTCTGTTTATAGTAAGGGATCAATGATTACGATCATTTGGTTTTGTAAGCTAGTGAACTGATCTTGTTTTTCATACGTAAGTCCTATATCTGAACAACCCCTTTGACTTGACGCAGCGCTGGTGCCCTGCGCTTAGCTTTACGAATAGCTCTAGAAATTTCTGAGTATACGATTACAGTTGGTGACACATAATACCGGTTCATAATTACTAATAGCGGGACATTTGTCCTTTCTGGATTGCCCTTTGACGCCAGCACTTGTAATATTTTAGGTGAAACTGTTGTAACAGTTTTAATAGTTGGTTGTTGGTGATTCAATAAACAATTTCAAGATAATCTGCTCAGTATTATGGATAGCGCGTTTTAACTACGTCACACTTGTAGAATCTGCATGTAAACATTAATCCTTTGTGTAAGGCTTTAGCGGTTAAACTAAACTAACAAATCAGAAGATACAGTTCTGCCATTGTTCGATACTAATTTAAAATTACTAATACCATTTAAACTAAAGGGACTGATCTTATAATTAGTAATCTCCGAACGCAACTTGAAAGTTGTTTCTCTAAGCTATAACTACAATAGTCCCAACATACATATCTTTGCGCATTCAACCATCCGATCACCCAGCGCTACCGGTTCATCCACTTGCCTGACTCTTGCACGCCCTTCTGTAACTACTGCACTCACCTTAAGTTCTATGACAGATTCATGTACAATACTGCAACTCGAATCTGGGACGATCTCCCTCCTGAATTTCACATATTCCCCGTTCCTATATCCTTTGCGCTAACCCAGTATCATCTGTCTCAAACCTCGCCATCTATTGCGTTTCAGACTTTCCGTTCAAAACTAAAGATACACGTTTTCAAGAAATTTTACTTTGATCCATCTAATCCGCCACCTTCCCATTTCACTCAACCTAGACACAATCCAAAGTAACAGCTCCCCTGTCCTTTTCTCTCTCTGATCTTCTGGCAACTGGATTTTGTTCTTGACTTGGTAGCTTTGAACAACTCCGATATGACTCAGTGCTCATGAATAAGTGGATGCCCTGTGCTTGGCTTTAAAGCAGCGCTTTTGAATTTTTCGAGATTATGATTACACTTAGTAGCACCTGAAGTCCCTTAAACTACAAAAACTCTGCAAGCCCAATGGTCTACCAGATCATAGATTGTAACTGTCCCAAGCTGCCAAATGACACGACATCATTAAAAAGGCGGTCCTCCATTTTTGTACTTTCATTATTGGCCAAACCAAGTGCACTTAGTATCTGCTTATCTTGAGTTTATTACTACCACATAGTGACCTAATACTAGTACTTTCCAACATACTTCGTGTGGAAGTCCAGTAAAATTGAGGAAACCATAATATTATTACGATTTCCACTTACAAGCCATAGATACATGTATTAGTGTTTTCATCAGTTAGCAGTGTAACTTCACTGATGATATTCAGCAGCTACATTGACTGCCCATGTATTTCAACCCAAACTCAGTTTGCTTTGACTGCCAGCAAACAGGCTACATTAGTTCACTAGACCACGTTTTGAGTACTGAATAAATGCAGATTACCATTTAGACCAATTTCTGATTATTTTACTACTCATATACTAGATACCGACCGTACTACTGATCTTGAGATAATTAAAAATCAGACCACAATACTCCAATGTTTGTATCATTTATTTCAAAAAAGAACAGGACACAAACAGTTTGATAAATGCTACAACATAAACAATGCACCTCATCGCACACAGTTTCAAAAGCAGTCTAGTCTGTATATATGCTAACAAGATTAACCAAAGGCTCTCAATTCTCTAGGTTTACTCTACATGTGCACAAGCATCCTCTATTCTCAGCAGCCTTTTCACTCCTGACTTTAGTGTTCCACAAATTTCAGAAGAATGAGTAGCAATCCGTAACTTCAATCCCAAGAAATATTTTTTAATGTTGGTTGTAGTCATCATGTGTACACTGTCAGCAATAGATCATACTGACAACACATTCAGAAGGAACATGGCATCTTCCGAGTTCCTTAAAAGGTGCAAAAAATGTTCAGACTCATACATGCACACATACTAAATTTGTCATCAGCACCTCGTTCTACCTTACTGTGGACAAAGCCAGTTCTTTGAAGATGTGCAATTATATCTCAAACTCAGAACCTCTCAAACCTTTTGCCTATTTCAGTGTACCCAGCCAACACATTATCCAATCCCATACAGATCTTGAAGCCTGGAAATGAGCAAGACCTTTTGTTCTTAGTGCAGGGCTCATCTCAACAGCCATAGCTTCGTCATGTCTAGCTGGCGTCTTGTGTTTTTCCTTTTGAAATGACAAATACTTGACACTATTGATCTACAGTCAGCAAATAGGGTTATCATCAATCCTTTCTCTATTATAAACTTGCATGCAAAATACTGCTAACAAGCACAAAATTCCGAACTATCTGACTGATAAAATCAATTCATTCTGACAACATCCTACTAGTTGCAGTAGGAAACTGATTTACCCGTGCATCAATCCAACGCCTACTGTACCCAAATTTCTGATAACTGCATAAAACCGTGTGACACAAACTCTCTTGTAACAAAGTACTGTAACTGTAACTGCTGCCCACAGCGAAAAATATCACTTTGCAGCATGCAAAATGACTGACTGTAGGCCACAGTGACTGTTCTTTTAGCATTTCTGCTTAAGCATTGGCTGCAATTATTTTAACAAAAGCACAGCACTGAATAAAACAAAAATGTAACACATCAACAGCAGCAACTTCTTATGAAAAAGATTTCTTGAATCACTGATGCAAGTGTAGTTTCACAACACCATTCCAAGGTACAAAGTCACATTAACATGATCACAAAAATGGTACAGTATAACCTATTTTTCATAATCGTCAACAACACGCAGCAGTAGCTGCAGCTCATTACAAATAGTTTCAAAAGCAGACAATACTCAGATTTGTCAACCTGATGGTGAACATTTTGCAAAAATTTCAAAAGCAAATTTCCAATAATACAGTCGCTTCAACAACTGCTAACAAACACCCACTGCACACAAAACGTGACAATGACAAGGGAGTGTTATTGCATAATTTATGCACAACGTACACATACATGTATCAATAAATAATTAGTATTAACTAAGCAACTGCATGCCAACAACAAATGCAACATGTAGCCAAAATGTTAAATGATGTCCAATTTTATAAAATTCAGATGGACACCATTATAACAGTAAAATACAGGCAACATGAGTGAGACCTATTGTTCTTTCTCAGTGCAAGACTCTCATCTCAACAGCCATAGCTTCATGTCTGGCCAAAGTCTAGATATGTCTAAGCCATAATGACCTCGCATTAATGAGAACCACAAATAACACTATCAGTTCTGTAAATTGCAAAACTACAGAAAGAACAAACAGTTATCAGACAACTTTTATAAATGATGCATATGGCCAAAGCTTCTTCACGTCTATATAAAAACTGGCTCCTCGATGCTTACTCACTACAACAACATGATATGGCTTTCACTTGTTGTAAGATAACAATGGCTTATTGGTCTTGATTCTTGGTCCAGTCTGACAAATTTTACAACAATGAGTGTCAGTGCTCAAAGTATGTAATTTTTATCAGTTAAACCTAAAGCACTAAAAGCTAAACCATGCACAATGTTCACAATCTTAAACCACTGCCTGTGATGTCCAAATCCATTGAACACATGTTTAAGCACCTCCCAACTCCAGTGAACATCTTAGGAATTTCAAGCCACAGGCTTTAGGCTTGATGCTACATTGTGTTTGAAACAAGGAGTAGCACTTCAAAGCCCCATCTGGAGGGCTTCGTCAAAGATAAACACTCGTACCTTCCCAGCAGATCTTAGCTAAACCGCGAACATGATGCTCGGGCATCCACAGGCCACGTGCAACGAGTCAACGAACAATATATAGCAAATACACAAAGAGAAAAGTATCGAGAAATTCAGCTTTACTTCCAGTCACTATTTGGCCTCGGACATCAATAACAATGACATAGACGACAAACCACAGTCCAAGTATTCAAAAAACAATTGACCTAATGGCAATATGCAACTCCTGGCAACCGGGCGATCTCACAGAAACATCAGCCAGCTGGAGTTGGACAAAGCCATGCCAAGGGCTGTAACTGCCAAAGGTGATTGACGATAACCTGCAGCGCTCCTGCCACAGTTATATTAATGGCATCCACGTGTTAACAGTTAGGCGCTAGCTGAGCACGACAGCCACAAAGCCTTAATTCCAAGGCTTGAAAAGCAGTGCCCTGGATCCAAACCTTACGTCCTCCAGAGAACCGGACCATCCAGGTGAGATCGCCGGGGAATCAAATCTAAGAGATACTGTCTCTGAATATCAACAGGTGATTTTGAAGTCACAGGTGGCCGGTGGAATGGAAACATAAGACGAGGGTCAAATGCCTGTGACAAGCCAACAATGCTTGACAGTGTGGGTGGTGTCCATAGGGTGGAGTGGTGTGGAGGTTGCTGCTGCTGGTGATGCTGATGATGATGGCGTGAAGGTTGGTGTGGTGATTCCAGCGCTGACCGCTGGCTACCCGAGAGATTCTTTGGCACCAAAGGTGTTGAATATGAGGACGAGTTGACCAGGTGAGGTGATGTGGCAGAAACGGCACTCTGAGCGAGTAGCGACTGCTCAATTTCTTGTTCCTGCTGAAGTGCTTTCACAAAAGCACTTTTCAGTCGATTCGTATGTTCCTGCTTCAGTGCCCATTTCTGGTTATTAGTAACACAACGCTCACAAATAACACTTTTAGAACCTGGTTTATCACGTTTCCACACAGGTGTAAAGTCCGAGTGGCACTGGACACATTGGAACGGATTAAAGACATATTTCACCTCAGCCACAGCTTCCCCTCTTGCACATGCATCATTGTCAAGGATACACTTAATTGCCTCTTCTAACCCAAGCAACATAACAAAGTCACCATTTCCAACGTTTGGAATAAAATTCATTTCCGGCGGAGGCGGTTTTGGTGGTGGAATCTGTAACAAGGTCTTTTCCAGCTGTTTGCGCAGTGCCAGTTTCGCAGCGGCCTGTCTCTGGGCAGGAGTTTGTTCCTGCTGTGCGGCTGCTGGCGAAGTCAGTGCCAGTTGATTCTGTGAATGCACGGACACCTGCTGTGACCTATAATTCTGCGATACGCTGTTAGTGCTTGCAGGCACCTCTGGTGGATTGACACTATGTGCAATTTTGGCCACAGAAATTGGCACACTTGATGATGATGAACGGGAAGGCACGATCAGTGGTGGTGGGCCATGAGAGTGCTGCTGCTGTTGCTGGTGACTGGCATGAGATGGCAGAAGCTGCAATGGTTCATTTGAGTGGTGAGATGTTCGATGTGCACTTGAGATCGGCTGCACACCACGAATTAAGGGCGGAGGGCCAGTTATTGATTGCGATGTAACTCCAACTGGCCTGGTACTATCAGCACAATCTTTTATCAGATGATGCAGCTGCTGACTTTGTCTTATCTTTTTCAGCAGAACTAATTTTGTTTCCTCATTTCTAAGTTCTTCCCTTAACCGTTCTACTGTCTTTTCGCCCATCAGGTGTACTGCGCCATTTCCAAAACAATTTACCATACTCTCAACGTCAACTCCATTACTGGCAGAAGTTGCTGACGTTGTTTTTCGTCCTTTGCTGAGGTCCATTGGTAAATTGTTAGTCTCATCTGCATTTTCTTTATAGTCATCGTTTACTGCAGAGTTAACTACACACTCCAAGTAACTACAGTCCTCATTTTTCGACAGATTAAGAACCACTGGCAAATCTTTTGGCACTTCAGAAGAATAACGCGATAATGTATCCATATCCGATTCAAATACAGACTTGTGTGAATTTTTGCTCGTTTTTAAACTGCTGCTCCCTGAAACTGTTTCCTTTTCATCTGAGGTGCCATTCAGAAACTTTCTCGTATCACCACTTTCAGAATGGTAGTGAATTCTGTTGGAGAAAAGTTTAATTAAAACATCATCAACCAATATGTAATATGAACTGTCAAATGTAAGAAGACAGTTCTGTGTTAAACCAACCTCTACAAACTCCCTTACATCCCTTAAGCCTATGGAAAAAAGTTCATTAGTCAGAAGAATAAAGACATTCTTATAAGAGTCAAAAGAGGAGAGCAAACACAATCTGGTAACAAGAAAATCCCAGTGGGTGGCAACATGAGAGATGGCTTTTAGAACTACACCCTATTCTGTTTTTGAAGACCAAGGTGAGCTGAAGTCATGCTATTAACAATGGAAAAACCAGTTTGATAAGCTGTATGGCTTGACACCGAATTTCCACACCAAGCAGGATATGAACTTTGATCACAGCAGGATTAAGGCAATTGCTTATAATTTACTGCTTAACAGCAGGCTTGGTCCCGACGTTGAAGGATGCTTCACAGTAAATTCAACAAGACAACTAACCACGAGTCCAATCTAAATAATTTATGTGAATTTTTAAATTAATTAGCCCAGTACTGCAATCTTTAATGTCATTCAGGTCTAAACTTAAAACTTATCTGTATCAAATTTCTTATCCTCCATAGCCTGATTGCTAGTTTCCCTGATCTATCTGGATTTCGACTGGGCATCTCCCACAGGTTATGACCTTGTCTGAAGCAAACATCAGCCAATGCCTTGTGCTTTATGAAGCGAGTGCTATACAAGTCGTTAGATTAGTTCAGACTTCATTATAATGCAAAAGACATGTTATGTGGCTCTCAAAGGTCTCAAGATAAAGTGTGTTATTATTTAATTTCATTAGCAGGCAACAGACAGGCTTATTCAAAACAACCTCTTAGCCGCAGATGAAGCCAATTTCTCTCCACCACTCCCAGATTCTGCATCGCTGTCTTCCAGAGGACGTTTGTTTCTAATAACCGACGACGAACGTAACAAATCTGAGGAGCAGTAAATGTCATCCATCCTAGAATTTCAACAGAATCTCATAGCAAGTCCAAGTATAAACACATACACAAACCCAAACTTTCAAGGGCAAACATGAACACCATAGTTCTGCCCACCAGTACTTTGACTTTATAAAGAAATTTAAAAAATCCGGTGAGGTCACACCCTTAGTAAAACCAAAAATATCCTAACAATAACTAGCTTTAAAATAACTGATCAAATTAAATTAATGAAAACTTTTTTGACATATAATTAAATTTATTATAATTTGTATAATAAGATTAAGAACCATAATTTATCAGGTAAGCATGATTTCTGCCAACTAATATGATTTTATTTCTTTAATTTATCTGTTTCATGTTTTTATTTGAAATCTTCATATCAATGCTCCAGAAACCAGCCTATTCACACAGTTCCATGTTTAAATTTAATGGAACTAACATAAACTAAGTATGTTATGAGGCTTTACAGTATAGTGAAACATACTTCTAACTGATATCTGAAGCACTAGAAGCCTCCATTTTACATGGCATGGTGTGTTACTTCCAGCAGCACTTGGTCTCCAAGTGCTAAAATTGCAATGAAATAACTGATAAGGTAATTCTTGGTAAACGACATACTGCCATCAAACGCCCGCGAGCAGAAATGGCTTTGACGCCTTAGGCCTGGTTCACATGATGCCATTATCAATGACAAGTCGTTATTATCAGTAAAGCAAGAAATGAATCGTTTGAAAAGCGCGCAAACAATTATTTGCCAATGCACAGCGATAACCTAGGCAACGTGAAAGTTGGTTATTACGCATCCCTCAGTACACTAAACATTCCTTTAGGAAAGATCCTTCCAGAAATGACAACGTCGTTGGCTAGTTCCCACTATCAGAGGGAATTGGGGGATATAAACATACTTTGACCATCTTGTAAACATCGGCTTTTAGAAACACAAGCCAAACTATTACATAAATGAATTCCTCATTTGCATATCTGTCCGAATGCTTACACGATGTCGATAGTCGGAAACTTCGCCTTAAACTCCATCAACTCGCAGCATACTTCAAAGAAAACGGGGAGACTTGCAAATGGCCGCCGCCTGTCTCCTCCTCCTTCCTCCAGTCTTACCTCGCGGACAACAAATCCGCCTTAAAACTGTCAAAAACACCAGATCTTTCAAATTTAGGTCTCCGAAAGTGTAAAGCAGGCCAGATAAACATTCTCACCGTAAATAATATCCCCAATATCGCTCGATCTATCGATCGTCCGCCCCAATGAACGCGAACTATCGACATGAAATTTTAGAAAAATATAATTTAACATGCATAAAATTATTTGATTGGCACTAATTTTGGGGATCACACAATGTACTGCACGGGCTGGCCATACAAACAGGTTGTCGAGCTAAACAATAAACGGACCCTAACCCAGTTTCCGTCAATAGGGTTGACGGGTTCGAATAATTTGAACAATTCAGAGCAACATTTTGTGGGAGTGTTTGCAATGAATATAAGCGCATGCAGTCACATTTACACTGGGACCGATTGCCTAACACAACTTTTGATCCGCAAGTCTTTTTCTTAGAATTCCCTAGCATTGCTTCTTACACCATTGTTCGTAAACCGAGCGTCTTCATGTATGTGAGATGCCATGCAGTAGACTACGGAATAGGCTCTAAAGAAAATTTCATTCACCTATATACTGCCAAAATGTAGTCTCCAATTTGCTGCAGAAAACGTGTCAAAGTAATTAATGTGACACTTTAAAACGTAGATATAGATTATAAGTACTGCGTAGGGCTCAAAACAGGTCAGATGTAGGCCTATGCAAAGCAGGCTATAGGCTTAGGCCTGTAGAGCCATGAACATTAATGGACATGGACATCTACTTGTAATTGTAATTTGAGATTTATAGTGCCGCTTAGAGGATAAACTCAACAGAAGCGCTTAATGTGTCATGGCATGCTCTCGCAGCTAGGGACAGTAATTCAGAGATAATAATTGACGGTCAATACTAATAAGTCAGGGATAATATCTGTACGTACTTTTATTCCAAATATTATTGCAGACCTTTAAAGCGTGTATTATCAGCGCTAAACAATTTAAATATACGAGAAAAACAAAGAACACCTTACACTTTAATGGCAGCCGATTGCTATTAATTGCTGTTTTTGAGTTTTAACGGCAATATACTAGGCCTACAATAAATGATTGTTTGTTTACCGTTTAAGAGTCATTTAATGTTAACGGTATTATAATAAAATGACCACACAAAGCAAGGAATCAGTTATCAAGTGTCATTTCATTTGAAACCTTGCTAATGATCATATACAACAGCCAACAGTAATAACTAGATTGAAAAGAATTGTTTAATTTATATAATATTAAACAACTGTATTTTTATATTGCCATTAGCATTCAGTCGTAATCGTAATCCCGAGATATCTACAGCGCCCAACACAGGCGCTCAGCCAAACAAAATCGATAGGCAAAAAGGGCTCGGTTCCAGGTCATGATCCAAAAGTCAGGCAGAGAGACAGCGTGGCAGCTGTGGTGGGTGGTGTTTGTGATTGGAGCGGAAAGAGAGGTAAGAGGAAGAATGGGAGTCTAGATATGATCTGTGAAATAGGAATGCGGTGGAGCACAGATGAGTTTGTATCGTTTATCGATAGTTTGTAACTGTCGAAGTTCTGGGGGAGTTTATTCCAGAGTGGTGGGGCAGCTATGGCTATGAAGCGATTACCAAATTTTAAGGCTGAGGTGACAGGCGGGAGGAGAAGTGTTAGGGCAGAAGAGGGGGGGTTGGGCGGAGTGGTTGGATTGTAAATAACTGACGAAGATAAGAGGGCTGTGATGATTGAAGTGTTTTGTAAGTATGTGACAGGACTTTGTCCTTGATTCGTTAATTCAATCATCCTCAAACTTTTGTTCCATGAATATATGTTACTTTTCAACCATAAGCACGAGTTGGCTAAATAGCTATCCCAACAGCAGCGTCGTGTGTAGGGCCCTAGACATATGAATCCCACATGACAATATCCCATATGGCCTTCAGTTGTCCTTTATATGGCCCTATACGGCAAAACATATGAAGCCCATATGAGAATATTGTCAAATGGGCTTCTTGGCTTACACATGACGGCTCTGTTTGGGTATAGGTCTATATACGTTATATAAAATTATTTTAAATAATCGCTTTGTTTGGTACTAAATCAAAGAACCTCTTCCACTGCACTGCCTCCATTCTAGGAAATGCAATTGTAGGCCCACACCTTTTTCTATGGCGACCGTATGACCTCGACCCTGCTCATTTTCAATGAATCGATGAGGTGAGATCCTTTACCGCCGCTGCCCGTTTGAATTGGCGCCACGCCACTTAAGGTTCCCGTGCACGTACAGTACTAGCCAGAGTTTCAAAGTGATAATTTTATCAGATTTGATTATATCTCCTCCGCTCCTCCTTCTCTCTGATGTTGTTAGCCAGCACCTTTAAAATCGTTTTTCAACCCTTGTCACACCAAATCATTTTGATAGCTTTACTGTATTGCCCTCCTGAAGGAAATGGTCAGTCCTGAACCTTCCTTGGAGAGAATGGACACTATTCTCATCGTCCGGAGTATTCTCGGCGCGTACTCGCTCCTGACCTGGAATGCAATGAATAGAATTTAAACCATCGAAGGAGGGGCTCTCCCACTACAGGAGAGTACGAAACATACACCAATTGGAAAACATGAAACATAGCATACTTGCCAGTAAAACAATTTACACAAAGTCATTGAAACTTCCACGGCGTAGGGCCACCTGTGAATAAGCTGGTTCCCGTAACTTAGCTTTCGTTGGGAGTTGTTGAAATCCCGAGCTTACGAGTTGACCTCTCGTGGGCCTTCGTGGCACCATAAATAGAAAACGAATACATGCGTGCACAGCTTGCTCTCTCCACTGCATTTTATTCCACTCCTGAGGGAAGTAAACTGCGAATAAACTCCGATGATGCTCGAAGCAGCAGTGGAACGCGTTCTAGCATTGCGAGGCGCTCTAACGAAACACGGTTTTCAAAATTAAGCCTACGCTTTGAGTGTGTTTGCGTTTCTAAAACATTAGTTTTGCTTGATTCATGCATTTAGTTAACCTTTGCGCCATCAACAGTCGGCGACCTCAGCTGCATTGACTGTGCACATCTGAGATTTATTTTGACAGAATTATACTTCTGACCTGGTTTTAGCATACGAATAAATGATTAACGGTATGTTGAACCGTATGTATCAATAGTCGAGTCCTATCTGCCAGAGAGCGACGTTTTAACGCTGAACAACCGCGTAGTTGCATTTGGTGGGATCAGCTCAATGACCCGGTAAATCTGTAACACAGTAAGCATGATCAGCATCTACTATACACATGGAGATGATTATACGCCAGTTACTCCTATAGGACAGAGTGGCGTACGCAACTTTTTAAAGCCAGAGGTTCAGATACTGGGATGATAATTGAGGGCGTCTGAGACAGGAGTGCCGAATGAGTGAAACGGCAGCCGCTGACGACTAGGGGGCATGAGGAGCGTAGTAATCTTCCCCAGCAGGGTCCTGAGCGGAGAGACCCGGATGCAAACGCAGTTTGAAGCATGTGTGAAATCGACCATATTTGGGCTACATAATTTGTGCGACGTTTTCAGCCAGAGGGTCCAGTACCTAGATGAAACTGAGGGTATCCGAGACCGTAAGCGCCGAAGGCGTGAAGCCTCTAACCAATAGGAGTGTGGGGAGCGTCGTAAGGTCCCCCAACGATGTCCGAAGCGTAGCCCCGAAAGCAAATGCATTTTTTTCGAAATTAAAAAGGCCAGGGAAAAAGTGAAATCGGCTTGAAAAATACTCTATTGTATGATACTCAAATCCATCGAAAAGCAGTCGAATCACCCATCGAGGAGGGAGGGTAGACCTAAAAATCTCATCGGATTTACACGAATCCCAACGTTTATAGTTTTGGCCTTACGGGGGCCGCTGATGGCTTGCCGACACTGGGTCACTAGTGCGGGGCCCTGCAGCTGACCTTCAGAGGCGCAGCTAATGCAGGGCTTGCAACGGACAGCGCTCCTGGGTCTGCCTAAGCCCACGCTGGCCTAGTTAACTGCATCGTGCGTACGCCAAGGAGCCGCTGTGCGTGAGGATCCCAGGTTCGCCTCCCGGTCGTGGCGTATTTCAGAGATTTAAATCTTGGGCTAGTACAGTCCGTGAACGGGGACCTTAAATGGCGTGGCGCCCATTCAAACGGGCAGAGGTGGTGAAGGATCTCACCCGATAAATTCATTGCAAAATGAGCAGGGTCAGAGGCCATACAGTCGCTATATAAAACCTATACATTTTACAAAGGTTGTCCTGCAAAATATGGTTGTGCAAATCCCAAGTCACGCCTCTGCGACCTGCGACTGGTAAAGCGCAGCTGGAATTTAATATTGGTCATATATTGGCCCAGTGGGACGTGGCTCTCTGGGTTGACTTCTAGTTTATATTACACGTAGGCCTACGTAGTTATTTCTTATATTAATTATGTTCGGAAATTCATACATTTTTTGAGTTGTATTACATTTTGTCATGATAAAGTAAAGCATGACAATGTTGACTGTAAAAATACAATTGACAAAAAACTCTATGCGAAATAATAACGTATTGCAAAGCCAAAAAATCAGATACATTTTTACGAGTAGAAGATTGCTCGTTTGGCAACTCTGAAAGCAACTCCTTACATTTGTATAAGCTGCAACACAATCAGGTTTCATTAACTAGTGTGAAAATTATAGTTAATTACAGCTATCCGCACCTGAATCGCATTAAATTATGGCTAACTCCAAATGCAAAGCAGTTTCAATACCACGACATTTATACAACAGCAAGATTATGATTCAGGAATAATGTGAAGTCACTGTATGATATAAACAGTTACAGAATTTGGATGAGCTACAGAATCCCATGCTATCCAGCACAAACTCATTACTTGTTGGGTGGGTAAATGAGAATCAATGTACATTTGGAGACTTAAAATGTGTTCTCTTGTTCGACTGATGTAGTATAGTGGTTGCCTCTCAGCAAAAGGAAGCTTTCACTGAGGACAAGTGTTTCGTCAAATTTTCTATTGAGACCTGGAGACAAGTGTTGCCTCTACCTTTTAACCTGTATAGGCCCTGTCTTACAAGTCCTTACAAAACATCTTTGCATTGACATAAAAAAATTTAAATTGACAAAGTATAGAATCAACAACGGATTTTTTTTATTGCAGCCACATGCAACGTAGTAAGGACTTAACCTACATAATATATCAGCTCTGACTTATTGCTACAGTTTCGAGCTTCTGTATGCCTATTTGTAATACTGTAAACAAGTGTTTTTACATACATAAATCAACAAATTCACATGAGGTTCAAGCAGAGAAGTCTTTCAGACCCAGGATAATGCACATTTCATTAATTAATTAATCATATCTAACAACTTCTAACATGCCGTGTAATTCCACATGAGGTACTGATCAATGGTCGCTACCAAGGAAATGAGTATACAAACAAAAATCAAATAATCTGTTTGATCAAAGTCTAGCCATAAGTCATTCTTTGCAGAATACTTAATTTATTGCGTGGAAACAAGCCATAAATTTAGACTGACAAAGATTCTGCTGAACAAACATGAAATAGAAGTTTGTTTTGCATCTGTGGTTAGCAGTTAAATGGACATGCCACTTCTGAACCACTCTTAAGAGTCAAAGAGAATCAGTCATAGGACTGGGTGAAATAACATAATTTAAATTGGTGAAATTTCACATATCTCAGCCATCACACAAAACCTGTGTCAAGGAGATCAGCTTAATCAAATCAAATCTGCTGGGCGAGTTTCAGCTCCAGGTCAAACTCAGCAGAGGTCAAGGCAAGACAGCCCTATAACAGATCTATGAAGAGATCATCAGTAACGGCAAAGTTTGTTCTTCAGACTGCCACAACTGGCAGTTGAGGCCCTACTTACTACCGTGCATATTGAACTTTTATGGTGATCAAAGCAGAATAATTTAAAGCTAAAAGGCTACTCAGTGTACACAGTAGAACACAAGAGATACACTGTATACAGCTCAAACTAACAGCTGAAAACACACTTAACATAATTATGGAAGAAATATGGCAGAAAAAGCACCACAGCAAGAGTTCATTATACAAAATGTGATCCTTAAATATGAATTATCAGTAGCTACAGTCTTGATAAAAAAACTATTGGAAACCATTGGAGGCACTTACCATTGACACACTGCTCAAACTGAAACATATAAACAGACAACAAACAAAGACATCAAAATTCTCTTACTAAACCAAATCAGAACTTTTTTAAAGATTCAAATTTTGCTTCACTTCTCACTGTCAACATATTCATGTACAATAATACTTGTTACGGTAAGTTAGATACAACATCATCAGGCCTTGATGTCTGTGGACTTCTTACTTACTTACTAAAGACATAATGAGCTGAAAGCACACTGTGTCAATTAACACTTTTTAGTTTAAGTATTTGGTCATTTTCTCGTGAGTATTCCAAAGTACCGGTTCTAGATAACTTTTGTGAGTCAGAATGTTAGTTTCGTAAGTACCATATTATAATGTGGCACTTTATCATAATACTCATTTTATCATACTTATCAGAGCTGCTGAGTACTTAGTACTTTGAAAATAACTGGAACTTGGACAAGTGCCTGTCACTTATAAGCTTTCTGTATACCAGGTTTTGGAAATGCACAGAAATCAAATATCAACTGGCAGTTGAATCAGTCATTCCAAGCATGACAAAACACACAATTACAAACTTTAAACAGATTTCTAAAAACTTCTGACTATTAAACTATGATTAATAAATGAATTAAAAAAATAAATAACAAACATTATTTACCGGTAATCTACCAGTGAGATTGATACTCAAAGATCTGTAACATGCAACCTTGAATTCAACACCAAAGTATTCCATTACTCTTACTCGTTTTGGCTATACCTTACCCTAAACACTGTCAACTTCATACATGTTTCCCTTCTCAGTAACAAAGTAAAACTGAAAACCTCGCTTAACTGTTTTCCTGATTTTACAAAAGCATCACATCTACTTTAATCACAAAAATGCACTGGAAACTGACGTTAAAAGGAACTATCTTTTGTCAGCAAGACATCAAGAATAATTATTCATCATTTGGCACTTCACATCATCTGAGCCTTAAATACATGCTGCTGTGTGACCTTGTCTTGCTTTGTCTGCAACTGTCCTCAAGCCGAGGATTGGCTGCACGAAAGGACAATTTTGTGCCATCTGCTTCTGTCCCTTGTCTCCAGTAGTAACTGGAGACAAGGGACATATGGTCTGTGTGACCATATATGTGTAATAAATTTATGTAGCAAATAAAATTTTTGAAAAAGTTCAAACAGGGTTTGTCTTGTCCAAATTAAATCGAACTTCTGATCTTCTTTCTTTTTTCGTAACTGGCTCTTCTTCATCAGGCTGACTCATCTGTCGATTGGCTTGCAGCACACGTTCTTGCCGTATGCGTTGCAACTGGGGTCTTGGATGCATATCGGGCAGCCTTTGACTCGTATGGATGTAGGCCGCATAAGGAAACGTTCCAGATGATGGATTGAGGAATGAACTTCGGCATTTACACATCACAAAAAGCATGACAACAAAGAGTACACTGCAAATCCCTCCAAGAAGCCCAAAAAGAATCTTGTCTTCATTCTTTTGCTGCTGCAACTGTTCTGCTTGCTCTTCACTGCAACTCAGATCGGTCTCGCCGAGATCTGAAATGCGTTGGGAGGAAAGGTGCTGTGGCAACACACATCGGGTTTCCATCTTCAAATACTCTGTTTCATTGGAAATCATGTGTGTAAGTTTACCAACAAGCCAGCGCATTTGGCAGTTGCAGTGCCAACTATTGTACCGCAAATCCAGAAATTCAAGACTGTCCCAGTTGATAAGTTCTTGATCGAGAACTTCTAAAGCATTTCCATGAAGATCAAGTCTTCTAAGCTTAACAGCATTACCAAATGATCCACGATCAATAGCTGAGAGTTGTCGGTTTGAATGAACTATAAGCTCCCTGAGAGCATGCTGTGCTGAAAACGTACCATTTCTGATGGCCTTCAAATTCGGTAGGTTGCTCAGAGTCAAAGTACGAAGTCGTAAAAGTCCTTTAAAATCCAAATCCACTAAGAATTCAAACTGATTTCCACTTAAATCCAACACCTCCAAGTTTGTCAGACAAGCCATTGCTTGACGAGGTACATAAACCAAAAGATTGTCTCTGAGAGACAATCTCTGAATCCGAGAACAGCCACATGTTGTGTTAAAAGCATCGTCGGCAACTTGTGAGATGAGATTACCATCAAGGTTCAGCAGCTGAATATCTGGGACAGATCTGAAAATTCCAGAAGGTATTATCCCAATTCGATTCATGTCCAGATAAAGACTGTTCAGGCTGAGTAGACCTTCTGTCGATGGAAAGACACTAAGAAAGTTGTCAGTGAGAGTCAGGTATCGGAGTTTTGCGAGATTTCTGAAGACACTTGGCTCTATTTTGCTAAGTCTGTTTCGTCCGAGGTTCAGCTGCTGTAGCGCTTCTACTCCTGAAAATACTCCATCTTGAAGAGTTTCAAGCTGATTCGTACTCAGATCCAGCACCAGCAGTGACTTCAATCCCTGAAAAGTATTTGGACTGAGAGCTCGGAGTTGGTTGTTCCGAAGCGAAAGCGTTTTTAACTTGTTTAAGGCATCAAAGACATTATCCTCAATTGTCAACAGCCCATTCTCACCAAGATCCAGTACCTCCAAGTTTGGATAAGAAACAATCTGCGCTGTCAGCGAATGCACTTTGTTATCCCACATATCCAATTCCTTCAACCCAGATGGATCTGGAAAATTCCAGGGAATCCTTTCCAATTTTCCACCTCGACAGCTAGTTACGTGAAGAAGCTCGTTACAGTCACAAACAACTGGACAGGTGTCTGGAGCGGAAAAAACAAGGGCACTTAATGCCAAAACAAGGATGCAACAGTCCAGAACAGCCATCACTAGAGCTTATCTGGAAAAAAAACAGAAACAGGAAATTAATCATGTGAGGAAAGCATAAAGTTTGAAACCTTAAATGGAAAAAGAAACACAAAATCATCATTAGAGGCTGTAAAAATTTCAGAATATTGTACTGAGATCAATGACAAAGAATTTATAATGTGATGCAAAAATATATTTACTGACAACAGCAGGAAATGAGGACACTAACAATAATGATGATAACAATGCTACTAGCAATGATGCTTGTTACATTAAGCTTCAAGTCATCTGTCACTAATTAACCAGTGTATGAAAAATGAGATTCATAAATATTCAAAGCTGGCAAATAATTATAAGTGCATATCAGGAAACTAACTTCATCTGAATTCTTAAATTAGCAAACTGCACATCATGTAATTAGACAACAGGTCGTTTTTTCAATCCTTTTTCATCAATAACCATGTGATGTTTTTGGGATGACCTTCAAAGGACCATTCAACTGAAGGGCAAACAAATGAAAAAAGTAAACTGACTTCACATGGCATGACACAGAATTGACGATGTCAGTGGCAGGACATAAGCAATCCAACTTTTCATCACAAGTCACATGGCTATGAAAAGGAATCGTCAATGTCTCACAAAATTGCTAGTTGGGATCTGAAGCCAGGATGCAAGGCAATATATTTCGACTTTTCTTGTTACACATAGCCTCTCATATATCATTAAAGTACTGGATGGAAACATTTTCTCCTGTGGCCTCTGCCAAGGTTTGATGTCAATCCATAACTGCTGAATTCCAGAGTTATTGCAATACCCATTTCACAAGTTATTTATAAAACAATTATACAATCCGTGCATCAATGAAAAATGAAATATTTGTTATTTATAAATCCTATCTAAAGGCAAGCCTTAATTGTGGCGGATCCTCTACACGAACTAGAACACAAGGATATACATGCTTGTTTACAGCCTTGGACATACACGGGAAAAACTAAGACAATGAATGAAGCCAAAATTTAATGTCTGCAAGCATTTATGGACAAAAACGTGTGTGGTCTGCTAATGAATTTGCAATTATAGTAACTTCTAACGCGCCGGTGTCTAAAGCACTAGGCATCAAGTGATTGTGCACCAGAGCCAAGCCCTAATCAGGTCAATATCCAGGTCAGTCCACAGGACAATATCACTAATCACTGTGGTCTCCAACCAGACAACAGTTTCTGCTTATTTCATTACAACACGTCTGATAGGTCACGCTGATTATGACCAGTTTGTTCCAAGATATTAGATGTAATTATGTCAGCGATCTGGTCAAACCACTTTTACGAAAGCTGGCAAAATAGTAAATTCGAGCACATTATTAAACTTCGAACTCAATCCTTTAAAATGTATCAAATCCGTAATAACCATAAAATAGATTACCAGCAAATGCTGAAGTCGGATAAGTTTATTCTTATAACCATTCGACACACGCTGAATACAAAAAGCTACAAGTTCTGAGCAGGCCATACGCAGGTTCGCGCAACAGTCGCAGAAAACTTTTGACAGTCATCAAAATATCCAGTAAACCAGTTGCTGAAGTCATACATCACGCCATCCACAGCTTCCGCTGCAACTCCTGAACTTAAAGCCACCAAGGGTAACTCGATTCTAACAAAGCGACCCTTGGAAATAATTGTTTACCCGCTCTCACTCCATCTTCGAAACAACTAAACGTTACTTGGTGCAATAAGAACTATTATTACGCATTGTCACGCATTAAAAGCGAAAGAAACGCCATGAAATTAACCTTAATATTACATAGTTCTTTAATACAAGCCTATCCTGCGGGGTGCGATTATCCTAACTCAGCCCAGCTGACTCTCGGCGTTTTTGATTTATGGCATCCATGCCGAAAGTGCGTGCCAGGGCGAGCTGTCATGGTCAAAGCTGATGGCACGCCAATTTCTTCATATTACACTACATTATTGGATAGTTAACGCAGTTCTAGGTATTTTCATGAATTATATTATTACCATTAATTATCCTAGATATATATGATCCCTCAGGAATGAAACAAATTCTACAGAGAATTAAAAATTCTAGGACGGCCAGATGTCAAGATCTGGAGGAGCAAAAGTACCGTGGAAGGCAATAGCGTTTAAACGACGAATTGTAATAGCAATTGCTATTGTTGTTATTGTTGTTGTTGTTGTTATTTTTATTATTATTATTATTATTATTATTATAGTAGTAGTAGTAGTAGTAGTAGTAGTAATAATATTGTTTATTATGAAAAGGCGGCCATTTTGAGAAACTGGAAGATGTATAGGAATCGAAGGATGGACAGAAGTTCTATTTTCAGCGATAGTAGTAGTAGTAGTAGTAGTGGTAGTAGTAGTAGTAGTAGTAGTAGTAGTAGTAGTAGTAGTAGTAGTGGTAGTAGTAGTAGTAGTAGTAAGTATTGTAGTAGTAGTACAGTAGCAATAGTGTAGTAGTAATAATACTACTACTAATAATAGTAATAATAATAATATTCATTATTTTGGCGCTGTAGAAATCTCGAGTTTACGATTACGATTACTTTTGGAACTTCTTTGGAGTTCGACGTTGATTACACCTATAGAATTTGTTATGCGCTGCAGTAGTCACTGCAGAAACGCATGTACATGTACATTTTACATTTAATCTGCCATCCAACTAAACCTAGCAGACGCTTTCCATGACACCCAGAGCTGCAAATATACTTACTCGTTTATTCGTTTAGTAACCCTTCGGCTGTCCATCGGCCGATGTATTTCTAGGGCAGTGTATCAGAAATTAGTCGTTTACCGTGTGATGCGTGCAGTTCACGTGAGCGGCCGAGGCACCGATATGGGTCAAGGTAATGTTTTCCTTATGCATCAATGACGCCGGGACTTTTAACAGAAAGCGGTGAGTGGATGATTATGTCCTCGTTCTTAGTCCGACTGCGCGGTGTAAACGATGAAAATGTAATCGCACTGAATAATATTCAGGTCTAAATCTAGTCATTACTTCGTAATACGGAGTACCAGATAGGCGAGCGTTGAATGCAGTGATCTCTATTAATAGCTGTTCACAAAGATTATTTCTTTCATGCGGGGCTTGTGTTATGCGGTTGAAAGTATAACCGCGCAAACAAAACGTGGGCCAAATGCATCATTTTACGCATTTCGTGCCCAATTTTGTGGCGTAGGAGTTCGAGGCCTGCGGAAGTTAGGTGGGGTTGCCCAGAAAACGCTGAAAAATGTAGAGTTGGCCTCCCGCTAACAGTTTCCTACTGCCTCTCCTACTGCCTCTTCAACTGCCATTAAACGTAAACGTAAAAGTACATGTGTTTCTATGGCCGTATGGTCTCGACTGCTAATTTTTCACTGGAGTTATATATAGGGGGCCTGAATTTTTCGTCACCGTGTGTACAATCAATGGTTCGCTCTGCTCTGACGCTCAGTCTGCCTTTGCTTCGCATTTTGAGCTAAACATTGAATTGTAAAAATGACAAATTTGTAATCACTGTGTTTCATTTTTACTGTTCTTAAGCATTGTTTATAAAGTGTGAGCGTTTTGTATCCCGCTAATAAATTAAGATTATTTAATTTATTAAGAAATCTTAATTTATTATTAAATTAAGATTACTTAATTTATTAATATAATTATGGCCTTGGTGTTGTTGCTTAGTGACCTGGCTAGCCAGACGCGTATGTCGATTTCACGTGATTGGCCAAGGATTCGAACACGGGTCGCAGAAGTAAGGTTAGTCCCTGTTTAACGACACTGTGTTTTAACGAAGGTGTTTATCGTCGCCCTCCTCCTTTATCCAAGCTTGGGACTGGCACCGCCCGATGTGACAGTGTCGGAATTCGCCGCAGAGGTGAAAAGCCTTGTTTGTGTTTCTCTTCCTAACACGTGACGACACCTATCGAATGAATGTGAATCAGGCTTTTGGTCCCATTTGTTTCCCGCCTTATGCGTGATGGACTGACCGTTGATAGAGAGAGGTCGCGGGTTCAAATCCCCGCCGGAAGAGAAAGATGTTTCTAGAATTCTGGTCCACTTTTGCCCCCCCCCCCACAGTGCAGTCGCCTATAAAACGAAAACACTGGTAGAGCAAGCGGCGAGGTAGAGGACCAGCCACACGCCCTCAAATACCGAGGCTAAGAAAATGAAGTTGCTAGCACTTCATACCCATGCCTGCCGCTCGGGGTTAGCCTAAGCGACTGTTCCTCCTCGTCCTCTTCCTCCCCCTAACACTTCTCCGCCCGTCCGGGCAGATCGTGGTGTGGACTTTCTGCGAATGAATGATGACATGCGAATGAGTGTGTGAATAGGCATGCCATCGTCTTCATACATATATAATATATATATATATATAATATATATATTTATATATAATATATAATTAGTATCCCATATTTTCGGTGGCGTATTATATGGAATTAGCCTAAGTGGCCAACGTGCAGTGGGACTGGTTGGTTCCCGCGCTGCTTGCAGCCTCCGTCATTCATTTTGCCTTGGCAACTGTCGCAATTGAAAACCTAATGACACTGGACCGGATATACTCGATGAACGGCCGCGAACACTCCAAAGGGTTTTTCTGACGCTCACCACGCAGCACTAGCAGTAGTAGTAGGAGGAGGAGGACGAGGAGAAGGAGGAGGAGGACACATTTTGGAACTCCCTTCCTGTGTCTGTTCGTTCTGCTTCTGTCATTTCGTTCTCAACTTAAAATTTACCTGTTTCAGATTGCTTATCAACCGTAGACTGCCTCTGTGTCCTGTGGACTGACCTTTTGGATAGTGACCTGATTGCAGGTTGGCTTTGGTGCGTCATCGGTTGATGCCTTGCGTATTGGACACCAGCACATCAGAAGTTACCAATTATTTTTATTATTATAGTAGTAGTAGTAGTAGCAGTAGTAGTAGTAGTAGTTGTTGTTGTTGTAGCTGTTTAACGATTCGGTGTCGTAACAGATGATTTGCGTCGTGCTCCCGTCTTCATCCAGGCTTGGTACTGGCACCACCCGAACACGGCAGTGGTTGCTTGTAGCAGACACACACAGCCCAGTTAATTCAGATGCTGGTGACGAGGGACGAAACCGCTTCCAGATTCTGAACCTTAAGTCCTTATAACTCAGTGCGTCTTTGCAGAGATAACCAGCGCGGTTCATCCCTGCAGGTGAAACCGAATATAGCCTACTGTAGGATTTCACCCGATCAATTCTTTGAAAAATGAGCAGGGTCGAGGCCATACGGTCACTATTGAAAATCGTGTACATTTACATTTACATTTACTCTGCCCAGGCCTAGATATAACCGACAGTCCGAGCCGCGATAATGCGGGAAAGAGCCTGTATAATGGTATCGCTAGAATTAACCCTTCCACACATGAAAGCGTGCATAAAGGTCGTATATATCCATTTTCATATAGGAGGAACTCCAGTGGTTTACCTGTGCAAAAACGCAGTGAGGTAAAGGTCTGAATGCTTATGCTTAGTAGCTGTATGATATGGACAAGACAGAGAAACAGCTGACTACGATATGGTGGAGCACAGTTTGCAAGGTAGTTACGCATAGGCAGCAAGGTCTTAGACTCAATGCGTTGTTGCACAGGTAACCACTACCGTTCCCTCAGACTGCAGATGGCGCCTGGATGCTTGTCTAAACCTAGGTATGCCGCCGACCAGTCTAGACACAGCATTTAACTACAGACTGCAGTTGATTAACGCAGGGAAAGTTAGGCGTGCGTATATAGCGTTGTGATGTGTGACTGTCCGGATCTGAACTTAGTGGTAAAACCATATTCAACATTAGGATCTACACATACACGAACACACACGCACTCGTGTATTCGCATAGCACGGTAGCCGATTGGTTAGAGCGCTTGGTTTGTGAAGCGGAGACCATACGGGTTCGAACCTCCTCCCCGACACGGTTACAGTGTAGAGACCTTGAGCAAGTCCATTCACAATTGCTCGGCGCCATCGCTTGATGCTTGGTCATTACATAGTGGCGCTTAATAAATGTAGAATATATATATTATTGCCCGTGGGGCAGTTATATATAAATATACATCAGCTAATGGGTTCTATGACAATCCTCTGCCCAAAAGCCTCCTGCCAGTAACTCCCAGGAAAATAACCCAGGTTTATCATAGAACCAGTTAGCTCATAGGTTTTCAGTCAGAACACGATCGATCGATAAGGAAGGTTATAGGTTCGGTTCCAAGCCAAATTCAAGGGTGAGACAAACAGATTACGGTGGTGGTGATTTTAGTTGCAGGTGTAAGCTAACCTCGATCGCTGCAGGCCGTAATAATTAATATTTTATGAGGCAATTTATGCCCAGCAATACTTTTCAGTTTGGGAGAATTACGAATACGCGCGTGAGGGTAAATTACTTACTTACTTATTTAGCTCTTGGCGAATTAAGCATCACAACGATGACGCATATAATAATAAAGACATCACTTCGCAATTGTTCCGATAACGTCATCAGTACACAGATGACGTCATCTTTGCCCTTATTGTTTCGTGCCTTGGAAACGAAGTTCATTTGGAAAATCGACTAGAAAGTGATGAGACTAAAGTAATTTCGAAGAGAAAATCGTCGAAAATCATCGAACAGAAAAGAAGCAGAAATCTGAAGTTCGATAAGAGAACTGTTCCTATTGAAGACAGATCTACCAGAAATCGAATTATCGACATAAAATTGTCATTTCAAGCAGAAAATTAATGAAAATTATCGAACAAAAAGGAGCAGAAATCTGAATTTCGATAATTATGAGAACTTTTCCTGTTGAAGACAAATCTGCCGGAAATTGAATGATCGATAAAATTGTCATTTCGAACAGAAAATAGCTGAAAATCATCGAACAGAAAGAAGCAGAAATCTGAAGTTCGATAATTATGAGAACTGTTTCTATTGAAGACACATCTACAAGAAATCGAATGATCGACAAAATTGTCATTTCGAACAGAAAGTCATTGATCAGACAGAAGAAATCCGAATTTAAATGTAAGTATTATTTAACTTGATGTCATAGCTGATCAAGAATTAAAATACTAATTAATCGCTAGATTTAAAAATCTCATAAAATCTGGAAACTCTTCTAGCGGCTTAGCCTAATTATAATATTGTCATAGTTTTGGGTTCTGCCACCAACTGTGGTAGCGTTGAGATTCTGTTTCGCATTGTACCTTTACATCGTTTATTAGAGATTCACTTTCAATCAGTGTTAGTAGTAACGCGAGCGAGATTCGGAGCAAGGACTTAGTCTGCGACGAACTTTAGACTACTCTACCCATAACGATTACTGTAGCGCCAGAAGACGCTAGCCTATCTTCTCTACATTCTGCTACGACCTTTCTGCATGACGTCTGAACTCCGACTGCTTCTCGATGTACTGCTCTCTCTGACGAGACTCACATGCAGTTCTCCCAGTCTGCACCTTCGTCTTGGTCGAACGGCCGAGCAGTCCTCCTCTTCTGGTCTTCTCTGCGGATTGACTGACTGACCCCTGTGTGCAGTCTGCGAGCTCTTTTCTACCTGAATCCTCTGAACTCTGGGCGCATTCCTTCTGGGCCGGTCAGTACCCAAGACCCGAGCTGACATCAGCTGTCGTGTGCCTTTTGGTTCTAATTCTCCGAAGTCAATTGTATAGCTGTGGACATCCATCTGGCTATCACGTGGACCTCTCGTGCTTAGCTGCAAAGCCCTCTGATATACCTGGAGATTGCTTGCTACCTGTGGATTGCTCAGCATACTCCAGCGGAATCCTTTTGACTAAGCTACACTCCTGCATTCCATAGCTCACCTGCATTGCTACCAACAATAGCCCTTCCACTCAGTGCACTTGCAGCCTGTCCGTTTCTAAGAATCTGACCGTTGTACTTTGGGGCTACTGGCTAGCTGTCTTGCTGCTCTGAACTAAGGTCCTAATAAATCATTCGCCTCACTGCCTACGCACTGACCTCCGTATCTTCAACAACTACTAAAATGATTAAGGCTAGTAATCTACTACGACAACTATTAACTTTCATACTTACTTAGTACGTACTTAAATTAACTGGGTTATAATATAATGCACGAGGCATCAATCGATTGCCGCTTGAGAAAAACCGCACATTCCCAAGCATATTCCATTGGAACCAATGTGCTTACGGTTCTTAACGTTTCCTGTTGCCCGGCTTCAATGTGCACTTCTGAACTTTGTCAGAGTATTTCTGAACTCTCGAAAAGCAGTTGAAAGTTTTATACGAAACGAAAGCTGTTGCGAGTGAGAACGGTTGAACTGTCGCATTACATTTCAATCTAATAGACGCGTGGCTTTCCCCTAGACAGCGATGCCCGTCTAGTGGGTATATACTGGACGACAGTTAGGCAGCAAATCGGTTGGTCTGTGCGATTGAGATATATTCTCCAGGGCATTTGACTTCATTTCTTACAATAAAGCTACCACGTAAAACTACTCGACAGAGTTATGAGTTATGAGGAATTGCTGCCAATGAGACAAAAATATCTACGAATTGTGATAATCGAAAGAAAGGGTTAAAAGAGAAAGTAACCAACGTCCAACTGCACAGCAGTACATGTACTTGCGAGTACCGATTGTGGCTTATTTCAGAGATGTGTAGTACGGTCCATACATGGGGACCTTAAATGGCGTGGCGCCCATTCAAACTGGCAGCGGCGGTGAAGGATCTCACCCGATTAATTCATTGAAAAATGAGCAGGGTCGAGGCCGTACGGTCGCTATAGAAAAAGTATACATTTACATTTTGAATTTTTGCTTACGAGTAGGCCTACTTCTGTGACAATGCTCGTGCAGTATACGCTGTTGTCGCACCGTTATGGCCACACATTGCACAACATGAACGACTGGAAGAAAGAGAAACCGTGGAAGACCAGGCGGAGGACTACCCTGGATAGACAGCATAAACGAAGACATAGCAGGACTCGAACTAAACACAAGAAAAACATCAGACTGTACAAATGAACGAAAACAATCGAGTGAATCGATTCTCACCAGCCGTCGCCAAATGGATGGCGTTATAAGAACTGACTATGATATGTGTAATTATGTACATACAGTACCTTGAGAAAAGGCTGTTACGTTGCATATATATATATATGAGGCACAGTAGCCGATTGGTTAGAGCGCTTTGGTTGGTTTGTAACGTTGAGAGTACTTTCATACGGTTCCTGTGTAGGAACCTCGAGCAAGTCTTTCTGTGGCGTTCCGGCCACAAGCCTATGAATGTAGATTTTATGCCTCCTATCTTCGTCAGTTATTTACAATCCAACCACTCCGCTCAACCCGCTCCTCTTTTGCCCTAACACTTCTCCGCCTGCCCGTCACCTCATCCTTAAAATTTGGTAATCGCTCTATAGCCATAGCTGCCCCACCACTCTGGAATAAACTCCTCCAGAACTGCGACAGTTATCTGACCCATCACATAAACACCTATACTCCACCGCTTGTAATTTCTGCATTGGCCTTTCACTCAAAACTGAAAACACTCCTCTTTCACAGATCCTATCCTGACTACTCTTCTTATATCTCTCCGCTCCAATCCCAACATCACCTACCGTAGCTGCCACGCTGTCTCTCTGCCTGAGTTTTGGATCTTGACCTGGAACTAAACCCCTTTTGCCTATAGATTTGTTTTGACTGAGCGCTTGTGAATAAGCTGGTGCCCGTGACGTGGCTTTCGTTGGGCTCTGTAGAAATCTCGAGATTACGATATGCATAACCATGTTCCTAGGGTGGAAAGACAGACGTATCATAAGACTTCCCTGTTTCCGGAACTAAGAGAACGACTGGTGTCTCATATCACTGGCGTAGTTCCAGAGTTACGAGCTATAGTGTGGTGGGAAGAGGAAGCCCGCAGTTAAATGGTACACGAAAAGGGACAGAAAATTGCAGGTAACGAAACGAACCCTGTTCTGAAAAAAGCCACCCTCAGGACGTTGCCCATCCGGCGACCGTGGAAGAGGCAGAGTCGGTTCGACCCCCTTAAGGAAACGACCAATTCTGAACTTTCCTTGGAGAGACCACTACGGGCAGAGATGATAGGTAACGGCCATTTTACGTTGAGAGTAGAAGGGGGAGCGATGCGGGTGGCGTTGGGCGTAGAACTGGGCTGGAGTTGCCCCCGCCCGGCAAAGTTACGCACACTCCGCGACCGTCACGTGTCACTTACAACTGCTTTGCATTTCAGATCTAGATTTATTTACTCTGCGTGCATTTTAAATGCAACAGAACAATAACAATAACAATGATTATGTATCGACCCTTTTGCACCGATTTAAATGAAACATAACAATAATTATGTATCGACTCTTTTGCACCGACGGATCGAACGATTGGTTGAGAAGGGAGGGGGCTGGGTTGGCCCTTGCCTCTGTAGTAGGCCTAAGCCAATGCACGTATTTTGTTGAGCTTTGTGATGATCAAGTAGGCCTACGATGCGTGAGCTTCACTGTTTATAAACTTACTGGACTCTGTGCTTGTTTAATGGAAGCTTACGTAGGCCTATATTTACACATAATAAGCCTACAACAAAGGCATCCATCTATAATATAGTACCTATTCGTTTGCTCTGAAATTTAAACAATTAGATAATGCTGGAACAGCCTTAACGTATTGCGCTAGAAACCGGATGCCGTTAGTTATTTATAAGCATTAATTAGTCTGAAGGGCCCTCTGCGCATTGGATAAAGCGTAGATAAGGGTATATGCCTATATAACTGGCCGTTTATATATATATATATATATATATATATATATATATATATATATATATATATATATATATATATATATATATATATATATATATATATATATATATATATATATATATATATATATATATATATATATATATATATATATATAGAGAGAGAGAGAGAGAGAGAGAGAGAGTATACGGTATATGTATATGCTGCTTTATATAAAACGTGTATAATATATAACTGGCCCCATGCGGTGTATATATTATATATATACACAGTATATATAACATGGCAAAGCATGGCTGAGCTAGGCTACATTGCATAGGGCTATGCATGTATGCATGTGCGATGCGTCTACTGATAGCAGACCTGGCGGTTCATGTTAAGCCAGTAACAAAATCACGTGAGTCAGCGAAAGCCGCCTAGCGGTTGTATGTGATACTACTAGTAGGCGTCTAACGCAAACCGAGGAACATACATACATACACACACACGCACACACACACACACACGCACACAACGGGATAAAAGGCGGCGGTTGTGCTGGGCGGCTTAATTGGATGCTGTTCGTTGTGGAACTCTGTTCAGTCTGTCCGAAGGTTTCGAAGTGGTCTGTGTTCGTATCTTTAAGAGGGAGAAGAAAACCGATTCAAAATGGCAAATGCCGAGGCTTATAAGCAGTTTTTCCAGGAAGCCGATAAAGACGGCAGCGGATCTCTGACCCTTGATGAACTGACGGCTGTACTGCGGAAGAAGGGCTACACCGGCTCGGATGCCGAAATCAAGGTATATTATGACGCCTGAACATACCTCACCCCTTCTTCCTCTTATCTCTCTTTCTCTCTCTGTCTCTCTCTCTGCCTCTCTCTGTCTCTGTCTGTCTGTCTGTCTGTCTGTCTGTCTCTCTCTCTCTCTCCAACCCCAAACACCACCTCCCGTAGCTGCCACGCTGTCTCTCCGTCTGACTTTTGGATCTTGACCAGGAACCGAACCTTTTGCCTATCGATTTTGTTTTGACTAAGCGCCTGTGAATAGGCTGGTCCCCGCGGCGCGGCTTTCGTTGGGCGCTGTAGAAATCTCGGGATTACGATTACGATAGCGCACGACTTTCGCTCAAAACTTAAAACATTCCTCTTCCACAAATCCTATGCTGATTCTTCTTCTTCCTCTTGTCTCTCTTTCCGCTCGAAACACCATCCACCGTAGCGGTCTGACTGTCTGCCTGCCTCTTGGATTTTGACCCTGAACCGAACCCTTCGATCTTGTTTTGACTGAGCGCCTGTCAATGAGCCGGTTCCTGCGACTTAGCTTTCGTTGGGCGCTGTAGAAATCTCGACTCTTCGATTACGTTACCTTGTTAGTTACAGTAATACACAACGTATAGTGCATCTCTGAGCTATTGTATTCCGAGAAATAATTTGATCCATCATACACACTCACCATCATTTCACCCCCTTCAGTCTCTGCCCAGGTCTTTCACTCAAAACTGAAAGCACTCCTCTTCCTCTTCTTCCCCTTAACTATCCCACAGATCCAATTCCAAACACCACCCACTGTAGCCGCCTGCCTGCCTGCCTTTCTGCCTGCCTGCCTTTCTGCCTGCCTTTCTGCCTGCCTGCCTGCCTCTTGGATCATACACAGTGTATAATGCATCTCTGAGCTATTGTAAAAGATGACAAGATAAAGTTAATATGCTTCCTCCTCCTCCTCCTCCTCCTCCTCCTCCTCCTCCTCCTCCTCCTCCTCCTCCTCCTCCTCCTCCTTCTCCTCCTCCTCCTCCTTCTCCTCCTCCTCCTCATCCACATTGATCATGATCATCATGATCAACATCATCATCATTATCATCATCATCAAATTACCAAAGAAGTTTTTCACAAAATGGACAAGAGGCTTAAAAAAGCAGCTTTGGCTACCGGGCACTTAGCAAGTATAATGACAGAGATAATGTCTGGTGTTAACATAATTAACTTTTAAGATTTTATGAGGTATGTGCTCAGGTATTCCGGAGGTGACATGCGGATCCGCTTCTGTCTGACTGGGATAATGAGCTGTCTGCGTGGGTGGAGGAGTACAGGAATGCAACGGATGAGGGCAGCAGTGAGGGCATCTTGGCTTAAACAGCACTAACCCGAGTGAATGTATACATCCGACTCAGACTGGGCGAAGGAAGCCATGCCGCATGCTGCTGTGCAAATTCTAGATCTTTGAATGTAAAATAGTGGTCCAGATCTTGGCCGGCATTTCGTACTGCGCTGATCTGATGCACGGGGCTCTGGTCTCGCCTGTAGACCGGGACCCAGATTTGCAAGATGCATTAGCATCATCATCAGCCGAATAAGCTACGTGTTCCCCCCCCCCCCCCGTTGATCGATAATCCCGACATACGGGCAATTCATCGGTTATTCGCACTTACCTGAGTGAGCAACTAGACCTGCCTTTTATTTATACGAGCCTTGTGTGGACTATGGTGTTCACTGGCTAATGTACTGTGTGTTGTTTTAATATGTATGCATATGTGTACATTATCGTACATTTTTGTACTTGCATATATACATATATACAGTGATGCATCCATACAATATTATATAATTATCCATTATATATTATCCATTAAAGATACTCCCAGCAGATGTCAAATGAATACGCCGTTGAGAGGTTTAAAGGCGTAATTATTCATCTACTAGGAGTATATATATATATATATATTCACAGCTGGCGGCCATATATATCTTAATTATTAATATTCGTATTGTTTATGCCGGAGACCTTTGCAGCACAAGATAGAATCTCCTATTTCATTAAATCTACTCCAAACGCACAAGCTTATCCGCCAGAGCTCCTAAAGTTGCAGCAGCAGCAGCAACCGAAGCAGCAGCAGCAGCCTAATCAGCAGCAGCTTTAAGTGTTTGCTGTCGATCAGGGCGGGGACTTAGGATACGCGCCGTGGAGGCGTATTCACTGTTTACCTATGCACTTGCATATAAATATTCATATATCATGGAACCATATATCGTAGCCCTCTATTATCTATAGAGGTCCTTGGTACAAATACACTCTACTTGGGAATCTGTTGGTATGGCTTTGCGTGTGTGCGCGAGCTTGCCACTGGTGACTCTTCTAGTTGTCTTTTAGTTATCTGAGCTATGTTCACTTATAGGATACTATCCTGTTCTTAATGACGCTTAACATCATTAGTGACTTTTAACATCAAGTCTAGCGCAGTGAGCGCCACTGATTAGTCTTTGCTTGAAGAGGCGCTATACAAATTTAAAATTACAATTACAATTACTCTGCATCAATATATAAAGCTACATAGTAAATGCAAATACCCACAGGGTCGTATATATATATTATATATATATATATATATATATATATAAATATATATATATATATATAAATATAAACATACACCTACATAATTGGTGTAAGCAATTAAGCATACATAGTAAAACTGCATAATACGTATCTAGTTGTTATGGCTCTAGTATAGTATATACACAGATGTTGTTTGAATTGTAAATTATTCACTGTATGTGGCCATGAGCAACAATATTAGGTTGCTTATTGACCCTCCGCTGTATATTGTCAAAGCCGTATTTGTTTAGTACTAGTAAGTTACTGCTTCGCACAGTACGATTACTATCAACACAAATCCATCATGTACACGCAGAGCTTTGTACAGAATCTGTACTCGCATGTACCTTCTTTCGTATATGAAACGTGAGGAGACGGGCTAAAGGTAACCTGACTGTACAGATGCTTTTTGTACAGAAGTCCATCGATAACCGCACCATCCATGTTTAGACAGGACACCTTGCTTAGAGAGTCATGTTATTTTATGTTTTTATTTCATGTTATTTTATAATTTTTAGTTTTGAGTCATAGCTGTAGATCAGATAGCAGACGTTATACAACTGGTCTGTCGTGCTTTGGAGGTTCATTTAAGGTCATTCTCATCAGATATTGATAATTATTAACGGCATAACGCTATAGGACATCCAACCTCAAGTACGAGACCCGTCGTGCTACTGGCATATGATGAACGACAAAGCACCCGATTGCGTCTTCAGACGTCTTCACGAATGGGGAGGGAGGTCGTTTGCTGGAGTCATTGGACGAAAGTTATTGTTATTTTTTATCAGATATTTACATAGCAATAAATTATGAAATCCCCGCTGAGCGTGCTTAGGTCGGTCTTCAGTTGTTTGCGAAATCAGATAAGTGAAAGAGAAGGGTCCCAAAAATCTGGTGGTAGCGAATTCAGTAGACGACGTTCAGTCATACAATGCAGCTTTTCAGCCAGCAGTTTGGGTGTTGTATTTGACTCTAACCTGTCGCTTACGCTGTATGTAGGTCTGCCCACTACCACATCCGTGATATCCATAGGATTAGGCGCCACGTTCCCTTTTCTGCCATGGTTTGTTTGGCTATTGCTCTGGTCTCCAGCAGTCTTGACTACTGCAACTCGTTTCTTACTGGCTTTTCAAAAGATGAAGTTTCAAAGAGTCCAAAATACCTTAACCAGAGCTGTCACTTAAAATTAAAATATGAACATACATTACTGATCCTAAAATCAATGCAACCAATCCATGGAAAAAGCGAATAATTTTCAAGACTGGGCTAATTGTATACAAGACTACATTTCAGCCAATCTTACTATGACAGAAGACATACAGGCTCTATAGAAGCGATTCAGCTAAGAGATTGGGTAAAGTAATGAGTAAGGCTAGGCAATAAATATATTAGCACAGACCAGATGTTCACAGTCAGAACTAGTCATTAATATCTGACACCAGCCAGATAGAGACGACACCTAGAGGGGAAGGGAAGGAAAGGATGTCCAAGACAAATGATCCCGTGAACAGAATGACAGCCGAGAATAAAACTCCCCCGCTAGCCGCAGTCAAACAAGATAGCCGAAGCTCCATTTCAAAGGGACGCTGGCTTGACCAACTAATGAGAGACGAAGAACACATGGCAAGATAACGTAGTCCTAGTAAACGCAAGCGGTCAAGCAAGCATACCAACAGGCATAGACAATAGGACACGATCCCTGATAACGTCAGCGCGACTACCTTAGTCATAGTGAGTATAGTAGTTGTTGCTAGTATTATTAATAAAGGTAACCACTAGTAAAGACACACCTAGGCGCTCACTGCAGGTAAGGGGAAGGTACAGTCACGCTAGCGCCGGCCGGGCCAGCCAAGGTCTTAGCCCAAGAGACTCGCAGCCGATCCTAAAAAGGAAGCACAGAACTTAGCTTAGGGAAGCAACCAGGTATGAGTAGTCCCTGGATCCCAGCCAGCGTAACTGACGCTCAGCGTCCAGAAAACTTATATAAACGCCGGAAAAAGTAATTTGGGCAGTCTCATCTGAACTAAGCTCTTGGCGAAGTTTAGGTGAAACTCGACTACTGCGGATACCGACAGCAGACATCGTCTAGTTCTTTCATCTGTTGTAAGTCTTATATTAATATAATTTCTCGTAGCAAGCGAGTGCTCTTCTTATTCTGTGAGTATCCCCATAGCTGCACTATATTACTATCGTCACTCCATGCTTGCTCCCAAGACTTTTCTCTACTCGACTGGGTCTTCTGACTGTCTTAATCTGACTATTCTGTGAACGAGGACAGCTTTTAGTAGGTATGCATTGTCTGTGGCTGGCCCTAGGTTCTGGATGGATGTTCATTTGTCAATGTCCAATTCAAATAGCACATAAGGCATTAACGAATTGGTCCCTTGATCCGCCAGTGGACCGGTTACATGAGCCCTTGGCTGTTCGTTTCCGCCTGTTAGCACCCTGCTTGCTTTCGTCACTGATGTGACGTCAGTAGCATAGAATAGTGAAATGCATTAAACAGATAATTAGTAAGTGAAGAATGTGAATTTTTTGTCTGTTCACAGAGACACCTAGCCGCCTTTACGGCGTTTGCAGCTCAAATATTGCTGGACCCTGACAAATGGCTGGGCCCCTTTCTCAAAATATTGTTGGGGCTTGGGCCCTATGGGCGTCCCTGTGATTGACATCCCTGATTGTAATAGTTCACTTTGATACTGAGATTACAGTTAAGCAAGAGTTCATTTGACTGTTAACATAACATCAGCTGAATATGGAATGCACTGTGATTTCATGTTATGTTTGTCAGGCCATGTTTGGATCATCAGACATATCGGGGGACAACAAAATCTCCATGGAAGAGTACCTGACGGCCATGGGACTAGTCCCGCCAAAGGACCACAAGTATGAACTATAACTATTCGCTCTGTTGGCCAGTCTCTGTTTGTATGTCATCGTTGGTGTACATCATGTATATAATTTTATGTCTGTCAATGTTTCCTCTAAGTCGCTGGCGTGCACGACTTTTGAGGATAGCGCGCACAACCAATATCCGTTGGCGCACCAACTGAGTGAGCGTTTATGTTGTCTCAAAGTTAATTGTAGCTTATTGTTACAGCTGCTGGTATATTTAGCATACTATATTCGGAAGGTCAAAACGCCACCCATGTTGCAAAACCATATGACAGGTCCTTTCATACCATCTGTACTGTCATCTGGCCACGTACACACTGGCCAATGAAAACCACCAATTGCAACCAGCGGCTGCGTGGGCGCCCTTCTGAGCCTAATCATGAACTCTTCTAGTAGTCCACAGCATAATGAAAGCGACTGCCTGGATTCTAAACTCTAGCCTCTTTATGACAGATATTCCGTGATAGGATATCTAAGCCCGACTGCTAACTCGTCGCAAGTGGTTCACGTTACTCGGTCAGCAGTGTAAGAAGTCGTTCGTTTTCATAATGCAATGACTGTTAGTCAGTCGGCTTATGAGCCTACAGTGTAGGCCTACTTGACATAATGGCTCTACAAGTCGTCACTCTACCTTTTGCGATTAAATAAATATAAAAACAAAAATTATGATATTTGGTTATGGAAAGAATTGCGTACGATTTAAGACTGAGTGGCTAATTAATTGCTGTCATTGGGTGCGAACAAGCCGGGCTATGTTAAAAGAAGTGTTTAAGTGTCGTGACAATTATTTAGGATAGGACGAATACATGTAGAAGTTAGATTATTTAAAACGACCCATGGCTCACAAAGTTCAAGTTGATTCCCTTACAAAACGTGGGAATATAATAAGAGGCTTGTTTGAGATGTTCTATGAATCAACCAAGTAAACTCTTCTAGCTTGTATGTGTATTTGTATGTTTATGTGGTCGTATATCTACATAGGCCTACACGCGTATATAGACGTGCATTGCGAAAAATCAACCTATGTCATGTGTACGCGCGTTGTCAATGGCACAAAGGCAAAGGTCACCCAAATACGGGCAAACACGAATAAGGGGAGAGGGTTATGACCAATGCGGATGTCCTCATCCAGATAATGTAAAAGTAAATATACACGGTTTTATATAGCCACAGTATGGCCTCGACTCTGTTAATTTTTCAGTGAATTACTCAGGTGAGATCCTTCACCACCGCTGCCAATTTGATTGGTTGCCACGCCATCTATAAGGTCCCTCTGCGTACGGACCGTGCTAGCTCGAGATTCAAATCTCTGAAATAAGCCACGACCGTCCCGGAACCGACAGCTTCACACACATAGGAGCATTGACGTAGGCGTGTAGCTAACCAGGCCAGCATGTGATAGCCTACGTTTCGTTATTTCAGCACAGCCTGTGTCTTAAACACCAACTTCAGTCAAAGAGCAGAGTTTGTACTGCGTTGGATTTAACAGAGTCCTATCGTTGAACATGGCAGTATCAACAGTGCCATTAGGCACAGTAGGGACTGTGCCTAAAGCCTACGAACTTTATCGGGGCCTACGAAAGTCAAAAATGAGATATTGAAAAAAAATAAATTTATTGATTGACCCGAAAATAGAAAAAGGAAATACAAATTTAATAACCTTAAAGTTTGTACTGACAGTTTAAGTTAAGCTGTGCTACATTATGTTAACTTTGCGGCTCTTTGCATTAAAAATCACATATACTGTCCTCACGAGTGACATGACGGCAAGAAATAATGGGAATGTATTTAGCTCTAATGCAGAGTTGGCAGTTGGGGCCTACGAATGCGAGAGTGCCTAGAGCCTACGACGACCTTAAAACGGCCCTGAGTAGCAAAGTGCCCCACCTCGTAACACAACCCTTGCAAGATGAATAGTGTAACCTACTTTGAACCCTCCCTCCCCTTGTCCGCATTTGGCATTACCATCCCCACCTCCCTTTGCGGACATCCGCACTCAAACCGAGTACTAAGGCCTAGATTAGGATATCCTGTTGATCCTGTGCGATTAACGGTGCTACATGATGGGGTATTTTGATATTGCCGCATCCAGCAAAGGGACTCTGTTTAGCTCGAGTACAATACAGACTGTCTGCCGTCTGACGGAAGTTGGTATATTTACGGCACAGGCTGTAGGCCTACTAAGATAACTGTATGTTCCAAATATATAAGGGGACTTCCGCATTAGGCAAAATCCTTTTCCCCTTGCTCGTTTTTGGGTGACCTCCCCTCCCCCTCTGCGGATATCCTTCATGGACGACTTCTGTATGGCTGCTGTTTGGACGAGGAAGATAAAGGGCAGAGGAAGAAGAGGGATAGGGTGTCAGGTTTTAGTTTTGAGTGAAAGGCATTAGAAGAATCGGCAAGAGGAGCAGGGTAGTTTAACTGATAACATGGGCGATTTTATTTGCACAGCGATAACTAAAATTTCACCCACACAACAGTTTAGCTATTTGTGAAAGTTTTCTTGTATCTTGATGAAAGGGACCTTTTTAAAGAGCTTTGGCAAGTCGTGCAAGTACAGTTTGTTTCGAATCCATTGTCTATCGTGTGGCATTATCTAGTAGCAGGGTGCAATTTATTGTGGAAAGTGAGCAGTTCCCTCTCACGGGTCCAAGCGAACCTCTGAAAGCATTTCTTCATTTTAAATCTTCTAATGTGGCTTCCCAGTGCTTCCAAACACAGACTGCAAACTGTATATAGTAGTACTTACTATTCAACTGTAAGACAACAGAGGAACAAACATAGAAGCAGAGAAAAAACTAGTCCTACATATTCATGACGTAATTGCGATGCATGTTAATGAAGGGTGGCTGCAATGCGTTCCTGCTTTCGCTCGTTCGACAAAGATGGCAGCGGTTCAATCGATAGAAAGGAGCTACAGGCCGTCTTTGCTGAAATGGGTCGCACCATCTCGGAGCAAGATGTGGCCAGGATGATCGCCCTGTGTGACAAGGACAGCTCTGGAACGCTCAACTACGAAGAGTTCATCGCCCAGGTCTTCGGCCAATAACTCCGCCCAATCACTCCTCCACTGTAGGGCGACGTGTCCGTCTGCACTCTATATGAGATGCCGATGGGTCAAAACGAAAGTTCCGAACAGTATAGTAGCTTCGCTATTGTTTATTTTGTTCAAGTTTTTAAGTTCAATGTAGCTTAACAGTTATGTAATACAAACAAAGTCTTACCACTATTCTCCGGGTTCAGTTTCACCCACCACCGCATTTTGCATCGACGGGGAATAACATTATATGCTTGAAACATGTGTTCCACTAAAGCGCCTTGATACGGCATAAATGTAAATTAATGTAAAGGTGCATGTTTTTCAAAAGCGACTGGATGGTCTCGACCCTGTCATTTTTCAGTGAATTTATTGGGCGAGATCCTTCACCACGGACCACCGCTGCCCGTTAGACACAGCTACGTCTAGTTTATGAGAAAATTACGAATTTTAGCATAGGAATGTTCACTTTAAAATTGGACTATTGGCCTACCACCACTGGGTATAAGGGTGCCAGATGTTCAAAAATCAGGTGGCAAGGTTTGATCAAAGTTCCTACTTAGCGAAAAGGATTGTTTTCTCGTCAGTCCTTTTCTCATGAAGTTGAGGTTCGCAATTCTTGTGGGTTAAACGTACAGTACATAGATCAAGTGTCAATAAGAGCTTTAGTCTGAAAGGAAGACTCACAGAACACCGCAGTGGGCAGCTTGTATCCTTAAACAGCTGGTGCGCTAAAAAATAATTCAAGTTTGCACAGGTCTTATTTATGGTGCTTGCCTGCCAAGTACAAAGTTGGCCGCAGCAATTAGGAACATACGATCAGTAGATGTAGGCCTATAGGCACGTGTTCGACCTAACTGTAATAGTCTAGGCCTATGCATGTAGGCTTTGCCTTTATGTTGTGTTGTTGCCAAAGTTGTTTTCAACCTGAAACCGTATCACCTACTGTTTATGTTGAGCCTAGTTTGCCTTTACAGCTTCACATAGTACTCTCGCTAATTGTAATCTCAGTACTGAAGTTTTACAATTTGCAAAGTTCTACTCTATCGGGAAAATTAATAATTAAAAAGCAATGTCGCAATAATGAAATTAGACGGGTCTCGTGAATTACAGTCCCTTGCCTGAAGAATCACTTGTGCAGTTCATTACAGAGATCTATATCTTCGCAATGTATTTGCTAACTGATTATTATATAATGCTATGACATTTAAGATATTGCTATCTAGTGCCTTTATTCGTGCTGTTTCATTGGTAAATATAAAAGATTTGTTACCTTTTATAATTATACTGAACATGCAATTTTATCCATCGTTCCTCATGTAAAATTACTTGTTTGCGTTTTGCTGCTGGAAGATTATTACAAACTAACGAATAACTTACTGATTGATGATCCTGTATCTTTGTTGGGCCAGCCTGTGGTCTTAAACTCCACACAGATCTGTATAACCTGAAATAATTACTGGCCCAGGTGAAGCCAGATAAACCACGAGTACCTAAGGGAAGGTTTATGTGTGGAATATACACCAAGCTGTAGTCTTTTTAACTCCAACAAAAATGCAGCTGGACTGATATTATCAACAGATTCGTCATAGACTCCGTACTAAGCTTGGGGTGTTGAAACGCGTGACTTAGAGGTCATGTCAGAGGTCACGCCACACTCGATGCTGAAGAGCGTTCATGGTGGTAGAGCTTGATGGCAAAGCTTTGGAATTCACTGTCCATTTGCGTAGTGTCGTTCATATCTAAACTTGAAGACTGCATAGCTTGACTTCTAATTTCACTGGCCGAATGGATTTCTTCAATTGATTGCGATTTTTAGCTATGGCTTCACTGGAAGTGACCCCCGATCGGTGCTTTGCATTATGATAATGGTGCTGTAGAATTAATTAGATTAGATTTAGGTTGAAGGGATGCGAGTGGTTATGTCCCTCCAATGTTTTTGCATTTTACACGCATCATGGAGTGTATCTCGTCATTACCTTCCAATGTATATACTTACCGTACACAGCAAAATCAAATCTGTCTTGCGTACTGCCGCACGACTCATACTCCGTTGCCAATTTCAGCCAGTGTGTCAGATCTGATGAGGCAGCAATTACATCGGCTGTCTTTTCCACAAAGAGTTGACTGCAAATTAGCTATGATTGCCTACAAATGCTAGCATGGACTGGCTCTATCCTTTATATTCAGGTTCTGCATTCCTGTTGTGACAGTCCCTGGTCGATCCTGCTTAAGTTATGCCACTACCCGAAATCTCATAGTTCCAAAGATTTATTGTCTGCCTACAATTAAAGATTTATGTCCATATACAATCAAAACGCATCAGTCTAATGTCTCTAGTCTATGTAATAATTAGCTCGTTGATTGTTTCAGTAAGTAGGCCTATATATTTTTACTTTACTCAAGAGTCTATAAATTGAAAAATTTCTTTAAAACGTTAATATTAATCAGTTAAGTTGTATTAGAATTAATACAGTGTAACGTGTTGTCCGATTTAATTTGTTGCTGCTGATCGGTGTCGGTCTTCCATCTCTTGCCTCCGTTTCCTGAGACTATTCGACTTTCGTCACTCCATTCTCCTTCCTCGAGTCTCCCCAGGCATAAAACGACAAAAACGCTACAAAATCTACGACTAGGGTTTACGCGGTTTCACGCCGTGCCAATGACCCAAAGGACCCAGGAGCTTACGGGGTTTTACGCCACGCCAGAGGCCCCATGGGGTCCTACGACTAACACACAGACACAAACAAGAACAGACAGGGACAAAAGAGGTAGGCAGCGAGGCACCATGGTATTCACAACTCATTTCAGAAGATTCTTCGTCATCAAGAATGCGTATCTGCCGTAAGAAATTTAAGAAAGTCCGTATAATTATTAAATAATTGGGGACTACATTAGACTTGCACATATCAGGCTCACGACTAGGCTAATCTCTATTGCCATTTGGAATTAGAGTTTCAAGTCGAATATTTCACGTTGCTTCGAAACTAGGATAAATTAAAACGAGCTAGTAAGCTTAGCCTATGTCTTTTGTTGTCTGACCGCTGTGGCTCACCAACGCCTACGATTCCTCGCTCAGTCGATGGACATATGGCGTGTTAACAAATGCATTACTTACTTACTTACTTGGTATGACTTGTCAGATTACAAATAAAGGCTAATTAGTAATTAGGCTTATTGAAGGCTCACGGGGTCTCCGAGTTCTCAGCTGGTTCCAATAGAACGTGTTTTGGAATTGTCGGTTTGTCTTAACTGGCAATCGATTGATGCCTTGTGAATTGTAAAGTAGGGCCTACGACGCTAGAAGAGCTTCCAGATTTGATTAGATTTTTAAATCTGTCGATCGATTAGTATTTAAATTGTTATCAACTGTGCCATCATGTGAAACAATTCTTACATTTAACTTCGGATTTCTGTCTGAACAATGATCATCTGTTCGAAATGACAAATTCGTTTCGATCATCGGATTCACGGTTGATTTGTGTCTTCAAGAGGAACAGTTCTTATATCGAACTTTGAATTTCTGCTTCTTTCTGTTGGATGATTTTAAGTGTCTTTCTGTTCGAAATAAGAATTTTATGTCGATCATTCGATTTCTAGTAGATTTGTCTTGAACAGGAACAGTTCTTACATCGAACTTTGAATTTCTGCTTCTTTCTGTTCGATTTCGACAATTCTCTGTTCGAAATGACAATTTTATGTCGATCATTCGATTTCTGGTAGGTTTCTCTTCTACAGGAACAGTTCTCATATCGAACTTCAGATTTCTGCTTCTTTCTGTTCGATGATTTTCAATGATTTTGTGTTCGAAACGACAATTCTTTGTACGAAATAACTCATTTCTTCCAAGACGATTTTCCAAATGAACTTAGTTTCCAAGGCACAAAATAATAGTGCTAAAGATGACGTCATCTATGCTGATATGACGTCATTGGAACAACAATCGAAGTGATGTGCGTCATCGCTATACGGTTAATTCGCCAAGAGCAAAGTAAGCAAGTAAGTAATTTACTGACCCTCGCACACTTACTCGTAATATGTAAAAACCCAAAACCTTTAACTCTGCCACAGACACAGTTGCTGTGCCAGTTCCAAGCCTGGCAATATTAAAGGCGGCGGCCAGGTTTAAGTGTTACAAGTTCTTATTCTGAAAATTCTTTAAATATAGAAATATTTATATGTTTTTTCTTTATTTTGCAGCTGTGAGATTTGACCTCATGTTGAGGATGATGGCGCCATATAAATTGCTGCATCCCTTTAATTTTGGATCCAGTATGTGTTCTTGGAAAGATGTACCAAACTATGTTCTCCTGTGACCATTATCATGCCTGAAATTCACATTTGTTTCTATTTTGCTGTAATGTATTTTGATTTCATTTTTAACGATGATGGCGCCATTTCATACTTTTATACACTTGCTGAACATGTCAGTGCTTTTTGAACCTTATCCACCTCACTACAATAACAGATCTGTTTAGACCACTTCGCATACTGGTGTCTTCTAGCGAAACTGTATGGAGCTGCGCCGTATTATACGGAAACCGCTCCATAGCCATAGCTACTCCACCCCTCTGGAATAAACTCCCCCAGTATTACGACAATTATCTGATCCATCTTATGAACTCACTATTACTTCATCCCTTGCAATCTCTCCGCAGGTCTTCCACTCAAAACTGAAAACACTCCTGTTTCGCAGATCCTATCCTGATTCCTCTTCTTCCCCTTATCTATCTCGCAGATCCGATTGCAAACACCACCCACCTTAGCCGTCTGTCTGCCTGCCTGTTGGGTCTTGACCTGGAACCGAACCCTTTTGCCTATCGAGTTTGTTCTGACCGGGCGCCTGCGAATAAGCTGGTTCCCACGACTTAGCTTTCGTTGGGCGCTGTAGAAATCTCGAGATTACGATTACGACCTGCGATAGACACTTGCCTCGGAAAACTGAAAGCATCAGCAATTGGTTACTTGTATTTGGCGTCAATGCTGTCAGTAGGGTAGAACTTGACACGATTTAGGCCTGGATGGAATTTTTATAAGGAAAACAAATGCATTTGCCGACGCCCTAGCTTGATCTGGGATGCAATTTTATAACGCCCTATGGTGAGGGGCGTTTCCAATACCATTCCAGTGACTGAGCAAACAGAGTCGTCTGCTTATGAGCCCAAATGTGATAAAACATTTTTGCACAAAATGTGCCTGCTCCTGGAACCCCTTAATAAATGCCGTTTCAGCAAAATATACCATATGGGTTTCAAGGTTTTTCAGTTCCAAACACCACACACTGTAGCTGTCCGACTGCCTTCCGGACTCTTGGATCTTGACTCAGAAACAAACCCTTCCTGCCTATCGATTTTGTTTTGAGTGAGCACCTGCGAATAATTTGGTTCCCGTGACTTAGCTTTCGTTCGTCGCTTTAGAAATCTCGAGTTTACGATTATAAATGAAGTGGATGCATGCAAATGTGTCATTTATAAAACGCCTATAGAAATTTCCCGAAGCCGTTATTCTAAGAAATCTAGAAATTCACAAATTAAGATAAACTGATAGTGTAACAAGACCAACAGCAGGCAGAACAGTGGATTCTGAAGATTATGGAATCTGCATGGGCAGAACAAAGTCAATGTCAACACTGCATTTCTTCAGAGTCTCTGTTAATTACTGAGAATTCTCAAAACGATTCATGCAGAGGTTGTTGAAAAAAGGTAGTCTGACAGATGCCAAATATGCTAGGTATATTACATTAGTCCTGAAATTGAAGATTCCCACACCACAAGAAGGTTAACAGAGTACATAAGCCCAATCGCACAAAATTATTGCAAAATACATACTGTGTTCAAGCCATGCATTTTGATATGCTGATTAATGGTATTAGGAACTTTAAGAAAGAAAACAATTGGTAAATTATAAGCTATACAGTGATCAACATTTAACAAGTGGGCAACGCCAACCACATAAACTCCCTACATTTCATCAGTATAATGCCTAACTCTGAGAAATGAAATGTTGTCTTGAATAAAAAAATACCCGTCAGCCTACAATTATAATCTATTTCTATAATCTATTTCTTTAAAGTTTAGATTCCAGTCATCTAGGCTATATCCCGCATATAGACTCAACCCAGTCTGTATCCTTTTATAACTTTTTCACAGTAATCACAATTATTAACTCCACATTTCTTTGGCAGCCAGAATGAGTCAAGGGAAACTGACAGGTGCTCACAGTTTAGCATATGACAAATGCACATACCATACCATATTCCTTGCATACTGTGTATACAAGACCCAACTTCTAGGCTGATGCACATGCAGTTCCAACTACCATCCAATGAAAATTAACATGCAATGTTATCTAGCATGGACTGCTGCCCAGCATGTACTTATTTGACAGTTAGCAGCATGAAACCCTATAATATATATATACACAAATGTTTTAAACTGTGTATATATATATATATGTATATATAGATATATATATATATATAATTATTTTAAGCAGTAGCCTCTAGAGATTTGGAATATGGCAATGTAACATTTCTGAGGTCAGATGAAATTAGGAAAGCAGTTCAGCAACTTGATCAGGAAGCCTGCGAGCCAGCGATCGAGGGTCGGGATAACCATTTTCTTCAATTATCAGTGACGCATAGACTTGTTTGTAAGCCAAGCAGACGAGTTCCACAGATCGCTTCTTGACAGAACTCCTGCCATAAAACATACACCACTCGGTAAAATATAAAAGTACCTGGGCATGTATGTATTGTAGGCTGAGTTTGTATCAGGCCTACAGTAGACATTTGTGTATCGGCTTTTAAGAACTGACTATTCATGCATCACATACCATGTTATCGTGGTTTAACCCCCAGTACGTTGTGTATGCAAAACTGCTGAGCCATTTAACCCTTTGGAAATGTCTAGTTGCTGGATTGGTCATGTGCTCATCCTTCAGCAGAAAGATGTTGATTTAGGGCCATGCTCTTGAGGATAACTGATGCTAAACAAGGCTTGGCATGTAAGAGTTGAAGGAAGAATGAAAACCAAGACAATACAAAGAAGACATAAAAAGATTTAGACTAAACAAGAGGAAAGCATCGGACTTGATAAATGACAACTGATGTGCACCATCTCTGCCAAAATGGCTGATCTCCGGAACTTATTATTATTACGATGATGATAGAGGCATGAGTGATTACCTTACTATAGCTTGCCATACCACATATGATGTACTTCATATACTTGTGTGTACTGCCTGACAGCATTTCCTTTTAATCATTCCACGGTATTGTTGAAATAAAGTATCTATCACTCTTGGTAGTTTTTTCTCAGCCGTCTAAATTTCACTGACCTGACTGCTGGGCTAAGGAGACGAGACGTCTGTTGAAGAGTCAGACTGTCTGGACTGCCTAGGTAACTGTCAAATTTTCCCTACAAAGACCATAAACAACTACCATCCTATAACACTACATTTGCAAGCTGCATCAAGTGCCAACTTTTAACACAGAAACACTGTAACGAGGCTGCACTTGAAACTTGAATTAAATTAGGGACAGATCCCCCCAAATGGTTTATATCAGAATTTGCATTACATTGAAACACAGAGGCTTAGTTTACCTAGTACACCAGATCCTGTTTAAATACCCTGTGTTACAACAAGAATTCTGATATAATGTGGACTTAGAAATGGATCCCGAGTCTAATGCTACTTTAGTATACGACCTCAGTAATCTAATCTAATCTACAAATTCTACAGCACCGTTATCATAACACACAAGGCATCAATCAGTGGTCGTTTTAAGCAAAATCATAGTCAAAATCGCAATCTGTCGCAAAAGCCGAGCTAAAGTATGACAGTTCACAGAAGCCAGAAGTGAGGCTACGGTGGGTGAAACACAACCTCGCTATGAAGGCAGTTGTAGCATGGATTACAAGTCTACCATTTGTTCATTCCAGAGGATAGGGTGTCATTTGTGGTTGGAAGCAGTGGAATAAAGGACGGGGCAGGAGTAAAAGGTAGGGGAAAACTGCATCTCATTTATAACAATGCCATAACTAATTGCCTGAACCAATGAGAGGGAAGTTTCCCTCTGTCCACCGTACAAATCACATCCTGCCATGAGAAAGAAGCTAAAAGAATATCCTACCATGATGGCTTTCACAGAAGCTGGATCCATTCCAGAAACTTTGGACAATGGGCCCTGCAAAACAATTAAACAAAGTGTTACCTTTACTGCAATCATTAAAACAAAGCTAAAATGTGCAGCAAATACATTTGAAACCTGTTTATAACAACTTAACTGCAAGACCTGAGATCTGCCTTGCAATTTATCCCAAATTAAAGTTATTTACCTTGCCATTTAGAAGTTATATGGCAGGGTGTAGCTAGCGTTTTTATAGTCCAGGCACAAAGTTCAGATTCAAGTCCCATCCCTCGTAACACAGCAACATCATTTCTGAAACCTAATTTTGCACCCTCCTACATCTCCGCCTGTGGGGCCCTTCTCCTGCCTGGGCTTTATTCATATGCCACTGCACAGTCTCCTCATTTTCAGTACATTTACGAACTTTCAACTCTACAGTACAAATTCCAGACATGAAGACCTGTTCAGGCTGATGCTGTTGTACCATGTTGTATAGGTTGGCCAGTCCAGATGCGTTCAGTATGTACGAAGCCTCTTCACTCACCAAAGTATCAACGTGTGCATCAATCTTAAATTACAGAACCAAATCAGAATGCAATCAATGGAAATGTCCAGCACAACTTACGTACTTCAATTTTCCAATAAGTGACAGACATGCAATTTATCATAAGTAATGAAAACCTTCTGAGTCTCAACCTCACCGACCTACCCAACCCCCCATTCCATCATCTTAACTAGTATTAAGCCAAGACAGAACAAGACAACTGAATTCAAACTGCCATAACACAACATGGATATTACATATGTTCTGTATCGTATTACAGATACATATATCTACATATAACATATAATATTTATTATAATTAATATCCTAATCCTAATCTGCACCAGTGTTCCTCTTGTACATTTTGAGGGTTGTGTGAATATAAGGTAGTCACGTGCAACGTTTTACAAGCGTTGTACCTGCGCTTGCAGCATTTCCAGGCGTTGTTCTGTGTACTCATATATGGCAACCGTTGACTGGATGAGATGGAGGCAGTTGACCATGTACGTTGCCATGTCGACCGTGTTCAGGCGACTTGCTGACACTGAACACATCTGAATGAGAGGGTCAAGCAAACAGGACAGGACCTGTTTGAAACACATGAAAAGATTTAGCTATGTGATGTATGCATATAACTGAGCTCTATGATTCCTCGCTCAGTTGATGGACATATGGCGTGTTAACAAATGCATTACTTACTTACTCGTATAGCACATTTTAAGGACTGCTCAAAAGCGCTGTGAACATGGCTTTCTCAACAATGGATGGATATATCAAGACATTTATATAGCTTCTTTTAAGACTCTCTCAGAGGCAGTGCAAATGTGGCTATCTAACTCATTCAGGAAGATATGATTTAAGACAGTTGAAAATTTATGCTGAACAGTCAAATGAAACATTACCATAAAGTCACTAATTTGTATCGGTTCTAAATGAGCTACAAAATTCGACTGTACTATAGTACACAAGAAAAAGGTCACATGACACCATCTAGCATACAATGACCTTTAGCAGAGAGACGCTAACCAACTAAAACCAACAGCCAAATGATACCGAAGTCATCAGAGTATAAAGTATGCACACCCAGCTGTATCAAGACACTTAATGCAGCATCTCTGATACGCTTCTCAAAAGTTCTGAACGCATGACTATCCAACCAATCTAAACAAGTGTATTTTAAGATACGTGTATGCTGAATGCTGAGCAGAATCAGTTGATCTGAATGAGAGACATCATACCTGAGCAAAAGCTGTTTTCCGTTCATCAGGAGCAACAACTGATGAGTCGTGGGATGAGAGGATGTCCTGCAGCAACTGAAGCATCTTGTTCAGTGCAGCTGTCGGACCGAGATCAGCAGGTGGCAATTCCACCTAAACCATCCACACATCACTTGATACAAACACACAGGAAACAGAAGCAGGCATATCTAGAAACATCAACAAAATAAATACCCCAGAGCCAAAAAGAATACAATACCATTACATGAAAATACTAATACAGTAAATACTCCAAATACGCAATTAATACAAGAATTGTGCAGCATTATGATGATGACCATTCTCCAAAAACTCAGTATAACTAATTAACATGCTGCTTATAAACTCTAAAAAGGTGCTAAAAAATCTCTGGTTAAATATGAACTGTTGATCAATACAGGTCCATTGGAAATGCAATATTGTTCCTAAAGTTGTACATTATGTTCCAAAACATAGTCCTCAAAATGAAATTCTGATAGGGCAATAAAATCATTAATGAAATGGCAGCTGCTGCATGGACATATAGAAATAAATGGCATAGAATACTCTTAAAAGTAATGTCTGCTAATAGCAGACACAGTTGTGGGAAGAACACTCACAGACACTGTCTTGTACAAAGCACATTCAATCAAATCTACTGTTAGACAATTCTGTCTAATTACTACAATAAGCCACATTGCTGCCTGGCTAAAGTCTGCACTGGCTGTGTTTTGTTACCAGACAATTATGTCTACAAGGCTTCTGGCTATGCCAGAGTATGCAGCTGCTGGATTTTACTTTTGAAGGTAAAAGCTGTCAGCTTTCTACCTATGGTAGTTTCTTTCATATGGCAAAAGCAGCAAGAAGTGGACTGACCTTTTCAAGAAGTTTGTTGGCGCTCGATGTAAGACTGTTGGAAAACATTCGCATGCTCAGTAGATGCATCTCATCCAGAGTGCATGGCAAAGCGGCACTTGGGATCAGCATCTGGCTAAGAAACACACACAGTACCTTGTAATGTAAGGTAACCATGGTTGGTGATTCTGTGTGTTCATCCTTTACCTGTGTCCAAGGTTTGAATCCTAGGGCTTCACTTGAAGTTGACAGAAAGTTGCCAAGTCAAGTACTTTATGTAACCAGCAAGACAAAAAATCCAGCTGCTTGTTGTCCATTTATTGTTGCTAAGTTTGCACTCCAACCATAAGATCCACTGCTCCCGGACCACACGTCTCGGGGCTGCTTTTAGAAGCCTGTAATAAATGAGTGACTAGCATATCTTGTCATATCTCAGGCCCAACCTCTACATCAAAAGACACCAACTCTGCTGTGTAACATTCCATCAATCCAATACATAAAAGATCAACAGAAAATAAGAGCAAATGTTCATAAGGTAATTAAGTGCCACATAGCACTTTGTAAAGTACACGATGCGGTCTCATTCAAAATCTTAACAGTGTCATTACAACGACAGAAGAAGGTTTTCACATATCCCTAGATTAACAGTGTATGAATCTATGTTAGATAACTTGTGCTATGGTAACTTAGATGCCGTGGTAAGTACCTGATAGTTATTTGGTAGAACTTGATCAGGTTCATCAGCTTGTACAGAATAACTGGACCTGGTTCTGACATCAAGACTTGTTCTAGCCTCACCTGAAAAAAAGGAACAAGACCAGAACAACATTTAACATAGCAAAAAAGAGGACTATTTGGTCAACTCAGAGTTTCTTAACTGATGCTATATAAGACTCCTGTGTTTCAACTTTCTGACCCACAGTAGTCTTACTTCTGGTTTCCCTGACCTACTGCATCAGGACCAGACTTCTCCAACAGATTAAGATTTTGACTACCTGTGAATAAGCTGGTTTCTATGACTCAAATTCCTTTGTGTGCTTTAGAAATCTTGAGTTTTACGATTACATCTTCGCTTGAAGTGACCCGCAATTGATGCCTTGTACATCATGATAACGGCGCTATAGAAGTCATTAGACTAGACTTGATATCAGCGTTCAGATACATGCATCCTATGAGAAAGATAAACAGTTTGTTACTTGCAGGGTTTAATTAGGTGTGTGCTCAGAATGGCCCTATTCCAGAAAAAAACAATACCTTAAGTGGACGGCAAATTCCTTCGGTAATGTGTTGAAGAGCCTCTTTCACATGGTCACCAGTTCCTATAATATCAAAGGTAAGTTAAGATACAAATTTTCTAAGAAAATCTCTAAAAATGAAAAACTCCACAGTGGCATGACTTACAAAAGACAGCAACAGAGCGATGTTCAAGGAAAAATAATAACAATAACTAATAATAATAATAATAATAACAACTTATGCCAGAATTAGGTCTTTATCCCAGTGCCTGATCAGAGGATGAGGCTCAAACACACATTTTGAAAAAATATTTACCAATTTTGGAGCACTTTTTTAGGAGTGCCTGAATGTGTTCCTCTTCAGATGCAGCGGCTTGATGCACCCAGGCCAACATGTCGCCAAGGTATCTCAGTGGATCGTGGGAATGCAGTTCAATCGGCCGAGGAGTACCCCCGGGTCCACCACGAGTCAGAGCATCTATGAAGCTTCTCACGACAGCAGCCCTACGAGCATTGCTGAACTCGTCAAGAGTATAGCTGAACATCACAAAAACCAAAGAATGTGCACTTCACGGTATCACCAAGCCGAACGCCTCCCTCGCCACGTAATAAAAAATTCTTCAATCGATGCCCGCATATACAATATTTCATGTATTTACAAAATTTGTTCCACCATGAACATCTGTATGATTAGGCCTTTGGAAAGTCTAATTTAATCTAATCCGGAAACTGCTACAGTGCCTTAATTGTATTGCAAAAGGAATCAATCGACAGTCACTTCTAAGCAGAACCTCATTCTAAATGTGGTTTTGCTTAGAATCAATCACTCCACTTTGGGAAGTCACTGCAAATTGTTATTGATCAGTGGCTAAACTAGAATTCACAGCACAAGCACATGTTACCGAAAGAGCACAGGACGGTCCTGAAGTGCTTCCATTGCCTGGCATAGTTTTGTGCTGATGTCCGGAGAATCACCCGTAAGCAGACAACATTCATCTGATAACAATAAACAGTTTTGTTAATACAAAACAACTGTTTTGATGCTAATAAACAATTTGCTTGTAAGCACGTATGCTTAGCACAAGTTGTGAGTTTTAGCCAAAAAAACATTGTTATTGGATGCTGTCTTTTTGCATTTCTCACTTGTTGCCAACTGAAAGCCTTGCTGGGTAATAAAATATATAATTTATTACAATCATTCACCAACAATACATAGTTGTGCTCAAAAGATATGGACAACAGAAAACCAGCAACCAAACAAGCTTTAGCTACAAGTTACATTGCTTGAAGTTACAACATCATATGATGCACTGGAATTCAAACACAGGAAACAGAGATGTTGGGCCAACATGTTAATCATCAATCATCAAGTGACTATGAATTTCCTGAGAAAATAATACATTAATCAAGCTGTCTAACAAAAAAGAATCCAAAAGCCTTGACATTTGGTAAGAATAATCAAAATTAAAAGAAACAAATTATCTAAAAATCCAGGTGACAGTTAAATAAGAACCACAACATCAAAGAAGCATCAGTACTCTGTGTCCATCGATAAAGTCGTTCATATGCTGACTCTTGGTGCAGTGCCATTGACTCCATTATTTCTAATCTGAAATAAAACATAAAAACTTAACAGAAATTAAAGTTACAAACTGCAGTCAACAGGAGATTTTTACATTATTTAAATCAACTAGAAAACCTTCAAATATCTATCATAATTAACAAAAAATTAATCTGATAAAAGGCATAAAATAAATGTGTAATTTTAGGAATTTTTGACGCACCCTGCTGTCTGCTGATTTGTTCGTAATAAGATTTTGCAATCGGCATGGATCTGTCGCACTCGAGCCAAAGCACTGAAGAACTCCTAAGAACGACAAAAAAACAACTGTTCTCAGTTCTGTTCTGTGCTCATGACAAATGTTTACAACTAATTACAATACAAATAGGTCTTACATAGTACCATCTTAAACAAATGATGTAACGGATATTATACGTCGAAATTTGTTACTAAATATTGCCATTAACTAACATACATGCAATACATCTTATCACATATATCAAGAAGAAATATAAATTCTTACGGAAAAGTTTCTTCTCAATCAGTATTAATCCTGGACATAATGCAGCTGTTAATTTACTATGCACAACCATCAACTACCTGGTCCTCTACTTTAAATCGTACTTTAGCTAAAGTACAGAATAGCTAGCAATCATCCAACATTTGAACAACTGTTCCAAGTTTCTCTACAGAACAGAAGAGGAAGAAAAACAGTTCCTTAAGCTAATCTTGAGAGCCAGCCATGGGTGTAAAGTGCTAGTGAATTCGTTTTGCTTAACCTGGCATAAAAGTGGCCAGTCCTCTCCCTCACTACTTGATCTTCCAATCAACAGCGCATGGTCAGTGTATTCATTTCATAGCCGAGTTCACTAGGGGGCACAAGAGGTGCAGAAGCCTTGAGATGTCTTTCTGTCCTTCAAAGGATTTGAACCTCCAACCACTACTATTGCACACCAAAATGCTCAACGTAAGACACAAGATATTCAGCCACACATGATGTACCGGTGCAGGACGAAGGTGTTTTCACAAAGGTCTTAATTCGCTGCTAAGCAAGGCTACTCACAGGGTGCAACACGCCATCTCTAGTTCCTCGAAGTGACTGCAGTTCCTCGGGTTTCAGCTGGAATTTGGCAAGGAAAGCATCAGCAACCACAGATCGCAACTGAAGCTTCTGGCTACAGATCATCAAACAGGAAATAAATCAGAAATTAATAAAACAAGAAGAGAAAGCAGATCATCTAAGCAGAAACATTTCTTTGCAACATCTGCCTTCTTAGTAATGGCACCACTAATTCAACTGCTTGTAATCTTTATCTAAGGGGTCCAAACCAAGTGCTAAATAAGTAGTTCCCAAACGCACACTTGAGCTAAAGTTGTTCTCTGAGTACAAAGTTCTCCAGTGAAAAACTGGTGGGTGATTAAAACAACTGAAATGATTTAAGAAAACCATGACAACCTTTCAGTTTGTAGCTTTGTAGTCTGGTTGATCAGATCGTGTGTCTGTTCTTTAGCAGACTGAAAAATATTTGACAATCTGTTAACGTACCTTCCAACTAAAATATCTGCTGCTACTTTCTAGTACACCTCTTAACTGTAGAAAGGCTGCAGTGGAGTTCTGGGTTCATTAAATTTTATTGCTGAAAAGCTAAAGAATTTAAATGGGTCCTAAACATGCTTTGGCAAATTCTTCAACAAATACCATCCCACAATTTCAATATCACTTTCCTTAGTAGATTCTGATTACTTTATGCATCATTTTGCAAGTATTCATCATGAAAATACCCAAACTGCGAGAAGATGCCAGTAAAGATCAGTTTTACAGAAATGCATATGTAAACGAAACAAAAGATGACTTCTGTTTCAAAATCAACCAAACTACTGTTCATTGACAAAGGGAAACAATTCATAAATAACCAACCAAGCAAGTCATACTTTCCAGAGTTTATTTAGAAGGCATGAAATAATATTCATATAAATGTTGCAAAATATGTTTACTAAACATAAGAATTCACTAGTATTGACCTTCAGTCGTAGTGTCATGTCCTGACAGCAGGCATTCATGGATTCCACATCTTTGTATATGCTGTCCAGTTGCTAAAAGAAACAACTCACCATTGAAATCTATACTATTCCTGTCAACAGGTAACTTTTTAAACTGGGATAGAGTAATGGTTGCAAAGTCCTTAAATTTAATTACTGTGCCTGTTCTTAGCGACACTTAACATTGTTAAGGTTGTGTAGAAAGCGCCTCTGATTAGTTTCTCTTGAAGTGGAGCTATATAAATTTCTAACTGCAATTACGATTACAGCATACCTCCTTAACCATTTTGAATGAATCAATGAAGTCTTCATTGATGACAATACTTCGACGTTCAATGTCACCTCGCAGACTGCGCCTTGAACGAATGTTGTTCTCATTGAAAAATCCTGAGAGTGATTTAAGAGCCTCAAGAACATCCTGCAAATAAAACTGCAGCTATTTTTCACCTGTTTCTGATATTCTAAATGAAAGCTGATCAGTTTTACTGCCTAAACACTCCAGCAACAGAAAAATCACAGCTAAGCAAATGAAGTCAAATCTGAACCCTGGCCCTGTACACCCAGGAAGAAAGTGCATAATATTAATACAATAACTGAACATCTGTAAAATGACCTGCATACTCTCATATTATTATTACTATTCCTATTCCTACTTTTCTACTCTCGACTATAGCGGTTATTAAAACAGATGAGTAACAAAACAGTAGTTGTTCTTGTGTCATAATGATAAGTAACGCTACAGCAAATCTGAACCGTCACACCAAGAAAATTCTTCACCATCGAGAAGTCAGTCTATGTGGACATGGATTAGACTGTATGAGACCTCAAACACGTATTCCTACCTTCATTATTCTTATTTAAGTTCTGCAAACATCTGTTACTTGGGTAGTTAACCATTCTACCACCACATAAGGGCAGGCAACTGACAACAACCAACCTTAAAAATTTTGGACAACTATTTAACCAGTAGACATTTACATTTAAATGCATATCAACCTTATATTAAGATATGAAAACCCAATACCCTGCTAGGCAACTTGAAGACAGGGTGTGATGCATTATGGGAAAGAGAACTCCTCCCCACTGATTTTGACTACCAATACAGATGCTTTTTCTCAAACATTTAGCTCATGCTAATACATCATTCTCCCAGCTGCCGCCGATCACAAATGACACCATGCTTAAAAGTAAATCTCTGACAGTTCACAGCGCCATACAAAAGCCGAGTCAGGGAAAAATGCTTATTCACAGGTGTATATCAAATTAAGTTCACAAGAATCAGGTTGTTTGGTCAGTTTTGGTGCCAGGTTTAAATGCAAAGGGGATCAAGCCAGGGAGCCAACATAACGTTATGGTGGAATCGTTGGTGATGGTGGTCATGGAGCGACACATAAGCGGAAGCAGGAGTGGATAGCTTAAAAAGTTCTGTTTTCAGTCTTGAGTGGAAGGTTGCAGCAGAGAGGGCAAGCAGCGTGGTGCTCGTATTAACAGGCGAGAAAGGGATATCATAAGCGAACTGGCGGAGGTCTTTCGGGAGTTCGTTCCAAAAAGCAGTTGCCCCATAGGTTAAGTAGCAGTGTCAGATTTTGAGAGACGAGGGGACTGGATGCCGAGATAGAAAACGTACGAGGAAGAACGAGTAGATCTGGGCGACTGGATAGTATGAATAATAGCCGGCAAATGTAGAGTTTTGCAGTTTGAAGTTTTCTTGTAGTCGAAGATCTGCTATATACAATATAACCGCATATACTGATCACACGAGTCCCAGCATAAAAGTCAACGGCCCCAAATACCAGAAGGCATCCTAAAACTAAGGACAATCACATCATTATATTATATAGCGCTGAGATTTCACTAGCAACGTATAGGTTTTATCTCCTAAAGCAAAAGACCTTGTCATTTTCCAAGCGAGTTTCTAGAATTTTGTTAAGCTTCTTGGACAGTGGATTATTAGGTTGAGCCGACGACAAAGATGCAACTCCTAATCCACTAGATGTTGATGTTTTCGTTGTCGTAATACCCTCCTTATCCGCCATCTTGCCACCTATATGACACGTGGTCAACCCAGATCTTTAATAAAACTAGCCAGAGTTGCAAAGAAAATTTAAATTTTCTTTCTAATAAATTTCGCCGAGGCAGAACTTTGTACAAAATGTAAACTAAAACTCTGCTTCGCGTACTTTTCTGCTAGGTTATTTTTAAATCTATTTTAAATTTTAAAATGAGAATTATAATTCTTTAAGCTAGCAGTTTACCTCACTTACTTACCTCTTACAATTAAGTCATTGTGGACAACATCAGAACCAACTAAATAATGAAAATTTGGATTAAAACAATTTCATATAATTTAAGTGAATTTTATAAATTGTAATTTTGGACATAAATATGATGTTTATTTTGGCGCTTTTGTGTTCTTAAATTCTGTCGGACGAATTGATCACGTGATCTGTTGCTAAGCAACAGCGAGACAAAAATCTTAACAGGTCGAAAATTGGCAAAGGGTCGTTTCTGGTTGGAAAGCTTAGTAGGAATGGCCACCGCAATTCACGGCCCGATTCCTGCTGGTCTTGATCCTGGTTTCGACCAGCTGACGCGGTTCGTTAAGCGTGACATCCGCGATGTTACGAGCACTGGGATCTATTACGTAACCCCGGAGGTATGTCGAGAGCTGAAGCACGTCGATAATGGAGTTAACCACATTCGCCTGGACCATGACTTACTTCAAAACAGCGACTGGAATAAGACGTGCAACCCTTCGACAACATCTTGGCACAAAGAAGGTCGACATTCATAAAGTCCAAGAGCATCCGTTTTGCCTTATCTTTCTCGTCTCATCAGTACTGAACTTCTGCCACTGCCTGCCTTTCTTCCTTTAAAACATATGTAAAGCACCATAGAGGAGCTGCCCGTAAAAATCTGACCAGAAGAACTTCATGCCAAATGCATACCGGGGACTATAATGCTTGTGGCATATTTACCATGCCAGCCAGCAGTTTAAGTTACCAGCATGTCACCCAACAATAGATTATTATGCAGCTGTATCTAAAATTGTTTTTTTTACCATTATATATACTGTACTTTGTAAGAGGGCATTATCAGACTTTGTTTGCACCGCATTATGCTATTGCTTTGTTAAATTATTGTTTATCTTTGAAGGTGCAAATGGCAAACCTATGCTTTATTCTTTATCTTCAATTAGGTGCAAGTGATGTGATGCACAGTGCACGAGGACGATTACAGGATGTTAAAGATCGCATGGAAGTGAGAAAGATACACTCCAGTATGGACAACCAGGCCAGACAGGCTCATCACTTGACCATACAGGACATCAAAGACATACAGACTGTAAGTAATGGTCACAGTTATAATTCTGCAAACCTTCCAAGAACTGTCTTAGCCCTTTTTAAAAATGTAATTCTGAATGTGCCTACAAGATTTCTGAATTATTTTTTGATATATTGTGATATTTTCTCAGCACTACACTTAAGCCGTATACTACAGTAGTTATTCAGAGCAAATTGTTCAGAGGTGCAAGTTGTGTTGGTAATACCGGAATGTCCAGTCCTTTTTTGCTTTGCTTCACCTGACTTTTGTAACATCCTCCACAGGAGGGTACTGGGGATACAGGATGGTACATTGGAAATTATGCTGTGCATTTGGCTATGGCAGACTAGGTTATGGCGGAGATTGTGGTTTTAATTTACAATGTTCGTCAACCAGTTGAGTGATGCCTTGCGTGTTACTTTAATGATTTGCTTGTAATGAAACTGGGCATTAATTAATCGTGACATGATGCCCAGTTGCTGCTGTGTCAAGAATGTCACCTTTCCAGATGCACTTCTGCTGAAGATCCTTCAGTGCTGAGAGCTCTTGCCTTACTATTATCTTTATCCTCTTACTTTATCCATATATGCATTCTGGGCTTACATTAGTACTTGAAATGTTTTTTCACAACAAAGCAGTTATACTTAATGGTTATAAAGTTGTGCTGCTTCAACAATACGCTTGAATATTAGTGTTTAAAAACAAAAGGAAATTAAATGAATATGTAATATTGTAGTAAGCTACAGTGGAATGTTTGCCTGCTATTGTATTTCTAAAAATGTTATAAATTATGCCTGTATTTTATTTAAATTTCTTGTTAGGACATGCGTCCATATGCACACGAATCAGTCTTCAGAATCAAGGAATTCTGCAATCATGTGGGCGTGACCGACAGATACACGGGTTACCGTAACAACCTTAACCGTGGAAACCGAGATCCAGTGGTACTGGCGTTCAGCTGGCTCGACAATCCCACCTATAAACCACACTTTACGAACATCCGTGTAAAAAGCACCTCTGGCACTTACAACAAAGACCTATGCAAAGCACAGCGTAAGTTTATAAAACTGTTGTACCATCGATCTGATCCTCTTAGGCTCCAAGCTACCGCTATGTAAATGCGTTACTGCAAATTTGCTGTAATATGGTGGATTTGAAAAAGCATACTTGTACACCCACTTGGTCCAATTCATTCCAGAATTTGACCTGACCCTACCTTCTCTGAAATTAAATATTTTGGGTGCTGAAAGCTTGAAAAACTTCTAATTACAATATAATGAAACTGTAATGTACGTAAAAAATGTACGCAATATGGCAGATGTGTAGCACCTCCAAAGCAGGTGTACAGATGATCTAGAAGGACAATTACAACACAGGCTAGCAATGACTTTAAAAATAATATTGTCCGACTGCATATCGAAATACACTGGAAAACATGTTCAACAGGTGAACAGGGACTATTTTGCATGCGTATTTAATAATATATATTTACACTAATTATCGCTAACTTATGTATTTTATTTATGTATGTTTTTATCTATGGAGTCAAAGCTGTATAACAATTTTGTTGCAGTTGGCACAAGAACAACATCCTTGGAACAAGAGGGAGCTAATGGTATGCATACATGAATTCTTAAACTAAGCTTAGCCTCTATTTACTAAAACACTCTGCTGACCTTTTGATCTTAGAGTTTGACCTGAAGTCAAAGGAGAAACAGCCTGCCTCGGTGATTTTTATTCGAGCATCCGTGAATACCATGATTCAGCCATACCAGCCTTTAGGCACTGCAGAAATGAAATGTAGTTTGTGATTAGCGTGAAACTTATACCTGGTAATACTTTTTGCTGTGTCACTGTCATCAGTGATGCAGGGAGGACCGTATACACAGCATCAAAAGTAGCAAGCGACTTTTACGACACTCTTTAGACACTGTAGTCGTCCACATAATTGCTGAATGGTTGAAGCAATGGTTGAGTATTTAGCCATTTGCAAAAAATGTCAAGATGCTCAACCATTTGAAAAACAGCTGAATGGTTGTTCCATTCATAAGCACCATAGTTCATTGTAAAATAGACAGTACTTTTGTCCTCAAGTGCTTTAAAGACACTGTATAAATGTTCCGATACTGGAAGATACACGCACAACTGTAACGTCCTATCTGCATCTTTTAGGCCAGACAGGTGCTATGAGCAGTCGCCCCGAAAGAAGCATACAGGAACAGTGTGGAATTAACACCGTTTTCCCAGGAATCACCGAATATTCCGACCGATACAAGAAACCATGCCACGGTGAACGAGACCCTGACTACATCATAAACCCCACGCCAAATTACAATGTAGACGGTCGTGTTCTAGCAAAGCCTGCCTACTACCGTAGCGTCACTGAATATGCAACAAGATACGAATGGCCTGATGGTAACAAGATCACCAAATACCCATGGCTGCGAAAGTGAGGCTGAACATCACATGAAAAAGCGCCATTAAGAAAGTGAACAACTGCCTCAATGTTCGTTTGCAGTGTTTATACTTCAGTATTAGTAGTTTTGGTTAAGATTATTAATTTCTTTATTTATATATTATGTGCATGTATACATGTATTAAGGTAACTTCTACATTACGTATTATACAGTGTGCTAACTGCGTGTTTTATCTTTTGCTAATCACTTGTTAACTTTATGACCTATTTAATTGCTTTCACAATATTACTGCCTAAGTTTAGCTGCAATACTGTATTTTTGATCGTTAATTTGCAGAAATCTGATGTTTTTAACTGTTTTGGTTTAGAATGCAGTATTTAATGTTTTGCTCCATTTTGAGCTCCTGCTTCCAATCAGATTTGATTTTTGTTTAAACTAGTTGCTAGCTTACAAGATGGAAATTAGTTACTTACTGGCTTTTAACATCTAAGGATTCCTTTGCTTTCAACTGTCTTGACCTGCACCATTTAGCCATGGCCTGCACTGTGATAGCAATTAGGTTTGCAGGAAATGTGCAAGTTGGTTGCAATTCAGTTGGCCGTGATACGAACCTTAAAATTTGAACTTGCATATTTATGAACATCTTTTGAAAAATTCAAGAATTTTAATTTTCATTTTTGAGGCAACAAGGCTCAAGTATGGTTAGCGAAACATGCTTGCACATACTTCACTTTGAAATATTTGAGTATTAAAATTATATATTGTTAATTAACAGAAACTTTCATTTCTTTAAACCTTCGTTTGGCTGAAACACTTATCTGTGTGCCATCTCTTATGTTCTGTATGCTACCTACCTACTTATGTAATCAAACTTCAGGCCGTGTTGTTGCTGCATAGTAATCAGTGTTTATTGTGCTAATTGTCTCCTTCAGTACAGAAAAAACCCTTAATTAAATTAGCTTACTAACCTGACTCAATAGCATAACAATGGGAGCCTGAATAGAAAAAAATGGTCCACTAAGATCATGATTAAGAACAAACCTTTACCAGAGGGCCCCACTGAGTCGTCTGAAAGGGAGCTGATATTTGAAATTATGCCACTTGTGGCTCTTCTTCACCTGGACTTTCACAGCCCCATATTTGTAACATGATCCACTGTAGCCAACCTCCGTCCATTTCCTGGCCTCCTTAAAACCTACTTGTTACTCGCCTCCAGATATTGATCCAATAAAAGATAAGCATTTATACAGTATCAGCTAATACTTTGATATAAAGGCGTACAAAATTAAAATCGTGTTAAGATTACCCGCAGAGCTTGACCTGAAGCAAAACTTGAACAATCTTTGAATTCACAAGTTTACTCTGATTGACCAGCACTGAATTAGTGCTTCCCTTGACTAACTTTAGTGAACAGCGTTTATGCTTATCATTATTAATCATGATAAAACGACCTGCATGAGTTTACCATTGCCTCGTAGATCTGGCTAAAAGTGACATTCTAAAACACATCAGAATGAATTTCTTGAAGAAAGCCAAAATCTTAATGATTATAATTATCTCTGCAGACATGCTGACTGAAAGGTTAGCTAGGAGGTTTGGTGCTGAACTAACTTAATCTCTTATCATTTATTTTGTATCTAAAATACTGAAGTAATTAAAATCAGAATTCTTACTGCTCTGTATTAGGCTTGTCAGCAGGAAAGGTTTAAAATGTGAAATTTATTCTGACACCTTAAATAAAGTTCACTGGAACTTTTCTATTATAATTAACAGTTTTGCCGCCCTGTAGGTTATCATCTGATTTTTCCAATAAAATTATGGAATTTTATTCAGTGAAATGCATCTGATATTTTAGACAGTATTAAAAAATGAGTAATAAAACTGTGATTCATTTTTATTTATATTTTAAAGTTTCTTTTTGCTCAACAGCAACATCCACGTAGCACAACTTACCAGAAGTATGGTAATGTAATGTAACAAAACATTTATGTAGTGCCTTTAAAATATGTGCAGATTCCAAAAAGGGTGGAGGTGGAGCTATGCATGTGCATCTTTTTTCCATGGGGTCATGTACTCCTGAATTCTGTGCGAGAGGAAGGAAGTACCCTTACATTTCCAAGTGCAGTCAAATTTAAGCCCAGTAAGCAGAATTTGGATGTGAAACATATACAGTAATTTGTTATTGTGATGCCTAAAATCCCAGTTTTCTGTGACAATTCCGACAAACTTTACTACTGCAGAAGGATGCTGTAATGTTAGTGATACAAATATTACATAAAACATTATCAAGAACCATTACAAAAAATTTGAGAAGCCTTGTTAGGAGACTGGAAAACTCAGAAAACATTTAATGATTTATTGAACAAGCATGCCTTATGATATGGTCTTCTGCTAGAAGCCTCATTCACTTTTCATTTAATGAACTTCTTCATGTGGTGTAGCTCCCTTCTGAGGTCAAGTATCTGTGCATTTAGCGCCTTGCATTTTCTAGAAAAAGATCTTGTAGCACAAGCAGACTGCACATTTGGCCTAGAGTGAAGCACATGGTAAACAGTTTTATCAGGGTCTACCACAGTTAACTAAAGCCTGAACCAAGAAGAGGCACAAGAGGTCCAATATGGTACTTCAGCTACTGCAGTTTAGGCCTACTTTCGCCTATGTCTGCCTTTTTGTCACAAAATGGGTGCACTGACGTCAAACAGCATACAGGTTTATTTAAGGATGTTGACACTTAGTATGCTTGGTTCATGCATGCTTATGCTCAGTGGAACTACTTTTAGGCCTTTATAGAAAGAAAGAGCTCCCATACGAGGGATTAATTCCAGCTAGCAGGGAGGGAGGGAGGGAGGGAGGGAGGGAGGGAGGGAGGGAGGGAGGGAGGGAGGGAGGGAGGGAGGGAGGGAGGGAGGGAGGGAGGGAGGGAGGGAGGGAGGGAGGGAGGGAGGGAGGGAGGGAGGGAGGGAGGGAGGGAGGGAGGGAGGGAGGGAGGGAGGGAGGGAGGGAGGGAGGGAGGGAGGGAGGGAGGGAGGGAGGGAGGGAGGGAGGGAGGGAGGGAGGGAGGGAGGGAGGGAGGGAGGGAGGGAGGGAGGGAGGGAGGGAGGGAGAGAGAGAGAGAGAGAGAGAGAGAGACTGTGATGACATGAATACAACTGGTGCTCCTACAAGTAGGTTAGCTCTATCTACAACAAATAAAAGGACATGAATCTGTACTTTGACCTGCCTTGGACCACCTCGTGTGATTTCATCCGAAGTGTGTAGCATTTAAAATTGACCATCCAGTTACTTTTATTACAAAATCATTTTGATCATGGCTTGATCATAGCTACAGGCCTACATGTGATGATTTTGTTCTGTTCATCTATGATAGAAGACCTCCACCTTCGTTTTACTGCACGCCGTCGCTGTGGGGGCTCTAGGATTGCCTGCATAAGGGAAGAGCATTTCCAGCGAGGCGCCACATACTGGCAGTCCGCCATACACGGGTCTGGTCCGAGGGGCGCCGGCATACAGTATAACCAAGCGGGCACGGGAGGACCACCCCCACGCCTTTAGGTAAATCCGCCACAGCCCGTGCGCTGTTCGCAATCATTCGTATCCACTGATATTGGCAATGTGTATCAAGGCTTTGTATTTGTAAAACAAACCAGCAAACCATTGTATTACGTACCACTTGGTCACGGATGAGTCATAAAACTCACTGTAGTTAGCAACGGATCGCATTTCGTGCAACCCAATGACTAAATTACATCTGTCGGATTTTCCTCAAAAATAGCCGTTGACGACATGGACCTTGGAGTTTGTACTTTGGACCAGCTTTTATACTGACTGCTTTTGTCACGACACACGTCATGGCAATATGCAGGCTTTAGGTAAATAAACACTTAAGCAAAACAACAAATAGCTTTTGGCCTATTGTACACTGTGTCCGGAAAAATTCCAAGGCTTTACGGTAAATATGAAAATAATTAGTAAACATTAATCGATTTTTAAAATTCCAAAAACAGTTTAATCCTGAAATATTATTGAACTATAATTTATGTTCAAAATGTCCGCCATTGGCTTCAACGCAAGCTTCGAGACGTACACGCCACTGACTAACTGTCTTCCTCGCTGAACGCCATTTTTCTAGCAACTTTCTTTACAAAATATAAAATTCAAATACGTCACTGTGACGTAATTTTAAACGGGGCCGTTAATAAATTGCAAAGAATTTTGTTGGTAATTATGTACGGATCAAAAAGGTTTTTAAATTTTTAAATTGATTATTATCTACTATAGTTTTTTCATTCATATTTTAGAGCCTTGGAATTTTTCCGGACACAGTGTATACGCGGTTTCCTACACAGTCAATATTGCTAAAGCAATCGAAAAGTAAAAAATTGCGAATGGTTCTGCAAATGAAACTCGCGTTGGGTTAATGCAGTTCACTGTAACAAACAGTAATATCAATTCACAAAATAGCCTTTTATTGGTTCTTGCTGCCAAAAAGTTCTTTTTCGTATCCCCTTTCTTCCCGGTAAAGCTGCAACCGCAGAAAAGCAATCAATAAGTCAATAAACCTACTTCGCCGGAAAATCCTTTTCTAATAATAATAATGACGCTAGCACGGACACGGCAAGCAAAGATAAAACCGCACGAAATGCCGTAATATTTTGTAACACGTTAGCGGCAGGTAACGAAAATAGAAACTTTTCACCGGAAACTTGGTAGATTTCAAAGTATTTGAACTTATACTTACGGTCAGTGCATCAACGATAAAAGTAATAAAATCGCAAACCATAAAATCTTTCTTTACCTAGTGCGATTATCCTTGTCCTTCGCGAAGCATACGCCCGAAAATATTTACACGACGCCAGGTGGCAGCACAGGTTGTTCTATTGAGCACCAACGACCTACGAAGATGGTGTTCTTCTTCGCGCAATTAACTGTAGGGCTTTTGTCTTTAAAAATAAACGCGTAATATAGTCGGCGCCGAAAGTAGTTTTAGAGCACATATTTATGTTTAGCACATTGTTTTATCCTGTAATTTTGAGAATGTAAGCTATGCTCACAGTTAGAAGTCTGTTATTAAGGAGTATTTAAATTGCAAATTTTTAAAGAATGTTGTGTGGCGTGATAGTCTGGTGGTTCTGGCTGAAATGTGGACCTGAAAGTAAAAGGTTTGCTTTTCAGCCAGGACATACAGTAACAGTATTTCAATATTATGGCGTCCCTAGCGCAATCTAGTGATCGCCGATATAAACTGGACTGGTGCACCGTCCTGATGCGCAGAGGTTAAGAAATTTAATTCGCTAGCAATTCAGACCTATGACCGTCTCGCTGAATTGGCTTAAAGGAAAGTAATGCTATTCTTCTCCGCTTCCTCTAGGCCATCTGATCTCTTTGAACCACTCATGAAAGACAGCGGTGTCGTTGACTGGAGGTACCCTGACCCGATGCTCGATGTTTTCTTTCCATTTGCCAACAAAGTTACACGAACTTATATCCGTAGACGCTCAGATAAAATTAAATTCGCTGAAAAATAACAAGGTGGACGAGATCTTTGTTGAATTGAGTTTCAAGCGTTCGGATGCACGTTAAATTAGAAGCACATCTGATGGCTGCCATTTTTGGTCTCGTCGAAGGCGGGGGGAGGCGGTTAGCCGATCTCCACTGGCGAGAAGTGTTTCTGCGAAACGACGGAAGAAGCGGCGATGAATTGGACAAAATATTCATAACAAAGTCATTGATCTTTTGTTTTGCGATCGGCGATTTTAATGCGAAACTGTAACGATGCAGGAACAGACGACCAGTGGACTTGGCGTGGTAACACACGAATTGACAGAAGGTAGGTAGAATCGAGCTGAAGTCTGCAAGGATGTGTCTTGGTTGAATTGATGCCCTAGATGATCGACCTGATTGTGGTGGCATGGTTTTGTTCTGTTCTGTGTCATCTTCGGGTGGAGATTGAACGCGGTGTCCAACGGAATTAGAATCCCAAAGTTGCCCAGATTGAATGTATTGTAGCCCGAAGTTCACTCCATCCGACCTGACGGGTCTTTTTGTTGCTGTGCTTTGGCACCAGCTTGGGAGGGGCATGTCGCGGAAGAGGGAGGGGTTGTGTGGAATACTAGGAGGGGTCACTGAAGCGGGATTTTGCGGATTCTCCGCGGCTTCGTTGTAGGTTTGTTTTTTGCGTTTTATCCGCAATGGACGTTCAGTCGGGATCTTTAAAAAAAAATGCAGATTGCTTAAAAACTTCTTAACTTTTTTTGCGGCAAATCAGACTTAGTTTTCTTCAGTTTGTGGTCTTTTCCTGGAGCTTGTTCCATTCCAGTTCCATTTACTTGACCTTTGCACTCCAGTGGCTGCATTGCTATTCAGCAAAGGATTTGTTTCAAATTGGGAGTTTATAAAACATTAACCACAATACTTAATATCAGTCCTTATTGGCCTGATTGTGGCTTGACTTTGGTGCGACATCGGTTGATGCCTTGTGCATTAGATATCGGCGCATTAGAAGTTGCTGATTATTATTATTTAAATGGTGTTTTAAATGTATCCTTCTTTTGATCTTTTTTCCATTTCGAAGACCATTTTGCTGTGCATTGTTTTGTTTGTAGGCTATTAAAACTATATATCTGAACATTTCTATAGCTCTTTCAATGAACCTCTTGATACAAGTAGCATTATTTCTGTTAAAAAGCAATGGCTTTAAAAATTTCCTATGTATCGAATAAGTTCTGATCTTTTTTGGTTAGGTGTACAACATTTTGTATATTCGTTCTCTTACTTGCCACTTTCTTTGGGAACAGATTACAACTTTTTTCAATAAGATGGTTGTGCAAAATAAAACAAAGGCAGATTCGTGTGAATCATTGTTTTGTTCAGTTAATTGAAGCAGAGATTGGAAGCATGCAGCGTTGTACTGGCATTACGAGTTTTTTCCTTTGGAGACGGAGACAGCTGGTAGATGGCAAGTTTTTGGGGCTTTGCTTTGTGGCATGTGGATGTTAAGCTAAGAAAAATGTTGAGTTAGTACATCTTTAATGCTTTCCAGCATGCCACTGTGTTGGAAAGAACTCCATGTCTTTCTGATGCTACAGAGTCTGTAACTTGTAGATTTAGACTTGAAACTGAAACCCCTGGACCCAAATATCGCCAATTTTCTATCTCCAGTTGGTGCTTTTGAATAAGTTGGTTCTCTGAACTTGGGTTCTTTTCTATGTTGAAGAAGTGCAGAGTTTGCTGTTGAAATTCTGTTTAGTGATAGCTTAAGCTGTTTTGGAAATGTAATTTTCTCTAGCTGATATGGTTGTCCATATGAAAATTCTTTGTTGTTCTTGTCTTTTGCTGTCTTTTGCTGTTCCTGGTATTACTTAATTTCATACTGTTCCTGTGGTTGCTTTATAGTAATTGGACTGCTGGTTGCTGTGGAAAAGGTTGCTCACTCATTAGACAAAGTGCTTGTTAACTTTTTGTTGACTTCATTCCTCATTCATTGAACACCATTTTGCTTTACACTGACAGGTGGCTGCACATCAGTGTCATTTTACATTTCGATTCATTCCTGGTCTCTAGGTTTTATTCACTTTTGTTGATGTGACTGTGCATTTCCAGTTTATGTTTTGCGTTTCATGGGTATTATTTTCCTGAATGTTTTAGTGAACATGCGAGGAAAAGATAAGGTTGGGATGACAGATTTTGACCTTCTCAAAGTTCTTGGAACAGGAGGTTTGTTTTCTGTTTTTCTTGACTGGTCATTATCATTTCCAAATTCATGCAATTAATACCGTTATTGTCTGACATGTACGGCAGTGCAGCGCTAAGCCAGGCAGGGTAGAGAAAGAGTCATGTTACCATGATGAGCCTGTTTAGCATATGACTAGATGGGAGAGGCAAGAACCTAACTTTAAAGGGATTCCCCTATTTCTATAAATAATTATGATCAAGGTCTGGGTCAAGGATGGCAGTAGCTGGTCATTGTAATTGTAATTGTAATTTGACATTTATAAAGCGCCACTTCAAGAATAGACTCATCAGAAGCGCTCCCGACCCGAACCAGTGAGACCACTGGCAAATAATACAGACTTCAGGCGCTTGCGAAACTGCAGAAGAGACAAACTGAGGAATACTAGCCGGAGCTCTCGGGAAAGGCGATTCCAGCTATTGGGTCCAACATAGGCAAAGCTTCTAGACTGCGCTGTAGCAGTGCGCATACGAGGGACAGTCAGAAGTCCAAGGGAGGCCGACCGGAGAGTGCTACGGCCTGGAACCAAGGAGACCGAAATGCAGAAGTCCTTAAGATATGATGGAGCAGAGCCAACGAGACAATTACGCATAAGTCATGGTATATATGTAACTAAAGATGGCGCACTGTTCTCTTTGTGCACTTAATGCTGCAGCTCTCTTGTTTGGCAGAGTACTAGATCATGCAGATGTGTGTAAGGGGGGCTTGGAGATGTCAGCTGATTGCAGATGTCAGGAGGCAGAAGTCAGATGTAGGTAGTGTTTGTAGATGCCCCCATAAATGATTCCTCTTCCTAAAATTATCTTATGCCAGGGAGTGGTATAGACACCTCTAGATGTAGATATGCTATTAATAAAGTTGAACAGAAATTTTTCTTCTGTATTGGTAAGTTTTGCTTTTGCAATTGACATTTCTCACACGGAGATTGTGCACATGAATAAAATTGCTGTGTATTCACTTGCTTTATCAGCCTATGGCAAGGTTTTCCTGGTGCGTAAGATTGGTGGCGCTGATAACGGCAAACTGTATGCCATGAAAGTTTTGAAGAAGGCAAGCATTGTTCAGAAGACAAAGACAACTGAGCACACAAAGACTGAGAGACAGGTTCTGGAGGCAGTACGGGAGTCACCATTCCTTGTCACTCTTCATTACGCCTTCCAAACGGATGCCAAACTTCACCTGATACTAGGTTTGAACTGCTGCAGTACAATTTCTCTTACTGGGACTGTCTTTTGCTCTGAACTGAAGACTTAGCTGTTCCAGCTTGCTTATGTTAGATATAACTGTCTATTGCAAAGGCTTCTAAGTGCATTTCTGAACTGTTTAAGGGTACATTGTCAAATTTCAGTTGTGTTGTTTTGCATTTTCTTTTGCAATTTTTTTGGTGATGTTTTTGGCTGATTGCCTGCCTTACTAGGCCTATGTCTGTGTATGATCAAATTCATATATCTTAGCTTGCCATTGATCAGTTATTCTTAAACCTAATTGAAATTTAAAGATAAACATCCAATGCGACTTATAGAATTACTTAAAGAATAGACTTGCACAGGTATTGCCCCTAATGAATCTGGTAGAAGAAAAATAGCAAGTAAGTATCAAGTAATTTATCAGGTAGATCAGATATGCAAGCTTATGCCTGAAGTAAGGGTTGTGTGGTTGCACTTTCATCCAGGATTATGATGGTCATATGCCTAGAATATACTTTTGGTGGAGGGATGCTTATTGTGGATGATCATTTGGTCCCATTTGGGGCATATACATTTTCTGTTGTATTAAACTTGGGTTACCATAATGAGGCAATAATTTTCATTTTATTGAGGGAGCTGCATTACCGGTATATCAGCTTTCGCAGCAAGATCTCGGGATAAACATCAAGATCTGAGTTAACAGAATTCTGTAGCATATAGCAACTTTTGAAATTTGTCGTGGTTAGATTTTTCTGCAGCTTGGTTTGTTTTCGGGTTCGGTAGATTATGTCAGCGGAGGGGAGATGTTCACGCATCTTTATCAGAGAGAGCGATTCACAGAGAATGAAGTTCGAATCTACATTGCTGAGATTATCCTGGCACTTGAGACTCTTCATAAGGTAGGATATGTTTTACAATGATACTAATTTGTTCCATCTTAGATAAAATTGTTTGGACGTAGATTCGCGGTGCATCCTGCTATTGAGGCAGATTTGCTTTTGTGTTTGCAGACGACATATCTGTCTGAGTGCTTGTTGAACTTCTATGATATACGATCACGTGGATTTAGATTTGCAGTGATATATTTAAAACTTGCTTTCATTTAGATACATGCTTGTTTATTGTCTCCTGATTAATTTTTTCGTTTCTAGTTTATTCAGCTGCAATTTATTTTGCTCTTGTTTTTTCACTTTTGTTTATTCTGCTGTTTTTTCCAATGTTGTTTATTTCACTCTTGTTTTTCCACCCCTGCCTTTCCAGTCTTGTTTATTCAACTCTTGTTTGCCCCATTGTTACATGTGTTTATGTTGTATATTCCACTGACATTTATTACACTTTTGTTTGTTCAACTGATGTTTATTCTGAGCTGTTATTTGGTGATGATGCTTGTTTTTTACTGTGATGTTTGCTGGTGTTTCTCAGAACATCTGTTATCGTCATGAATTGTTGTGTTGTTGGCAGCTTGGAATCATCTATCGTGACATAAAACTTGAGAACATTCTTCTGGATTCTGAAGGCCATATTGTTCTCACAGACTTTGGACTTAGCAAAGAGTTCCTTCCGGATGAGAAGGTAGGCAATTCCTCATTTTACCAAGATGGTTTCATTAGACAGCAATTCAAACATGTGAAGAAACTTGTTTCATATGCCAAATTTGCATATTTAACTATGTAATTTAGTTGCTGAGAATTCTGCTTCACGTAAGACTGTGTGGATGGCATAAAACAAATTAATACTTCGTGAAAGTTAAATGTTGCCCGCTACTGGATATTCAGCTAATCAAGAGCTTGACAATAAATTCCTGACTTTCTTGGCAAATAAAAATTTCCGGTATTAGTTTAAAATTATCAGGTTAAAATTGGCTGTTGTGAGCTTATTTGGTTACAGGACCTAAATTTTAGAACTCTGTCCCTGTATCTGTTTGTTCTGCTCAGTCGCTTGTGTCACAACTCTTTGTTCACAACTCGATACTTGCCTTTATCTACCATAGGTTGTGTCTCTGTCTCTGTGGACTAACCTTCTGGACACTGACCTAATTGCTGTTTGGTTTTGGTGTGTGATGAGTTGAAGCCTGGTGTATTAGACATTGGTGCTATAGAAGTTACCAATTACTACTACTAATAATAATAATTTGATTTCTACTTCTGTTGTGTTGCAAATGTCTTGGTAGAATTCAAATTGCATGGTTGCAGTCGTACTGTTGCTGTTTCTTGCTGCTGTTAAAGGGTTTCTTATCTCAGAGATAAACTTAAGAGAGGTGCTTAATTTTATTCTTCCTGTGGCCTGAACTGGTGAGGGACCAATTCTAAAGTCCTCAATAGGGAACAGTTACCACTACCAGACATGTCGTTTACTTTCAACACTGGTGCCAAGTTCTCTTGCTTAGTGACAGAGGCATTTTGATACGGTTTTAGAATAACTGTTTACTGTTGTTGTGAGATGTTATCATTTGGCTTTTTGCACTGGTTCCAGTTGCAGCGTGCCTACTCGTTCTGTGGAACCATTGAATACATGGCACCAGAGTTGGTCAAAGGCGGCAGCTCGGGACATGATTTTGTAAGAATTCCTGCATATATGCCATTTACACATTTTTGTTTTGAGAATTAAACGATCTTTGAGTTTTGCTTCACTGTTGGATTGCTTTTTGAACACGTGCTGTAAGACCCTTGGGCTGTTTAACCAGTTTCAGTGAGGACTTTAGCTGATATTGTAATCAGCATACCTACCATATGTGATATGAGAGAAATTGACTCAGAAGGCGGATTTGCATAAAATAGGTCCAGAATAGTTTTGCACATAATTTTCACAGAGATGTAAAGGTCTCATGTTAACTTCGGGCTACATAACTGATTTTGCATGTAAAATCTGTTTAATTTACTCTGGACATCTTAACTTTGGGTAAGATTTAAGTTTTCATGTGGAAATGTGCATAATAATTAGTTGTAACTTTTTTTGCTATTTATGATAAAAACGTGGATCTCACCAAAATGTTTTACTCTTCCACCAAATCCAATGCAGTGTTAGACCAGTTTTTGAATTTTTCCCTCTTTGTGAGGGTTTTCTCAGACATGATCGCATATCCTACCCTCCGCAAATAGATAGGCAGGAATTCTGTGGCTTTTGCTACTTGGTTAAATTAGTGAATTTGAAACTTGACTGATAGCCTTGATACCTTAACAGACCAATGCACTTTGATCTATAGATGATAAACTGTTGAAGGGGTTGTGCGATAGACTAGTGGTTAGTATGGTGAACTGTCAACCCGAAGTCGAGGTTCAAATCCCTGCCAGGACAGAAACATATTTAAAGATTTCTGTTCCCCTGGTGAACTCAGCTATGAAATTAGTACCTTCTCAGTGTGGAGATCAGATGGCAAGGGAGATGACTGGCCAGCTGCCCTCGTATGCTGAGGCTAAGAAAAATGAAGTCGTTACCACTTTGTACTAATGGCTGCCTCTCCAGGTTAGCTCGAGGGGCTACTCTTCTTTTTCTGCTTCTTCTTCTTCTTCTTCTTCTTCTTCTTCAGCTGTTGAAGAGTGGACCTACTGGTACTTACTATGTGTTTATTAGGAATAAATCAGTAACTATCTGTGTTGTTTTGCAATAGTGTGTAGACTGGTGGTCACTGGGAGTTTTGACCTATGAACTATTGACTGGTGCCTCGCCATTCACTGTTGATGGAGAGAAAAATTCCCAGGCTGATGTGGCCAGGTACACCGTGCATTGAATGTATCTGAACACTTGTGTCTGAACATTTATATAGCGCACAACTATGAAGAACCTCTCTAAAGTGATGATGTTCGTTAACTCACTCAGCGTAATTAATTATTTAAGCGTTTTAGGCTGCATTTCCTTTGGTTGTTACAGCTACTGACTGCAGTTCCACTTACATGGTTTTTACTGGAGTGATTGATAAAATGATTTGTATGTTCAAAAAACTCCAGTTTACTGCCATTTAATGAGCATGTTTGATTGCCTATCAAGAAAAACTTCTGTGACTGGTTTTGCACCTTTAGGACGATTGGTGTTAGTTAAGTAACTGACCAACTGTTTACTTAGAGGCAGGAAGACATTTAGGTTGACTGATTGATTGGCTGCCTGTGTGACTCACTGACTGAATGGCTGCCTGTGTGACTCACTGACTGAATGGCTGCCTGTGTGACTCACTGACTGAGCCAGTCATTTTGCTTGTTACTTTGGCCTCTGATTGGCTGTGTTGACATGGAAAGTGAATGGGATTCTATTGCTGCATCTGCTGTAGACGCATCCAGCGCTGTGAGCCGCTGATGTCCAAGACGTTCTCCTCTGCAGCCACCAGCTTCATCAAGCAGCTGCTGGTCAAAGATCCAACTAAACGTCTTGGCTACAATGGTTCTGTAGAACTCAAGAAACACAGTTTCTTTAAGGTGAGTGGCTCAATGCTTGGTTGATTGCTTATCAAGGAATATTTCTGTAACTGGTTTGCATCTTTTGGGTGATTGGTGTTAGTTAAGTAACTAACTGTTTGCTAAGAGGCAGACTGACTTTTAGATTCACTGGTGGGCTGACTGCCTGGCTAACAGTTGACTGGTGCACAGTAGCCAGTTGGATAGAGCGCTCGACTTGTAACCCAGAAGGTACTGGTTCTAGCCTCACCTGAGATGGCTACTTTGCAGGGACCTTGAGCAAGTCCTTCACTCACAATTGCTCAAAAGGAGGTCATATCTGTTCTTGCTTATTGCGGTGTATTGCAATGCACAGTGTTCAGGTGACTTCAGACTGCACAGTACTGAATGAACTAATTAAAATTATCAATTGGACAGGTTAACACTATAATAAGAATTAATTAAATGTATATCAGAATTTAACGCATTCAGATCGTGATCAGCGTTTAAAATGTATTGGAGGAGTTTAATTCTATTGCTTTGAAATTATCTGTTTTGAATGGCAAACAAATTCCAGTTTGTTGCCTCTTACAGGGTTTAAACTGGGAAGATCTTGCTAACAAGAAGGTGGCAGCACCATTTGTGCCAAAGATAAAGAACGAGATGGACGTCAGTAATTTCAGCGATGAATTCACCAACATGGCTGTCACTGATTCACCGGCCGTTGTTCCTCCTCTTCAGAGCGACAAGATATTCAAGGTCAGCTATTCTGTTGAAATTTCTTCTTCTAGTTTTCCCCAGTTGTCATCACCTTTTGGCATTGCTGTGGAAGGTTTTGGGAAATCAGCTGTTTGGTTTGCAGCGGAAATGTTATCTTGCCCTACAAACTGATGGATGAAATAGCTTTTGCATTGCCTTGTTTTGGTGTTTTAGGGCTACTCGTACGTGGCGCCATCTGTGTTGTTTAAGCAGAATTCGTTAACTCAGAGTCTTTTGGCACCAGTCGATTCCAGCCATCCTCAGGATCAGCATCTCTATTTTGCAGCTCACTTTAAGGTCAGTTGTTTTATGATCAGCAGCCAAATGGAGTAGAAAAAACAGGCAGTTTCTTTGGCTTCAGTGTCTTGTGCAAAGGTATCAGTCGTCACCCTTGTGCAACTCATTTGGTTATCTGTTGTTCTGAATTCCTGTGTGTTGTCTTAGATGATGTAACTGGACATTTCTGAATGGCGATTAAGAGTACTTTAAGGACATTGTTTACAAAGCTACTTGAGGGATTGAAAAGGAGCTGTATGTCAAGTTAAATTGGAAGTTTCTCTTGAGCTACTGCAGTGCGCTAATGCAGTTTCCAGACAGAGTTTGTTCCCAGCGGACATGCTGTTCTAGTTTAATCTAATCTGATCTAATATACAGACTTTGTCGATGGTTGTTGTGTAACACAGTGGTAACAGATAAGAAGAAGAAAGGCAGTTCCTTAAATGAACCCCAATCAGGAGGCAACTTTGGTTATGAAGTGTTAGTGACTTCATTTTTACAGATAAGTTGCTCTCTAAAAGTACACCTACTCACTTACACCTTTCCATCTGATATGCTGTGCAGTGGTGTTGGACTTTCAATCTGCCGTCCTGTAGTCGAGTACAGACTGATTTTTTGCTGTTATTGCTTGCTTTCACCCAAGTAACAGTTGTCCGAATTTTTGCAATCTTATTTATGGTCTTTTTGCAGAATTCGGTTTTTTTCCAGAATTACAGCATCAACCTGCAGGAACCGCCTCTTGGAGATGGTTCGTTTTCCATCTGCAGGTTAGTGTAGTCATCATCATCATAACCGTTGTCAAAACCATCATTGTCATCATCACCACCATGACTGTCGCCATCATCATCATCATATTTATATCCTTGCATTCTGTATCTTCTTCATCTGCATCACAGGCTTAATCAATGTTATAAACTTTCTTGTTCTGCTGTCATGTTTTTATTTACATCATACCATAATAATTAAAAGCAATGTTACTGTCAGTGATCATATAATTGCAAATTTTTAAAATAAAGATTGATGCTGTTTATTAAACTTATACGTCCTTGAAAACTTGATTGCAGATAAATTTTACTTGTATGTGAATTTAGAATTGGCTATAACATAGAGGCAATAATGCATGACTCAAGATCATAAACCTTTGATCGTAAATCAGTGGTGATGTGTTATAAGGCTTTAGCTTGATCACAGATTTGCTTATTGTGATCATGGTATTGTTTATTTTCTTTATGAATCTGTCTATTTTCATTGTTACTGTGTTTACTTGTTATTTTAGAGTACACGTAAGTAGTGGTTGATGAGATCAGATTATTTTTTTGTGAATCTGATTTATAAAGTAGAGGTTGTCTGTGATATGTTGCAGGCGTTGTGTCCATCTGAAAACTGGAAAAGAGTTTGCTGTTAAGATAATGAGTCGAAGAACAGACTATCTGCAGGAGATGAAGTTGCTGAGGTTGTGCCAAGGTCATCCGAACATTGTTCATCTCCATGACGTCTTTCACGATGAGGTCAGTTCTGCAGTTTTCTCAAAACGACACCAGGTGTCGAGGGTAACAGGGCAATAACCCCCAGGACAATTACCTCCCGGACAATTACCCCGGACAATAACCCCCCGGACAATAACCCCCCATGCAAATAACCCCCCGGACAATTACCCCTGTACTGATACAGTACATACAGTAAAGAGTAGACATGAAAGACTTACCATACATCAAAAACTAATTATTAGACAATTATTAGACAACTGGGCACAGAGTAGACATGAAAGAATTACCATACATCAAAAACTAATTATTAGACAATTATTAGCAACTACAATGAGCGCAATGTTCTTGACTATCTACGTGGAATAGCTCACAACCTTTCCTTTTAAGTTCAATAAACTAATAAACAATAAACAGCATTTTCTGTTACACATTTAAGTTCATACTGTGACGTTGCATGGTTCTCCAATATATGTCTAATAAATTAATATATAAACTGTATGATTAATATAAATTATTAATATACATTAATATACATTAATTAATATGTCAGTATAGGGGGTTAATGTCCGGGGTGTTATTTGCATGGAGGGTTATTGTCCCGGGGGTTATTGTCCAGGGGGTAATTGTCCGGGGTTGTTGTTGTCCTAGAACCGGTGTCGAGTGGTGTTCAGCCTGTGAACACTGAACCAGTTGGTGGTCTTAGTGCAAATTTAAGTTTCACAGTTTCAGATCTATTAAATAGCTGTGTTTTATCATCTTGGTGAGGTTTCAGCGCTGTATACATTAGACAGATATGTAAAACAAGTAAATGTTTGTATAAATTGTGGGGTGTGTGAGGTTGCATCTGAACATTTTCACAAGGCATTTTAAGAACGAAAGATGACGAAATGTGGCTGTCTGACTGGTCTAAGAAGGAGCATCTTAAGATAAGCTGAAAATCAATTTCTGATATATTTCTGGCCTTAAAGTTTGAATTTTGAGTGGAGGGTTATTCCAGAAGGATGGCCCAATACATACAAGAAAGCACAATATACATAATTACATCGCGTATATCCAGGAATTTATGTATGTGCGTGAGCTTCTTCTAAACATGCATCTTTATAAACAAAAGTAACATTAAATGTTCCAGTGTATATAAATTGCTAGAATGCACATTCCTTTCACATCAGGAACATGCATTGTTAAGTAAACCACAATGTAATGTAATACACAAAATATGCAATGTATGTAGGTAATATAATATGTTCAGTGTGCTTGTATACATGTATTATTTATATATTTATATATATATATATAAAGTGTGAATATATCTATTTGTTAGTTGCACTTCTACCTTGTGATGGATCTACTGAAGGGTGGTGAGGTTCTGGACAGAATTCGACAGAAGAAGTTCTTCACGGAGCCAGAAGCGAGTCAGATCATGCGTCAGTTGGTCTCAGCCGTTCACTTCATGCACTCCAAGGGGGTCGTCCACCGCGATCTCAAACCAGAGGTCTGTGCTAGAAATCGCCTTTGCTCAACATTCACTTCTTCTTCTTTGTTGTAGATCTTCAGAGTGACTTATAGAATTTGGCCTATCTTAATGGCTTAACTTAGTAGCAACCTTATCTAGCCAGATACCCTGCATGTTATTAGATACCCTGCTTGTTACTGTAGTCATGCTTTATGCGGGTTTTTATTTCTTGGCAAATAAAATGGCAGATATAATAAAAGTAAAGCAGCACTTTATTTAAGGCAAATTCAATCGATGAGTGAGTGAGTAAACAAAAGGTGAATATTGACCAGTTCTGTCCAAAGGACTGTCCTTGTGAAATGCAGTTTTGCTTGTAAGAGACTATCGATTAATGCCTTGTCTGTGACAATAAGTGGCACTTTAGAAGTTTCCAGATTAGATTAGGTAGCTAATGTTAAGATTTACTTTAGGTAAGAAAAACCGAATGTGTAATGAAATGGTTTTTCACGTCATTTTCTAGAATCTCTTATACGAGGATGAGAATGAGAATGCTCAGGTGCGAATCATTGACTTTGGCTTTGCTCGTCTAAAACCGGAAGACAAAGGCCTGACGACTCCCTGCTTTACCCTTCACTATGCTGCCCCAGAAATACTCAAGAGAGCGCTAGGGGCTATCGACGAATATGATGAGTCATGTGACCTATGGAGCCTGGGCGTTATAATGGCAAGTAGTTCTTGGCTAAGATTTCTTTGCAAGTGCTAAATTACTGAATGTTGATAACTTACCAGACAAAACAATCTGGCCCTCTTAGCTGGTAAGTTAGGGTGATCGCACATAAATGTACTTTGGGAGGTATATGTGACCATGGCTGGGAAAACCCTCATGATGTCAAAAAACCAAAAATGAGTTTGAGGCTGCACTGGATTGGGCTAGAGTTCCTGAATAATTTTGTCAAATCCACATGATTCTATAACAAGCAGTAAAAGTTTCAATTTTTTAAAGATGTAGGTCTCTTCACGGCTACTTTTGAGAAATCACGAGTTAAAGTTTACCATAACTATGACCCAACATAAGCCACTGTGAATGTCGCGAACGTTTATGATTTTGGTAAACTGGATCTTATTCATATGCATCTGCCATCAGTGAAATTTCCATAAAACTGTTTAGGGAGATATTAAGTGTTTCATGTGTGGCTACTTTTCAGTATACGATGCTGATCGGAAGTCCGCCTTTCCAGGGCCGGTCCTGCCACAATGACTGTGCCAGTGACATTATGAGTCGCATTAAGAACGGTGAATTTCGCATGGACAGTGCTGAATGGGATGATATCTCAAATGAAGCCAAGCGGCTCATTAAAGGTACACAAAATGGCTTCTTTTGATAAGAAACTGATTGAAATCGAGGCAAAAATAGGTCACTGTAGTCCCTGAGGACCTCATATATAACTTTTTATTTATCCAAAAACGAGTTCGCTTGAGACGAATCCTAGACATGGGATTGTGTGATCTATGTCCTACCTCATGCTACTGACAAATTCTGCTGCTTGCTGACGAAAGCAAACATGCTTAAACAATGCCTAAGGTAGTGACACAGTACACAGAGGAGATCACAAAGCTACTGATTGAGCAGCATGTCCTTTTGTGACTGTAGCAATAATGCTGTGCTACTAAACGAAGATGTTGCTCGGAAATTGTTATTGATGGTGATTTCTTTCATTTCCAGGTATGCTGACTGTCGATCCAAAAGGTCGTCTGACAGTGGATGATCTTCTGTCGAGTGAATGGATCAAAGGATCTGACGACTCTGTCTTCTCGACAACACCTCTCGTCACTCCTGACCGGCTCAGCCTCAGGCGTGGGTCAATTGCATCAGTTCAGAACCTGATCAGTGCCACAATGGTTGCATTTCACAAGGCCCACCGCGATGGCTTCCGGCTTCAGGATGTCACAAACGCACCACTTGCTCGCAGACGCAAGATGAAGAACAGCGGATCGACCGACAGCAGCCGCTCGGCAACTCCGGTCGGCAGTCGCACTCAGTCGCCGTGTCGAATGTCACCTGCCAAGGGCATTCTGGCACCATCACCCCTGGTGAATGAAGCAAAAACACCAGAGGGCGCCATATCTACCAAGGTTCTTCCACAACCTTCTCTCATGTGCAGCAACATGCCTAGTTTATTGCCCGGTGGTTCAGAAGATGTCCATGCTGCTGGATCGTCATCATCATCGTCTTTGTTGTCGCACAAGAAGAACCTTGGAGATCTACCAAAGACTTTGAAGATGCAAGACCTTGTAGGATATTGCCTCGCGCACGATTCAACTCTTGGTCTTGTTGGAAAGAACCACCAGGTTTCCCCGAAAAGTCCACATAGTCAGAATGGCAGCAGTGCCTCAGACAACAGCTCCTCACCACACACCAGCCGGTCCGGTTCGCCCTATACAGCCTCGCTGCCTCGTAATGCATCGAGCTATTCGCTTGGCTTCACCCCTCAGTTTGCCATGACTACTGGAAACAGCAGCTCTGACACAATTAAATACTTCAACTTCTCAGAGTCTCTTGGAAGTGATGCTGGCTGTGACCCAGTGGCAGCTGAGCAGATGGCAGAAGGTCTGGGCAACTACGGTCAAGGCCAGAAAAGAAAGCTGGATTCATACAGTGACGAAATAAAAGAGATGGATACTAGTTGTTCTTCACTGATGTCCAGCAAAAGTACAGGCGTTAAGAAGTCTAGATCTGATGCCAAAATGTCAGAGTGAAGAAACGAACCTAGTTAATTCTGGCTAGCATTTGTCCAACTGTTTCAACAAGCTAAAGAAATTCCTGCAAATTCACTTTGAGTGAAGGTTCAATATCGTACAAAATGGGAGAAAATCCACCACAGGTGATAGTGTGTGGAATGAAATAGTCCTTCCATTTGGCAGAGCCCAGATGGAGGTGTCTAAACGTATTTGAGTAGTTTTAGTCATTTTGTTGACTCGTGGAGATGTAGTGAACTGATGTTAATTTCCAATGGCAGCCATTGTAGTGATCAACTCTTCTTCTGTTATTCCAACAAAAGAAAACTTTGGTATAGACTGCTGCATACGCACAGTCCTTCCCTAGTGGTACGTGAGCCCTGACGAGGCTAATCAAAAGACTTTCAACTGCATTTACAATTTGGTCTGTATGCTTAAAGTAAATCACAATTAGGATGACATGGTTTTGGAAGTTGTCCACCAGGCAGCAGTAAGCGAATCCATGAATGGCAGTGGATCATGTCCACTCCAGGGATTTTCTAAAATGTTCAGAAAGGGATTGTGTGCGTCGTATTGACAAGAAGTTCTGTGAAAAAATATTGTAAACTGTGCAGTGTTTGATTGTGTATCTGGAGATGTATTTTGTTTTTTTATAATTGAAATTTTATTAGCAACTTCCAAGTTTCCACTGACATTTGCCTTCAAAGTGCTATTTACTGACTGCTTTTCATTTTCCGGTAAGTTCTAAATTGCCTATTTGGAATTGTGCCCTTGTAATAATTTCTACTGAAAACTATAGGCAATGAGTAGAAACAATCGATTATTTGTAAAGCCTCAGATTAACATATCCATTGTCAAGCTTTGTTACAGTCGCATTCAAAAGATGACGACAGTGATTGAAATAGCGAGCATTTTTTCTCCTCTTTCCTACGGTATTTTGTTCCTACTTTTTTGATTCCAGTTGTTAGTGATTGTGATTACTGTGAACGGTTTTGTTATAAGACGCAGAGTGGTCTGAAATTGCTTGTGGGCAGTATTGTTTCAGAATGTTTGCAGAGCTTAGAGGTGCGTACTCTTTTAAGTTCAGTGCTAAATGACATCTGCTGGTTCCGGTTTAAATATGTGGTTCCTACTTTAGATAAGTACTATAGACAGCATTGTTGTGCTCTTAAGTTCTCATATTCTGGTTGACTTGCCCTGAATTGTTAGCCAAATTAGATTAAGAATGACTGCCTGTTGGTGTGCATTGTGTAATGATGATGTGGCAATGTACAACTGGCAGTGAAAAACTGACTGCTGACAGAACAACGTAAAATAAGTAAATGCTTTCAAAGAACAGATTAAGCTCGTAAGAGTTAATAAATTGAAGGCCTCGGGGGAATAACCAGGTATGTTGATATATCTTGTTTATGCCGAACTTTGCTAGACTCGTTGCAATTCAGTAATGCACATACCATAAAATTTCTTTGTAATCAGTGCAATATTAACAGTACAAATTCATTTATAACCAAATGTCAACAGACCTTACGTCTGAGAATCGGACATCTATACATGTCTTCAATCAAGAATCAGATATGACTGCCAGTTGCCAAAACTGTCATCTGAAGAACTGGCACAAGTCTGCGACTATGCTGGCAGTTGAAGTATTTTACAACTTATCTGGTTATTGCAGTTTTGAAGTAGGATTATTGGGCTGTTCATCATCCTGCAAACATGTTGCTCTAAACGCTTTGGTCTTATAATGTGTTTCTTGGGATAATTATTTTAGAGGTTGCAAACTTAGTCAAGTGCAGTAATCCGTTGTCTGCAAACTTTGAGGTTAGCTAGCAGGTACTTCAAGAATTTGATGATTTCTTTGCATTTCAAAGATACACTAGAGTACCCCTGATTAGGTTCTCTTGAAGCGGCATTATATAAATTTCCAGTTCCAATGCATGGTTTTGCTCTTTCCTGTATTTTTCAGCTTGTTTTCTCAAAGCAAAACCAGGCAAACCTGGTTGTTGTCCTGAGGTTTTCAATCATGACTTTTTAATCATTGCCAGTAACACAAGATTTGTTCTTTTTCTAAGAAATCCTGACTCTCATCAGGCCAATTTGTTTCCACTAAAATTGTTATAAACGTCTGTGATTCATTTGCTGTAAATGTCTGTAATAAAAAGTGAGATTTGACGTGACTCTGCTTTTAATTTGTCACCAGTGTTTTCAAACATATCAGTAAACATCTGAATCTCATCATTAGCATTTCCATCTTTCACCTTGTTCAAAACCTGAGGTCGTGGTAAACTGGCAACCGAAGTATGTCAGACTGCGGTTTAGTTTCCTTTCTACTTTGCAGCCGAGGTTGATGGTGTTAAGCGGTTGTGTGTTCAGCACTTCCTGCGGACAGCATTCCCTCCAAGTAAAAATTTCAGCATTTGTTGCTGAACTTGCTGCATGGAAAGAGCTGTGTATTCCAATTTGAATCAACCAGGTCAATCATTGCTATGCTGTGCTACCTGTGTGGGATCTGCCGGTCCCTGAGCTCCAAACGTTAGCTTGTGTAGATCATGAATTTCCATGCATCAAACCATCCTTGCAGAAATGCCTTCCATTTAAAGTGTGCACTGTCTTGCAACTCTTAGCTAAACATTCATTTCAGCCTGTCTTATGTGACAGTTTATTTTAAAAATTTAAAGTGCAGTATGCATTCACAGTCAGTAAATCTGAATCTGATGCACAGAGATCACCTGAACGACCACTTCACTAGTGCTTTCAAATATGATTTGCCCCCTGATGCAAACTGTATTCCCGACATGGATAACCCTAGGGAAAGACACATGCATCAGTAAACAGACTGTTTGTCCATGCTTCAAGAATCGCTGCTTGGCATGTATCTCAACATTTTCACGGCTGCATCACAGGCTTGGAAGGAAGATTGCCTGGTAATTATATGCACATTTTAAAACCATTTTACCCATTACCAACTCATTCTCACCTGCAGTCGCCCTGCCTGACATTCCAGACTGGTTTTCTGAGTAGCTTGACCCCAACCCAAATGCCACACCTTTTTGCCTCTTCAGTTCCAAACATTATCCCCACAAATGAAAATCAAAATATCAATGAGCTGACTCAATTTTTATTGTAGGTGGTTTACAGCATTAACAGTTATCGCAAACTTAAAGGAAGAAGCAGAACGTGCATTAAGCAATAGCATCTAAACGTACAACAATATTAAATTTTCACACAAGTTTCACATGATACACAACGCAAAAATAAACATCTGGAAAATAAGTTAAATCATCAGTAAGATTTAATTCATTCCTAATTACAGCAAAAGCCGTCTAGATTGCACAGCAGCTGAACAATTAACAGTATAATGAGCCAAAGGTACTATCAGTGGGGACATTATAATATATACACTAGGAATTCTAATTGTTAAGCCCCAATGCTTCGGCATTTTTTGATTGATTCGTCCATGCTGGCAAACTTGTGAGCATAGCCTTCTGACTGATCCCTTCTCCCAAAGTTTAATCGGCAAATCTATTCTAGCCAAGCAACAAGCATGCTCTCTGCCTTACCTCAGTCCTCTACTTTCTCACTCAATCACATTCTGTTCACTCCCGTAGAAAGGGTGCAACATAATTATGGCACCATTTTGTCTGCATAATGCTTCATTTCCATGACTTAGCTTTTGTTGGACGCTGTAAAAATCTTGAGTTTACAATTACAATTCCCTTGGCCATCCTGTAAATCAAGTTGGTAAATTTCATTAACACTGTCAAACTTCATCTTACATGAGCAAGATAAAACTAAAGAAAAACTTAATTCCAATTCCAACGCTGAATGGCTTAACTACAGCCATTCAGTGTTTCAGCTGCCTTCCAAGACACCTCCGAAAAGCCTAAATCAGCAAAGTCTACCCATTCTATATGAAGCTTCTCTCCATCATACACATATCACAGCGTAAGGACCTGCTTCCTTATGTAAACAAAAGTACCAGTAATAATAACAATAAAAATAATAAGCAAACTATAAAGCAATATTACTATAATTGTTATTTATTGGATTATTATTCTAAAATGTAGAATAATATGTAACAGTACAATCCAAATGAGATGAGAAAAAGGACAGGATCTTCACCCCAAAGCTCAGAACAGATTAACACCACTGATGACAAGTTCTTTGCTACAACTGAAGACTTCAAATGCAACCAGGTCCCGTTTGTTATTAGGCAAGGAAGTTGAGCAACTGGTAATTCAGTACGCAGGAAACGTTATTTCCATTCACTGGCATCCACTTGTAATTCAACTCAAACATCTGGCAGATTTCCTTTTTTGATTAAGGCATCAACAGAAACACCAGCTCAGATTTGAAACCTATGTATCTGCCAGAGCTTAACCACTAAGCCAAACTACAGATAACAACAAAGGGATATAATGTTCCACGAATCAGGCATTTTTCCAGCACTTACAATAGTGACTATCATCAACACCTAATTGTGTTCTGTGTTCTGAAGTTAGCAGCCCAGCAGCGAACAGATGCAAGAACAGGTAAACCATGATAAAAGGTTAACACAGTTTCTCAGACATTCGGCTAAAGGGAATTTCTAATCCATCCTCCAAATATAACGACTCTAGAAAAGATAAAGAAGTAAAGGAAACATACACCACAAACGCCTTAAAACATTCTCCATCAGAACACAAATTCTGGTACAACACAGCAGGGGACATGGATTCCAAATTAAGTTCAGCTTTAGAAAATGACCTCATCATAACAGGATCTCAGTATAAGGCGGCTCTTGATATGGCTCCCAAAGACAGCATCATATCGAGTTTCCAGTGTACTTGCTCACATGCTCCTAAATAAACTCAGATGCAGGTCCAGTGATCAAAAGATCATTCAGCCTAAGCGTAAACATGACTACAGCAATTCAATGACAGGAAAACTTTTAAACCTCCCAACTTTTCAGTGGTACCAGTTCATTGGTATTAATATGAATGGATTGAGAACAGCAGAATGTGTGAAGGGTGGCGCGGTATTCAAGCACTAACCTGGCTCAGTGGTGCCGAAATTCACTCTAACCGCTAGCATCATATCAACACCAAGCTGCCACTTGGTCTACTTTGTGTACTTTGAATAAATACATCTGCACCTCACAGATCATGCTGGACACGGCATGAGTTCAAACTTTACCACAGATAAAACAAATATATACAGACAGCTTCCATGCCATCCAGGAAAAAGCTATACATCACTCATTCAGAGAACGGGTTGCATTGTTTTTTTTCAGGCAAAATTACTCTACTGATACCGAAGAAGCGGCCGAGAACTGCGGCGGCCGCTCATCTTAGCTAAAAGGCACATAATTTCTACAGCCACCCAAAGATTGCAAACACCTCAGTTGCAGCCTGGCTTGAATTTGTTGATGAATATCTTGATGAGGCCCGAGTAGTCTGCGGAGACAAGAACCTCGCCCTGACCGGCCTCGGTGTTCTCCTTGTCGTCCATGTCAACGTACTGGAACTGCGGCTTTATGATGAGCAGAGGGTTTGGCGCGAAGATTGCGTTCGTCACAACAGCTGAGTGAGCTGAAAAGGACAGACTTACATCATGCATTCGTGAAAAGTTTCTTTCTTTGTGACACCGAACTTTACACTCAGTGATTTTTAAAACATATCATGAAGTTTCTTATTATTCTCTAAAACTGTATTTTCCACTACACCATACATGCAAACAAGAAACCAACTGTTGGCAACACAAAAAACACACGAAATCAAATAAAGGTCATACGCAATATACGTAAAGTGATTTCAAGATTACTATTTAACAGCTGAAAATACAAATTTTGTGTCTTAGCATTTGAAGCAACAAAATCTGCATAAACAAGGGTTTAGAAATAAATCCTGGCGGCACTTTGAGACTTGTACCAGTGAGACGTAGCAACCAAAGGTTCAACGTACCTTTGATTCCCTCCCAGAAGTCGTTGCGATCCCTGCGTGCCGAATGAAACTTGTAGAAGTCGTGCTGTGTCTTCCATATGTAGACATAGTGATCTTCAGAGCCACAGATGATGAAGTTACCGTCATGACTGCAAAGCAAAGAGCACACATGCACAATCAGTGGCTCTCAATCAGCCTCAGTACATCATTTTCAGTCTTAGACTTAATGTTTACCACATCAATTTATACAAAGAATTAGCCTTAAAAACATTTGAACAAAGGCTTCCTGCTAAAACTGCTCCAATCTGATTGTCCATCCGTATGCAACTTATATTGGACAGACACTGATTTTGTCAGCAAATGCAAAAGTAACTAGTATGCAAAACTTGCTTTGATCTGACTATGTGGCTGAAATTGGTTTTGATTTGACTGCTTACCTGAAACTGGCTTTGATCTGACTACTGTTGTTTGCACAGCCTTTGTACTTGCAAGTCAGAGTGAGGTCTCGCAAGTCATAAAGACGAATTCGTGAATCGTTGGATGTTACCAGAATCTGCAAAAATGCACTTACAGCTAAAGTCATGCCACATATACTACACAACTCTATCACCAATCGTCCACATAATCATAAATATAATAAGGGTAAAAAACACAAAAAGAAACTAAAACAACAATCAAGTGTAGCACAACTTCCCACACAAATGGCCGGTCGAGTAACAGTAACTGCTGTCTCAACACTTTATCTCAGTTCAGTGGGTCTTCTTATGCATCACATCTTCCTCTTGAAACAATCTTTATGCACGAATATACTATGTACTAGACTTTGCTAACACCTCACAAAAGTGCTGCCTGTGCTAGCCTAAATGGTATTAAAGTTCATTAAGAACAAAACTGATAATATGCAGTCTTTTGTGACTCAACATAAATTAGCTGTTCAGCTTGCGTGTGCAGCGTTCGACAGATTTCTAGAAAGAGCTACATAAATACAGCATATCTTGATACCCAAACACTCATAACCTATTGACAACAAAACCAGTGATTTCATTCGGAAAGTTCTGTGAAGTTTAGCTAGAATTAGCCTGAAGTAATTTTGCTCATTTAACTTTCTAGAACACTTTCTTCTGAATACTTCCAATTCCACTAAGTAATTTTCACCATTACTATAAGACACCAAAAAAGTAGTACTACCTGACACCGTTAAAACAATAACAAAAAGTACAGACTATACAACAAAAAACAAGCATCTTAAATTCATATTGGTAATTACATCGATTATAATACTTTATTAAAATATTTACGCTGTGATGCCAAATCTAAAAACCCATGTAATTTATCTACAGTAAACAGTATGTCCAGTGCAGTGTAGGGACAAGTAAGAACTGCAAACCTTGTCTTCCCCTGGAAATGGTTCCACTCCAGTTATTTTTCGTCCACGAGCATTTTTGCCTCGTGTTGATCGAACGTGAATTTGCGTGTAGTACTTGAGTTGCTAAAACAGAAGCCGACAGAAACCAAAGTAAAAGAAACAATACACGAAGTAACCCTCTAAACAAAACACCATTCGTTAGTCTCGACAGAGCACAAAATGAATAACTCCACAACTCTAATCACAAAATCAGTGTGTGATTTTGTGATTACAATTGAGATTACAGTCACACAATGAGACAGAAAAGACGCAAAGAAAAGAAAAAGTCAAGTCGCAGGCTGTGAGACAAAATAGGGACTACAGAATGATCGCATGACGGTGACCCATACTTCACTAAAATTGTTCAAAAATACCAAAATGGTAAAAGTCAGTTAGAAATACTCGACAGAAACTCTTAAAAGCACTCATGTATGTAAGCACTTACTTCTGTGCTGTAGAACACAGACTAACCATCATTTGAATCCTCAAATTTTAAATGTTACAGCATTTAAAGAGAATACATCAGTAGACCTCTTATTGTAGTGGGTGTTTATGAACAAATTTAGTGCCCATGTAGCTAAGCAGATACATGTACTGACCTCTGTACTGTAGAAAACACATCTACCATCGTACGTTCCTACGACTGCAAAGCGCCCATTCAGACAGAAGTTAGCCGCCGTAATCAGCTTTGTTCCACTGCTAACTTCGTTCCAGAGTGCCACTTTTTTGTCTGGAATGTTCCATAAACGTAGCTTCCCATCAAGTGAACCACTCAGGAAGTAACGATCATCCTAGAATCCAAATGTGAAAACCAATCAATAAGATGCAAGGCACATAAGAAAAGGCACAAAACTTGTTGCAATATAAATTATGCCACAAAGCAGAATGAAAAGTAGTAAGTAGTTATTAATTACAGGTAAAGTTGATTAGTAACAAATATAAATATCTGAGAAAGTGCAAACCTTTGGATGGAAAGCAATGGCCGTCACAAAGTCAATATGCTGAAAACAGCAGAGACACTCTCTGCGTGAAATGTGCCACAGTCGGACTGTCTTGTCCATTGACGACGACAAAATGAAGTAATTCTATTTTTCAAACAAATGCACGACATTCACCTAAGTCAGAAATTAAGTGAAAACACAAAATGCACAAAACTTCTCAATAAACAATGCTCATTACTACTCACTACGAAGTCATGCTACATGAACATGATTTGGTTATTATTATCATTAATAATTATCATTAATAATCACGCATTTACAAAATTCACAAGCTAACAAACTGAACTCAAATTGAGAAACTGAAGCACAAAAAGCACATAAATTCACCAATGTTTATGGCAAATATTCAGTAAATTCAGTAACTTTATATAGCATAGTGCCCCTTAAAGGCATTGCTCAAATGTACTCTCAACCCATCCTCTACGCAACAGAATAGTTTTTAAGCACTGAAATAGGCGCATGAAGGTGCATTCATCGTCAGAAGACACAGCTCTAGAGAAAGTCCATGTCAAGTGGACATCGCAGCCATCAACATGGACGAAATCAGTCATAAACTGGTTCATCTGATCCAAGCTACAAACAAGCAGCTTAAATGCACAGCAACCCAAAACCAGTCAGTGGGAATTCAACTCAAATCAGTTACCATCATTGACTGATTAAGGACTCATGGGTCAGAGTCAAAGCTAAAGTTTTGCATATGATCCAGTAAAAACATTCTAGGAACGTAATTGGGTATCAACTAGTCCTTCAATTTCAAAGTTCTGATCACAAGCAGGACTAAAGTGATTCTGCCACAAATCTGTTACATTGCAGACCTTTGACCAGGAAACATCCAAAAGGTCAGCCGTGTGACCTTTGTAGATGCAGAAAGGTTGTTTCATGAAGGGCAGGTATTCGGCATCCTCATCATCTCCGAGTCCCTGCAACAGCACAATACAGCTATACGAAAACAGCATCTAGCTCATAAACTAACAAAACTATTGATTTGATATGTAAGATATCTATAAAATAATTTTCCGATACTTGTTCTAAAATATCTCACAGACTAACAGTTTCACCCTGAATGTCATAACACAATTTAAGCACGCAGTTGTTTATACCGTAAAGATGTCCAGACAGCAAAGCTATAAAACCATCAATAACTGCAACTTAAGACTTGATAAAGCCACAAATAACAGCCAAGCTTCAAACCACTTACAACAGAAAACGAAGCAACTAAAAAAGTCTGACAACCTTACAGTGAACAATGTTTTGCCTTTGCAAAGAACTTAAGCTATTAAAAAAGCTTTGGCGTAGTATAGTGCAGAAGCGTTAATGCAAAGTCATGGGGGACACGTCTTCGAAACAGTGTGTAAACCAGTTTGCGCGTTAAACGGGACCACGTTGAAATATATCTCCTCTGCTATTCTGATACACACTCCCCTATTCCACGGTGTTCCCTCCAGCCAAGCTCCTCCTTGCCTCTTCGCACGGTAGGCAGGTCTGTACCCAGCTGGCCGCCCAGCCAGCCAACCTCTCTGCGGTCACACCGGTCAGCCCACACCTGCTTCGTCCTGCTGATTCCCCCTCCTAACCGGTTAAAACCGGATCCAGCCAGACTTCCTTGTCCATGCCTCCTGCCTTAAATAGCTCCCTCCCGCAGTTGAGTCGCATGCACGCTTATTTGCAAATGCATGTGGTCTAAAGGGTTAGATAAGTATCGAGACATTTCAAACATTACGAACAAAAAGGAGACTCTAACTTCAGTCATTCAACATTTTTAGAATTTATGTACTTTAAAACAAAGAATATACACATTTATATTTAAATAACTCTGGGCTCTCCCCCTTTCTTTTCCATAAGCATTTGAAGACCGTATTATTCCCCATTAGTTCTGAGACATCGGGGTGGGAGCACCTCTGACGAGTTTAATCTTGAAGTGGCGCTTTATAAGTTTCTGATTACAAATAAAATACCCGAGAATTTACAGTTATAAGTATACAATGCAGCTAGAGCTAATTAGTAGCATTAAACTCCATATGAAACAGATATTAGGGTTTAGAAAAAACCAACACCAACTATCCCACAGCAAACATGTATTACTACATCACCGATAGAAATAAATCAAAAGATTCTTAAAAACATTACCTAAGCAACAAAATGAAACTTACCCGAACAAACATGAAATGCATTTTAATGGATTAAAAAACTTGAAAAACTGTGATTGGCAAATGGTGCAAAAGCTTCACTTGCATGAAAACAGAACTTTTCTAGAATTATAAAAATGAAGCACAACAAAAGAAGAAAAATAAAGGGGAAAACTGATCCACAGAAAAGAAGGAATGCGACAGAAATACATGACACAACCATAAAAATACAGATCAAATGTGACGGAAAACAGAAATGTATCATCAAAACACGTAAGAAAAACTTCTACAAGTGATAAAAGTAAATCTAAAGAACCAAATTTAGTGCAAATTACATCTGAATTACACAATGAATTACACAGTGAACTAAATCTATAGCACTCATTTCAACAAAAACAGAATCTTCACTTCTGAAAAGTAATATTTCTGGTGCTAGCAAAAGCATAATCTAAATATCAAAGAATACGAAAACTGTGCAAAACAAACTGAAGAACAAACCAAAACGAGCAAATATAGCGTGTAGGGTTAGCCAATAGCCACAGTTACCATCTATAAGCTAAAAAGAGCAGAAGAAATCAGTCAGAAAGTGAATTTCTCCGGGAAGAGAATCCTAAGAGCTTAGCAGCTAATTACCTCGGCTTCTTCTTCTTCCTGTAAACATGGTAACGGCCATCAGAATTAGCTAAGTCAGTAAATTAGGCAAAACTGGCAGCACGACTAAGTGCAACTAAAAACTCTTTAACTAATGTAGCTGTAGCTGTTAAGCCAAGCTTCTCAAATGAAGAAATACACAGACCCCCTCACTACTGCTACTGAATTTTCTCAATTCTCCTTATCTACTTGGGGTCATCTTTGACCCAGAACGGACATATGTTGCTCCTGCATCTATCAGCTGTGCCAACTGGGGTTATTAATCTTAAGGAAATCCTACTGATACGGAATGCAAAAGTGCAGTGACTCTGGACATGTTTTACTTACAGGGAATTTGTCATACCCTCTGTAGTATGGACATTTAGTTTCCTCTGCAGCTGTGTTTACTTTCCGGCCTGACATGCAAGCATCTATTATCAACACTTGAAAACTGCTCTCTTTTACCATGGCTGGGCTAGAAGCACTTCTAAACAGAACTTGTGAAATACTACAACTCATCTTTTACCAGCTTTGGAGGTGAATTCATTCATTAACGTGATAAAATGTCTGATTAATAATAATACATTTTCTGAATGAATGAATGAATAAATGTCCAACTTTTGCAGAATGACTTAAAAATCCAGCATTCTTTACTTTTGCACAAGTTAGATGCCAAAAAACCAACATATTCTAAATAAAGTAAAAACTTTTTCAGAGATAAAAGAAATAAATAAAACAAATAAGATCAAAAGGCATGCAAAAATTAAAAACAAGAAGATGATATTTAAATAGACCATTAAGTAGCATTTTCAAATAGCCAAAACAAAATAACGTACACTTGCATGCTTTAAAAAATACATAACTTTCAACACCATTCTTAAAGCTTGTATTACATTTAAAAAAATATAAGCTCGAAGAGTTCCGGAAGAGTTAAACGTGAATCTTTAAGGAAGAAACCTTATCAAAAAGTGAAACACTAAGCGCAGAACACATATGGAAATGAACTGTGATTTTGCTATTAATGATCACATACCTCAGGTTTAGCAGACTCTTGTCCTTCATTCTGTGAGTTAAGACTGTCCTGTGACCGAGCAGGTGATACTCTTGTCGATGCTGAAATAAAAATCGCCACAGATTATAATCCTTATTTCATTTTTATAACTGCAATTAATCATCACTGGTAATTCATAAAACTGTCGCCAGTGGGCTGATAATACCGGTACACTGATGCTTGGCAAAGCTCTTAAAAGACGCCACACAAGTTCTTGCTACACTACGGTTGCCAGTGTCCACAAGTAAAGAAAGAAGCTGTGACTGTGCTTTAGATCAAGTAGGGAAAATAAAAAAATGGTTTAATATTGCATTTAATTAGGCTGAAGTGATGAATAATTTGGTTAAAACACTGCATGTCTTTTCACAAACTGTAGACAATTTCACAAGTTAAATTTTAATATGAATTAGCTGTTTGGTGCAAATTTAACGTATATTTCCTAAGCGTAGTTGGTGATAATTGCCTGAAATTTAACATGAGATTTTTTGGATGACATATTTAGCATTGTGGACAGAACTATTTCAGACAACTATTAATTATTCATGCTTTGCCAAGCATCTGTGTACTGGTATTATAACATGCACAATCGCCTTCCGAATGCATTTCTCAGGTGTTGATTTTTCCGATTTTGCCTAAGTATGTCACGCACTATCACATTTACCAATAATGAATGGCGTATTTAGCAATGGACAAAATGTACAAACTGTTTGTAAACAAGTGTATACGATGTATGGAAAATATTTACACGTCGGGATATTTGAATAGTGTTTTACAGCATATAATTAAGTGTGGATGATAAGTGATGGAAAGTGTTCCATTAGATCCTCGTTTATAACTGTCCGCTTGACAAAGGAGGAAGAACAAGAGAAAAAATGAAAACCAAATAGACGATGATACTACAAACTTATCTTACACTGGTTACATGCACAGCTATGTGTCAGCTCAACCCAGAATTCATTGGCTTATTTCTATCCAATGTTTACAAAAGCAAAAGCCATAAACCACCATCATAATGTCTGTTGCGAGTGTAACACAATGGTGCACTTGTGTTGCAGACCAGAGGACAGATTGAAGCTAACAAATTTAAAATTTCTTCAGGTCTGCAAAGAGAGGTAGTTAACACAGTCCAAGCACATCATGATGAAAGAATTAACAGAGTCACAGCGGCATCATGCAATAAATTACGCCGAATGAACCTGTTCTGATGCAGTTCGTAAAAACAGGACCTGCAGGTGACAGTTGACACGGACTGCCATTGATAAGTCCACATCCATGAGCACAACTCAACTCAGTCTGACTCACCTTCATTGTACTTCAGCCTCATATCGTTGAAGTACGAGAAGGCATCTTTCAGAACCCAAACCCTGAGCAGATTGTCCTGGCCACCAGTTGCCAGCAATCGACCGCAGTGAGAAAATTTCATTGTCCAGACAGCGCCCTAACACATAAAGAAAGAAACCCAGAAAATCTGAGCAGACAAGGAAGAAACATAAATTATTATAATTAATTATTAAACACAGTTATGCAGCACTGGAATGGATGCATGGTATAAAGGGATAAATAGCAACTGTACAGCACATTAGATAACTTACAGAACACTGTCCGGCAAGATCTTGGATGGGAACAAGCATATCAAATTCATAAGGGCCTTTGTTACTGTGCGATGCTTTGACCTAGGGTGAACAGACAAAACAAAGTGTAAGTAAAATAAAATGCCGTTTTACAAAATCAGCAGCATATGCATAAAGTTATATAAAATATAAATTTGTTTTGAGTAAATCAGAAGTTTTCTCCTCATGCCAGTAGTCAGCCTGCTGTTAACCTTGTCATCAACGCCACTGATCGATGCTTAGTCATTAGATAGTGGGGCTTAATAAATGCAGAAAGAAATAACTATATATTTCAAACTGTAAGTTTAGCATACTTCTAATCGCTGATTTTATTTATTAGTGTGATTTAGTACTGCTAGCCTTGTTTCCTGAACGTTTATCATTAGTCCTAAGCTGTGCATCTCATTTTCTATACAACTGCTATTAATGCTGCAAATAACCAAAATTCCACAGAGGTTGAGGCCCAGGTAAATAGTATACACGGCCCTCCTCCTGACAAAGTGTGTTAGCAACTGCTGGTGAAAATTTCATAACTTAGTGGTAACATTCTCAAATTGCAATAACCAACTGTCTGACATGGAGGCTCAAATATACTTAGATGTGACATACCTTAATCATACTTCTGCCGTCACTTGCTTCTTCATCATCAGATGCGCTCTCCTCTCCATGGCCTCCTCCTAGCCACGAAAAACAAGAAAATAATTAACTCATCTGCCAACTGTAACATGAACTCATAACATCAATCTCTTTACCCAATGAAATTCATCCAACTCCTACAGCTTAAAAAGAAATCAGGAATCTTTATGTATTAATATAGTGTTGATTGAAACATGAAATTATCGAAGCCTAAGCTATTTGAGAAAGGAAACAGCAAAGAAGAAGATACACTAAATGACTGAGTATTAAGAGGAAGTATAGGCATGATCAAGTGTATGAGAGGAACCTACAACATAGATGTATTTTAAAACAAAAGCTTACAGAACGTTGTATATCTGTCACCCAACAAGTAATAAAATCAATAGACTGATTATAGATGCAAAGGAAAAGGAACAGTTGTAGGAACCTGTGACAGACTTTATCTTTCCCTTCAGCTTCGTCCTAAAGAATTTCTTCAGCTTCAACCTATTAAGAAGAGACATAATGTCTTTGAATACATCAACGAAGAACTGCAACGGAAAAGTTCAGTTCTTCATATTTGTTCTAAGAATTTCCTAGGATTCCTTACCCTATAAAACTGAAATCTGTCTCTAAGTTGGACTGTCATATCCCAAGTTGCACGAGATTCATGCAAGGCTCTGTTTCTTTTCCAATACTTGTTGTCCAGTTGGCCAATATGGTATTGCACTCTGGATGACCTTGAAAACTGGGAAAAGGCTTGATTTACCACATATCACGTAGCTACAGTACCTCCTCACTGATTTTTCATACTCAAGAAATCCCTCAGGTAAAAACTTATTAGGAACAGTTACAAAGCTAGGGCTTCTTGACAAATGATCACACAGAAATTACATACAAAAGCAATTACCTTAATTTACTCAGTTCTAAGAAACTGAAATTTGTTTTAGAAGCTTTAAGACATTTTTACGTAAAGTTCTATCATATTACATCATAATCTCAAGTTGAACTCATCAAGGCTTTAGCTGCTGCTAGACAGCCATACTGCAGTTCCTTTGCAAGGTTCTTGACTGGTGCTATATAAATTTTTAATCGCATTCATATATTCATGATAACAGTGACTCACTTGCGTTTCCTGAGCGGCTTGACAGTCTTGACCATTCTTGGTCCATTGGAATCTTTATGCCCTTCGTCATCGCTCTGATCAGCTTTAAACAGATTCGAATCGCTGAAAGTAAAGGCCAAAAATAACTAACAACCAGTTACTCGATTTAAATTGTGACTTTGACCACTAATGAGGTTCGATCAACATAAAGTTTAAGAACTGATTTTTAAGAAATGCAATTACTCCATTTCAATTCATTGCAATTTCATTTATCGGTAGCATTTTTTGTGAATGCTGAGATCTAATAATTAAAACCAAGAGCCAAAATTTATGCATTTATCTTGGTGCCTAGGCAGCATCTAGGCATGTGGTAGTAGGTTATATGAACAATTAGAATATTTGGTTGTAACTTCCGTCATCTCAAAGCATAAAACCTGTCTGAGCATATAAACAGCATATTTTGAAACCTATCTGTAAGCAACATATAAATAGCCTTTATAAGATCCCACCTATAAATATACTTAAGTGATTATTTTATGCCTACGAATTCCTCGCTCAGTCGATGGACATGTGAGGCATTAATAAATGCATTACTTACTTACTTACTTTGTTTAATAGTACGAGTTCATAATAAGCTCTATCCATTTCTATCACAAACGACAATTTCAGAGTTTACTTATCAATCCAGCAGGAGGTCATGAATGTGGGTTACAGGAGGGCACTTAGGTTGAATGTACACTCGGGTTCCGGGTTAAAGCAGTTTGTTAGGCAAACAACTTGTGAGGGACCTGCTTGATTTATTTCTAATCAAGTTTATCAAGATTTTACGACTGAAAACTACATACAACTCGAGTGATATAAAATTGTGTCGAATGACAGGAATGAATGAATGAACTGAACTGATTGATCAACTGATTTTCAAATGGATTACTTATTAATTGCATAGTACTGACTGATTAAATAAATACAGTATAGGTAATGATTTTACACTTTATTTTTAAAGCACTCATTACATACTCAAAAAGTCTATAATCTGATAGGAAGATCATCACAGGGCACATCCCAGTCTAAAGCACACAAGGGTCAACTCCATTCAAACGCATCTAACACAAAATGACATGAATTCGTTGGTACAGACCTGGAATATTCTTTTGTTCTTCTCATAATGTGCAGAGACAAAGGGTTGATGCACTTTGGCAGTTTCTCCTCAGCCGAACTCAAAGGAACTGTCTCTCCAGTGTCAAGATTTACGACAAAAACCTGATCAAGGATCTCCTAAAAAATGTCAGCACCCAAGTGCATATATATATTTACATATATGTGTGTGTGTGTATGTGGATATGTGCGTAGTTTATGTATTAATTTATTTAAAGCACTTATTAAGCACACAGCGTCAATTAATCTTAATCTGAGGCACGGGTGTATATGCACTATGGGCCAAGATGGAGTCATGCCAAAGCCAGAGTAAAATAGTAAGTCTAACAAATGATTTTTCACATCCTGTCTTTGACTAGTTTCAGCCAACAAATCTTGCAGATGTTTGCAGACTCACTTCTTTTTCACCTAACAAACACTCTCTCCTTGACACCATTTCTACATCTTTTCTGAAAGAGTGCTTTGATGTCCTAGGCCCATCCATTCTACCGATTATCAAATCCTCATTGCATGAGGGGTCCTTCCCATCTGCTTTTGCTGATGCCATAGTTCATCCTCTGCTAAAGAAACCTTCTCTTAACCCTGCTGACCTGTTTAATTACAGACCCATCTCAACTTTAATTTTCTATCGAAACTCCTTGAACGAGTAGTTATGAATCGTATGTAAACGCACCTGTCTTCCAACTCATTAATCTCCCCATTTCAGTCTGCATACCAGAAGTTTCATTCAAAGGAATCCACCTTTCTTGCTGGTTATAATGACATCGTGTGTTCCACGGATAAAGGGACAGGGTCAGTATTAGCTCTATTTGGTGCAACGTAAACTCGTGTAATGTAAACAACTATTATTAAGATTCATAGTAGAGTTTATATGACCTACCTTGTCAGTCAGATACCGACTGCCAGATCCTGATCTTGGACGAGACACATTTAGTGGAATGCTGTAATCCTCGCCACCTTTACCCATCCCAGTTATGCCAAGGGTCAACTTCATCATTGGCTGTTCCTTTCTATCACTGTCCTCTTCTCTCTGTTGCTTTGAAAATCCCTGCCTCATGACATCTGGGTCAGATTCCTCCTCGTTGCCTGAATCCCCTTTTGCTGAGCTATCCTTCAAATTTACAACCACAAACATACATTTATTTCAATTTCTCGTAAAAACATAAAAAAGCTTTTGCAGAAGTACTTTAAGGGAGCTATATTAAGTCATGTCACAAAGCCATCGTCGCTTCGCGACGGTTGACTACATGTACGGACTATCCTCTCCCAACACCATCTGTCGCGCGTAGCGTTCACCATCGTCGTGCCTGACAGCCCTGGATGAATGAATATTAAGTGCCTGGATGAATAAACACATACAAATGTAGAGGTTCTACATAATGCGATGGAATCGATTTGATGATAAAGCACAGCTGTGCACCTAAGATTTCTTTATATACTGACAACTTCAGTAAATGTTGGAACTTGCAGAAACTCAGCATTCATCAGCACCTATGCTCTACTCTCAGCTTTGAACTTACACTTCCACAGTGCCTACTTTTGGTCAACATGCTACAGACCATGGGTAAGTTTTCCAGTCTTTTTGTTAAGTTTTTACAAGGTTCTTAAAAGGTGTTGTGCAAACATTAAGACACATACCCAGACATTTCAGTCAAAGGCCATTCAAATCTGAGGATTGTGCCTGTGAGTGCGTAATAAGAGAGTGATTGCAATTGTGAAACCAAACTACATTTATGGAATGAGTTCTTATTCTTTCGCTTACTTCAATCACTGTAACAACTCTGTTGCCCTTTGTAGCACTGTTGATGTCAAGCGTTGGCTCCGATCCATCCTCTGTTCCTGGCATTCCTACAGAACTCTCTGGCTCCTGCGTCAGGTTGATGATTTTTGGAAAAGCAGCATCTCCCGCCGAATGCGGCCTTACCAAGTTTGGCTGGAACACATAAACTCAACTGAAAATTCATTGCATGACTGAAATGCAAAACTGTCAAATTGAAGCACAATGTTACACAGAAAGATGCTCTAGTCAGATCCGTTATACAGCCATTTCCAAGTGCCTTCCAGATACATCTACCATAACCATTTACAGCTCCCATACATAAAAGACTCTATGAGTAACTGTCATTTGACCATAGCCTCTAGTTAGGACCCAGTTCTTTTACCGTAAGTACGTAAACCTTATGTCAATCAGTTGAACGAGGAATAGCAGGTGATAGGAACAAAAGATGGTAGGGTATGCTTCAATTGATTAGAAATTATCTCAAGAAGCAAATAAGTAAATTCATGAAGAATCCATCATGCTACAATGCAGAGTCCTGGCTTTATAACTTCAGACGACACAGAAGGGCCTGGCTAGCACAAGTATTCAGAAGCAAAAGTAATCTTACAGCAACGAACACAAACTTCCTCAGCAATGACAGCCTACATGCAATTCTTAAAAATTCTACAAAATACAGCCTTAACAAACTACAACACATGTTTTTTATCAGAGTGTTCCTGTTTGGGTGAACCAAATTTTAATAACTAATTTATTAATCACTTCAACCTGAATTTATTACATAAATTCATTGATGTTCACTCAGATCACCCAATGAAAAGTATAGCTGAAATCTAACGAACAAAACTAAATGTCACAAAAACTAAACACAAAAATCTTAACTTCATCCACAACATGTACATCTCATTTTAAGTAAGTAAGTAATCTTAAGTAATGCAAGAGAAATGCCCATACTTTACAACAACAGTGCACGTAAATCAGTTAAAGAACTACAATGTCACTAAAAGGATGATGAATTCTAAACAGATGAAAAGTCCCATTTCAGAAACAGTTGTAGAAAAAACTAACAGCAGGATAACCAAACTACTAAGTCTATCTACTGAATGAGAAACATACCAGCGAATCTGAAACGTGAACAAGAGACTGCACTTTCTTCTTCCTTGGGGGAGCCACAGGCAGTGGTGGCACCATCTGGCCAGATCGGTTCAACGATCGTGTCTTGGTGCTCTGTACAATGTCCGGTTCAAAGGAGATCTCATCTTCAAGTACTGGAGAATCATCCTTTATCGTAGCACCTTCAGAAGATCTGCTCTGCTCAGATCCACTATCAAATACAACCTCCGGAATGTTCTTACTTGGCGCCTTGTCCATTTCAATGTTCATCGGACGATTGCGGTTAATTGTATCGTTTGTGTTCATGAAGTTATCTGGAAGATACGACTTTTCACTTGTCTGAAGCGACGCCTCGGAGGAAAGTTGCTCTGGCAAGCAACTGTTCAGCTGCTGAACGTCCTCAGCCTCGCTGCTTCGTCTGTGGACAGAGGGAGCCAGTTGGCCGATATGATGTACATCCGGTGAAGAAAGACGATGTTGGGTGTGGGCGCTCAGCTGCTTGGCTTGAAGTTGTTGAGGTGTTAAATTGGAATCAACTGACTGCCGTAGTTCCTCCAGTTTCTTCCGTCTTTCTTCAACCTTCTAGGAAAAAATTTACCTAGGACAATAGTATGGAATGGAAGACCGGTCTGGGCATAAAGGCTTTCAGTCAGCTGGTATTTGCACCATAATTACAACAGATGAAGTTTTTCCCTACCTTAGTAAGTACAGACTGGAGTGACCTTCTGTAGTCAATATGTGAGATAAAGCTGCTACTGCTCTTAGCACACTGGCACTGGTTACAGCATCCTAGCAGCATAGATTTCAAAACAGAAAATGAAGAAGCAGGAAGATGAGAAAGAAGAAGAACGAGAAGAACAAAAAGGAAGGATGCAGAGGAAAAAGACGAAAAGGGCATATCATAAGTCAACTCTGAGAGTCTGCAAAGAAGTGTTAGGGATTGCATTTTTTTAAGTGAGGGTGGGCAGAACAAAAATCTTGAATATCTTTCTGTCAATGACAGGGATTTGATCATCAAATGTCTGGGCTGACAGTCAATGATGCCATATTTCTTTCCGCTGCAGATTTCAAACATTTTGGACTATAGTTTCTATGTAAACCATCTTGGCATACGTGAGGAGGGACGAGCTTCCTGGTGTGTATGGTCAAGCCTCAAATCCAAGTATTAGTGTACGTTGTCTTCAGCTGGGCAATGGTCTTGGCTGAGTGATGAGGGTCTTTTGAGTAACCTTGACCATCAACCACGGGTGGAGCTTTGACTCACCGACCTGCAGGCAATGAATACGTCTTCTGCTCAGACCCGGCAGTTCGAAGGATATCTGGACGCCGAGTATTTACCAACAGTGATGGACTGCTGAGCAGTGGCGCTATCGTGTACCATGGATTCTACCACCTGTCGTCGCTCTAAACCATCAAGCAACTGGTCTACGAACTCTGATCAGGACATTCAGAGTTCGAGGACCAAGTTGTACTGATGACACTGAGCAACAGCAGGCAGTCAACCCTGGACAGGAATTCGCTCGTTGAACTCCATGTGTGTTTCTTGTGATTCTTCTTGTTATCTGTGCAATGTTTTGTTTGCTGACGTACTTTCTATTCTTCGTCACACTCAACATCGTTTAAGCTAATACAGGCAGTGCTTTTGTGAGGTACTTAACAGGTGCTATATCAAATCTATAGAAAACTAACTACACAACTATACAATCCTGGTGACACTCTTAAATGCAAACAGAATTTCAACGTCTAACTCTGTTTTATGACCAACAACTGGCAAAAAAATTGAAACAATTCTTAGCTATAAATTTTACTAATATGAGTTACTAATGCAACATGGAATTTTATATTATAACTGGGGATCCTTTTAGTCGTACAACTTGTCCCTTTTTGGGTATCATCCTTTAATGCTGTGACTGTAAAATCTTTAAAACACTGTCAATTATTGATAAGTATTACTGATGATCAGTAAATTTGAACAGTTTTGAGTTTTGAACTTTAACCAAACAGTTACCAAGTATTTTTCTTTACCTTCCTTGCAGCTTCTTCAGCTTTCCTTCGTTCTAATTCAGCCAGTTGCTTCTGTATTTCCTCTTCCTCCTTCCTCCTCCTAAGAAGCAAAGATGCAAGCAGTTTTGTTACCTAATCTCCTCCAAACACTTCTGTAGCTACATTACCAAAATGCACAAGTCTTCAACCAATGGGCACTTTGTACTGACATCCCAGTCCACAATTGTTACCCTTTAGAAAGTCCAGTCAAACTTGTCAAGGAGTCTGAGAGCAGGTTAAGGTGTGTTAGCAAGTTTAAACAGATGAGTTTCCAGTTTCGAACTTACAGAAGGCACAAAACTGACTGTGAATTAAGTAGCACTAACACAGAGCTTTGCAGTGACCATTGGCCGACGCTTTGTGCATCATCAGCATGGTGCTATAAATTTTCTCAGATGTAATGTAGAAGAAGAAAAGGCACTCAGTCCATTAAGCAAACCCTGAGAGGTGAGTATGGGTACGGACTGTTAGTTAATCACTTCCTTGGCTTTGGCATATGAGTATGGATTGTCAGTCCTGTCCTTTGAGCTGTGAGATCTCCCAACAAAGGTAAACCCTAAACAATCATTTTGTAGTCCAGTTTGCTAAAGGATGCTAGTGGAACATTATAAATTTTGAAATATCTTTCTTTTGTGGCAGGGAATTGTACTGCAACTCATGAGTCTGCACTAACCACTATACTACCAAGCTCCTTGAACCAAAAAAAACTTAAATGCATGCAAATAAAGAGACAGGTGTAATACGCAGAGCCATTAATCATTGCTGACCTTTCTTCTGCAAGCTTCTGTTTATCCAGGAGACGTTTTCTCTCTTCCTCCAAGTCATCTAATGGCAAAGACCCAACCTGCAGCACAGACAACCATTGCAGTCAGATAGCCACATAATTATTATTATTATTTATGCAGTTGTTATTATTATTCAGACAACTTATATAGTAAAGTAAAAAAGTCAAGATAAGGATGCCTTACACACAACAACAAATTCCTCCTGGCAGCTACAAGCAGCGCTCATATATCAAACTATAATTACTGAAATTTTAGATGGAACAATTTAAAACCCGATAGATATAAATCCTTATTAGTTTTAAACACAGGATAAGATAAGGTAATCATTCATTGCAATGTAATGTAACGATGACAATTTATACAGCTTCATCAGTAGTGAGCTACTTCAACATGCATCCATCAACTGAAACATTATCCTCTGCAGCTGAAGGATCTTTTTAGCTGAAGTGCGAACATGACAACAACAATCTAACTATGATGACAGTTATGAGGCTTGAGAGCGACAGTTAACAGTCAGTTCACGTGACACAAAGGGATTTGATTCTCAGTGGCAGAAATGACAGGCAAATGCATTTCATGATCTGCCGTCATGGCACAACTTAAATCCAAAATTTGAAAGATATTATGATAACACTAAAAATGCAAAAACCCCTTTCATCTGATTTATCTAAAGCCACGACCTAATAATTCTCAGTGGACACAAGATGAGACAGAATTTGACATCAACTGCCACCAGCACAGAGTGCACCTACTAGCCCCACAAATCTACCAATACCCCTATCTAGCCAGATTACACTGAATCTGGGTATTTAGACCCATTTATTTTAATCATAAGGTTTTTGGGTATGAGGTCAGTATAAGACAGGACTTTTGCCTCCAGTTCATGCTTGTATCAAATTACACTGCAATGTGATGCCTAAGGCTACTAAAGCATCAGAGAACAGCAATCAATCACAAGACCACAAGGCTTGTTCAAAATCAACTGGGCCACTGCAACCATGCTGCCCTAACTCAAATGTAAAAATAAGTATTTTATTATTTTTTAGTAACACGTTACCCTAACTCAAATGCAAAAATAGGTATTTATTATTTATTAGTTACACGTTACCCTAACTCAAATGCAAAAATAAGTATTTATTATTTATTAGTAACATGCTGCCCTAACTCAAATGCAAAAATAAGTATTTTATTATTTATTAGTAACACGCTACCCTAACTCAAATGCAAAAATAAGTATTTTATTATTTATTAGTAACACGCTACCCTAACTCAAATGCAAAAATAAGTATTTTATTATTTATTAGTATTCAGACAAACATTCTCAGTTTACAAACAAGAAACATCACCAACAGCCAATCAACAATCAGACATAGAGGTTGCATGACTCATTGTCACACGGTCAATTTCAGAGGCTGCAACAGGATTCAAGACCCTATGTAATCAGTGTAAGGCCTATCCAAGTTAAACAAAACTACCAGGCCTCAGCTGAGCCCTTTCCAAATTTTTTGCCTCTACCCTTATTGTACAGTTCAATGCAGAAGACCCTCTTTGTCTTAATGACCACTCCTTCTGACATGGAACTTTGCCCCAACATCCATCATTGTGCCTGAATGCACCCTAGCTACCATCAAGCCAAAGCTGTTCAACAGCAGTAACTCTCTTCAATTAACATAAGTGTTAATGACAAGTACCAAATACCTGATCATTGCCTTGCTTGGTGCTCCCCTCACTCTTCACCTGTAATCTGACACAACAGCAAATATTGGCCAATTAATATTTACAATGCATAATTAATCATTCCAGTTAGAATACATCACTGCCAAAGGTTCCTTCTGTGCACTAAAATACAGCTGCACGCACTAAAATACAGCTGCACACACACGCACAGACACACACACATGCACAGACACAAACACACGCATATACACATGCATACATGTACACACACTTGCACCACATGGGCAACTAGTGTTCAATAATTCAATGCTCAATAACTGGCACACAAATAAATCTCCCTCATCACATCACATACAAATAAATCTCCCTAAATACAGCATATTAAATTACAATTTCCTTCATTTCTCCCGAATAAGACAAAACTTAATGATCATTACCAACCCCCTAAGCATTCAGTTTCAAATTATTAAAATATTACACTAAAAGGACCAAGCAAAACAGGAATACTGGAATGTTATACACCAAAAACCTAGACATTCGCAACACTAACTACATGCAAAATCACCTACAAGTGGCTATATATATATATATATATATATAACATGATCTAGAAGTGGCTCTACATGTAACAAGATCTAGAAGTGGCTCTACATGTAACAAGATCTAGAAGTGGCTCTACATGTAACATAACTCGTGTCCGCACTACAACTGCCCAGTCCAGGAGCTTTGCCTTTGTTGGCCCTTCCAGCTGGAACTGCCTTCCTCTTGAACTGCGGCTTCAGTTACTTAGTCTTTCTCCTACCCAGTCTCGCAAACGCCTGAAATCCTTTTTGTTTGTTCAAGTTGGGAGCGCCACTGTTTCCTAAGCGGTGCTTTATAAATGTTCGTTTACAATTTACAATGACCCAGAAGCGGATCTACATGTAACATGATCTAGAAGTGGCTCTACATGTAACATGACCCAGAAGCAGCTCTACATGTAACACGATCTAGAAGTGGCCATATATGTAACATGACCCAGAAGCAGCTCAACATGTAACATGATCTAGAAGTGGCTCTATATAAACGCTTATCTGCATAATGTTAAAATAAGCATTTGACCAATGATGTAAATATAAACAGTTGACAGATATTTGACATTCATTGTTCATTTACACAGGTGTTGTTCAGTAAACCAATATCATCAACAACCGTTCTCTATCACCAGCATATGTGCAATCTTTGATGTCGTACCTGTGCTTAGTGAAGAAACTTAAAAAAGAAGTACGCTGCCGAGGCTTAAACATTTAGCCTAATTCAGTTAACCTGTGCATAAAAATCACTACAATTCCTCGACGGTTCTGTGTGCTGTACATTCACAAGTTACGCATAGCACAAAGAAGTGAATCGAGTTTTCAAACACGAGGTGCATCTAATGCAATCATAAAATCAGCACGGCTGAATTATCAATCATTTTCCAACAGTACTCTAGCTCGAGAAGTGTCCGTTATTAGTAGTCAATACGTTTAAGTGTGTAATGCAAAGTTTTACCAACTTTTCTGAGATAACAGAAACCATGAACTGCAATCCTTTTCCCTTTCAGCCTTTCTCACACGCACACACCACGTGCTGAATGCTCAGATGTGGGCTGCTCCAGTGTTAACTGCATTTCATTTTTGCACATTATACATGCAAGCGTAGGCTATCTAGACCTTTGGGACAAAATCTGCTAGCCTCCAAGTTCCTGTTGTTCTTCCTAGTAAATACTGACATCACTTCCCCCCTTGCTAAGTCACGTGGCCAGCCCTAGCAAAATGGTCCAATTATTAGTCTGTTTTGGTCTGTTTATGTCAACTGTTTTTTGCCTCACCGTTACCACAATGAACCAACTAAGAAACAATGTAGAAAGAGTTGAATGTAGATCAGATCAAAGGTCAGTTTATTCACAGGTACAAACTAAATAAGACTGCCCGAAATCCAATTTTTCATAAGACTTTCTAATGGTTCAATTTTTCCAGATTTACAAGTGCACTATAAAAATATAAAAATTTTAATTTAAAAATTAAGATTCCGTAATTATTATCATAAATAATAATCAGAAACTTGTATCATGCTAATTATGAATTCACCTAAAAAGTACAGGTAGCTGGAAAAAAGTCTTCAACTGCTTGCAAAACAAAATAAGAGAAAGATCCCGCAGAGCTGGTGGTAGTCAATTCCATAGACGAGAACCAGTGTGCAAAAAGGCATGGAAACCACAAGTATGTTTTTGGTAAGTTGTGACAAAACAGCTGGCAACAGGAAGCTGATCTTAAGTTCGTCCTAGTGGGATTGAGCATTAAGGTTAACATAAACAGTAAATTTTTAAACTGCTATGTTCATACGTTGCACATTTTTATTGGCCCTCAAATAGTACATGTAGCATCAACATAACAAATATTTAATGCCCATCTTCTGAGACACTGAATCCAATTGGTAGGGTGTTTTTACAGCAAGTATGGGTTTGAAAATCCCCTGTGATGTTCATAGTGTAAATTCCTAGAGGAAACCGTTTACACAAAACTCCTAATTATCATCAATGGATGCTTAATCATTTCACATAAACAGTGGTTCTATATATAAAGACAGACATAATCAAGTTGTTCAAAAATAATAAATAATAGTAATACAGCCTGGCAGATTCACGGTGGTCAAGAGCTGCCAAAGAGGCTGGTGCTGCTTAGATTGCAGCCCAAAGTGTAGACAATTAGACACTTTGGTCCAAACAACTGGTGACATGAGGGAGACATTGTTTCCACATTTTCCAATGCATTTTCATGCCCATCATGAAGCATTTTAACATAATTGCCTTTCAAGGCACAGTCACAAAGTTGGATACCAGCGAAGATTGGCCATTCAAGAATAATGCACTGATAATATTTTTCAAAAAGCCTGAACGATTTCAGAACTAAGGGCAGTACCCATTCCAGATTTCATTAACAGTCTCTGGCAGTTTTTCTTCCTTAAAAGATTACACTTACCTCGGGAAAAAGAATTAAGAAAATCAATAATAATAAAATATCTGCTTTACTCATTCATGCACTTGTTAGTTAGTCTACCATTAATTATGTGGCCTAATGAAATGATGCCAAGTAATTTGTATAGCCTGTGCAAGATCCATCCGAGAAGCTACAAACCACGTCAATAACGTTGGCCCAACAACTTCTCAATACTGTACTCACAAGGGAAACCAACATACAGCAGAAGAATTTTAGGAAAAATTAAATGAGAAATATGGAACTGAAAATAGCAGTGAAATGTATTGTAACACTTTCTTACAACAGAAGCATTATATATAAAGCCACAAACATAGATGATGACGATGAAGACGGCGACAAAGGCGATGATGATGACATAATAATATCAAGACTAAATACCACAATAGTGGTCATCTGTATCTGTCATATCCATTTCTACCTAGAGGCAACCTATCGCTCTAAATTTACACTGAGGTCCACTACCAGTTGCATCCATTTTAGTACCAAGGCCAATTATAACTGTCATATCCTTCTGTATGCTATTCATGCACTTCTACCCGAAAGCCACCTCTGAGCACTGTGCCTATTTTTACACTGAGGCCACCTGCTGTCATTTGTTTACACTCAGGCAACCTATAACTGACCTATACAGTTTATAATGAGGGCGTCTACCAACATAATCTATCAATTATAACCCATCAACTCTGGAAGGGAATTCAATAGTTTGGCTCTGTAAGTGTGCAGCAGCCTGCCACTGGTGACTTTTCGCATGACCTCAGCATTGCCTGCTGACTGATGAACATTCCGTTCTTAATGACATTTAACATCTCAGGCTGGCATAGTGCATACCTCTTATTGGCTTTTCTTGAGGCAACGCTATGGAAATTTCCAATTACAATCGATATCAGATCTATTTTAGATTGAATCTCTTCTATTGTCACATAAAACAGAAACAACGGAAGATCAAGTCTACGACACAACAAGACTTGGACTAAATATACAAGAAAAGCACTGGAACTGCAAATGACTGAAAAGAACATAGATAATTCTTGCGGCAATCATCACCAGCCGACATGCATCAGGAAACGATGTATGTGTGTTTCCGGGTGTTTGCAGCCCCTTCTAAGAACCTAAAAGATGCTGGAACATGCATATCTAACAAACCTAAACAGGTGCATCATGATATCTGCTGAAAACATTTCTTGAACTGCATCAGGTGGAACAGTTCAGATTACCAGTGGAAGACTGTTCCATAAAGATGGTCCAGTACAAGTAATCGTGACAACGATGATGACAATGAAGATCCAGACTTACTCTGAGCTCGTCTATCACTGCAAACTACATTTTATATCGTAATTAGTAACTTCTATCGTGCCATGCATCAAATGAGGGTACATCAAAGCCAAAACCCCAATCAGGTCAATAGCCAGAAGGTCAGTCAACTATGACAGACAGGCAGCCTATTAAGTTAACCTAACACACTAACAACCATTTATCTCTGTGGCTATATGTCACAGTTGTACGTAGATTAAACCTGAGGCCACCAATTTTGTGTTTTGTCCATTTCTACTGCAAGAACATCGAAAACACGGAGCAATATACGGCACTCATACTCCTGACAACGCATCACAGCTAAGTGTTTGCTGCTCTTTGGCAACCTGCAACTTCTGCCCTTTGAAAGCTATACACAAACATCTACATGCTACATCAACACAGAAATTGCCAACCTTGCTTCCAAGGCACAAATAACCACAGTTCTGCACTTTGGAAACTACAGGCGTATGTCTAGATACTACATCAATGCAAAACGTCTAACCTGGCTTCCGAGGCATCAACAGGAACAGTTCTTCTGACAACTGGCGTGACGTCCTGGGCATCAAAAAACTCTTCCACATCGCTTTCTGAAGACATGAAAGCACTTTAACCAGAACTAATTTGCATTACAGAATTGGCAGAAAGTGACTCGGCCTATATTCCCTCGAATGTTATGCCAAAAGCATATTTTTATTATAATCCACAGGTGTTTTGGTAGAAAACTCAAAACTTGTTGAAATGAAGTACAAGTATCAAATTTTTCACTTGGTTTTTGCCTCCTGCAACAAAAAAGATAAATGTGTTAGACAACTGATAAAAAATATAGCTTACATTAAAGCCGCCATAAGAACTACTTGGCTGGTATTTAGATGTGTTAGTTGTGAGCCTTCCATCTCACAGCTGACAGCCATGAACTGTGATCAATTTGCTGTCACTGAGATTGAAATCTAGAGAATGCAGCGTCTTGTATGTGAGCCCAGATGCCAGGAATGCTTAGCCACAAGTTTAAAACACTCCTGTTTACATTAGTTTTCTCACACTGACTATTTAATCAGCTGCTGGCTCCTAAAGATGTGCTAATTTAGAAGACAGTGTTATATTTCTATCTGTAGGGCCAGAAAAAACTGTTATGTGACTAATGTCATGAGAATACACTTGTACACGGCAACTGGGATTAAGTCTTTCTCACAATAATTTTAATTAACCCCAAAACGGAGGTGGGCGTTTGACTTGTCCTTCAAACCTTGGGATTACGCTTCTGTTGGCTTTTACACCAACCTGTACATAAACTTTCTACCGTAGCTATTTTCCTACAACTTTCGTCATCCAATTAACCAACACATTGGAAGGACAGGCGGGGCTGGAAAAATTGGAAGAGCAATTAGTAAACCCCAAATAACTGCGATACATTTATAATACTGAATGAGCCGATTCAACTGAATTATTGCGCGCTACAGCAGATTACAATTTACGAAACGAACAATGCTGTGACTGAGACAAAATGATTGACATATCACAAAACCATTCTAAAGGCCAATTATCTGTTGTTGGAGGTTACTATTCTATAACCTCTGACGTTTATAATGGGGAAAACCGACACCCATTCTTGTAAACAGAAGGGTACAAATGGTCTATTAGCCTTAAAATGACAGGACAAGTATTAATTGGCCATGTATGTTTATATCTAAATGTCAAATACTCAGCAAATGAAATCTAATACACAGTTCTGAAATTTATTTCAGTAAATAAAACTCATCACTTCAAATAATATTTAATGCTCCTTTTCTCCTACCCCAAGGATCCAAATCCGAAAAAACGTTCTCGCGAAATCTCACGAGAGTAAGCGAGTAAGTATAGACACGCACCGGTTACTTAAAAATTGTTAATCTGTTATAGTCTAATAAATATTATAAAAGCTACTATAATATAGTGAAACCTGATAGGATTTTATTATAGCTCAAGGATTTATTTACAGGCATCACAAAATGTCTACTATTTTATATTGTATCAAGCTCCCGCCACAATTCCAAACACCGTCCACGGTGCTTATTTTACTGTCGGCCAGCCTGACCCTTGGATTGTGACATGAAAACAAATCTGACCCCTTCCTGCCTAACGAATTTGTTTTGACTGAGCGTTTGTGAATAAGCTTGTTCATGCGACTTAGCTTTCCCATTTTTCTCAATTTAAAACAACCAAGCGTAACGGCTCCTCTGTTCCCTTCTCTCTCTCTCTCTCTGGTATTCAGCAGCAGCTGGTCTTTGTTCTTTACGTGGTATCTTTGGACAAACCCTCTGACTTGGCGCAGGGCACTTAAATAAGCGCTTTAGAAATTTGTGAGTTTACAATAATACGACTGCGATTACGATTACGAATTTGTATTCATGTTATTAGCTAGTGCCAAGCGCTACATGACGTCATAAACAAAGTATTGAATCTACGAAATAATATGTGACGATACATGGTAGGATAACGTTATGGTAGGATAACAAGTCGTTGGAGTGAGCTTAAATACTTCGATTCAACTGTTGATTACAGTTATTCTGTTAAAGGTAAACGTATTTTTAAAATTATTGTATTTGATTCCCTTTAAACTTGAAGGCTTTTGAACTTTAAAGTAATCCGGGTAAATGTGGTCACGTGGTGCAAAGTGGGATTTTTGCCTAAAATCCTGAAATACTTGGGTGAGACCGCCATGCAAATTTAAATTGAACATGTATGATTGCATATCAACGAGAATTGTAAGCATTTCGACTGTGTATCGCTTCTCTTCAGCTGTTTACACAAATATTTATGCAGTTCGTTCTTAAACAGCCTTTTGCAATAGTAAGGTTGGAGAATGTCACTCTAATCAGTCAAAGCTGAGAAGGGTGAGTGTGATCAATGTAAATCCGTAAAAACGCTGCGGGCATAAAAGCTTAGACCCAAGAAATTATGTTACTTATTTAGTCCTGTAATGGTACTCAACAACATCAGACTACACCAAGCAAAAATGGTTAAAGCAGTCTCTTTGCAATCAGTAACTGAGATAACCTTCTCTGTTTTATGGTTTTCACAAATCTAAATATTGACGACCCAGTTGTTAGGGCACACTTGTCTCTGTCACCAAGCAGTAGAATTTGATAGAAGCTGGAGAGTAAACAGCAAGTTCTGGAGTGCACTGGCCTTGTGTCCTGAACTCGAGGTTTCATCCATAGCTAGCGAAAAGGTCAAAGCAGTCTTTGTGATGTCGATAACGGGTTTGGCCTTTCTGTGTTATGGTTTACATAAATCTAAATGCAAGTCAAGTTGTTTTCTGCCAACTGGTCTCCATCACCAAGCAGCAAAGTTTATTAAGTTCTGTGGAAACTGTCGTAAATTGCAATTCCTACAATGAACTTTGACCCTTCCATGCCTATGATTCCTCGCTCAGCCGATGCACATATGGCTTTTTAACAAATGCATTACTTACTTACTTAAGTGGCCCAGTGTTCCAGACTTTGGGATTTGTTCACTCCAAGCTTAATGGCCAAAGAGTTGACAATGACTTATACTCCACTACGGGACATGGATCTTTGATTTTCCTTACTTGTGGGATGCACTCTGGGCCTCTCATAGAATTACATTACTGTACATTCAGTTAATCGCAAAATGTATCAGCACACATTTACTGTTTAGCTGGCTAAATTTTAGTAAATGACTAAGCATTTTCTGCTTGCAGGAATGTCACAGTATTTTGGTTTGGCAAAACAGAAATGGCGAGATCAAAGCTGCTTCAAATCACCAAACAGAAAGTTTCATCACAAGAAACATCACAATCAGAGCTCTTCTGCGCAGAGAAAGTCCCACAATGACAGCAGCCATAACCACTGGTGTAGGCCAGATTATCGGGGATATGATGGTGACTATTCACAAAATTTTGCCACTGGACCATCTGTCGTAGATGCAGGTGGAAACAGAGGAGGAGGAGCATCAGCAGTTGGTATTTTTATTGCTCCGTATTATACAGATTTTGGAAATACCCCTAGCAGTTGGAATACCACCAATGGTTATGAGGGTGTCCAAAAAAACAGACTGGGTGCGTCTGGTAAAACCTCCGAATGCTGGCATGCTTCTCCAAATGTGAAAGGAGATTTTGTTTCTCCAAACAGAAATGGACCTTCAAACCGCACGTGGTCATCTGTTGGTAGTAGGTCAAATGATCAAAGAAAGCAGAATGTTAATCTGCGGAATGTTCCTTATTCGCTCGATGTGAGAGGTGAACATAATCTTACAAATTTTTCAAACAGCAGAACAACTGACCAGAAATTTACTGAAGGAGGGGAAGGCTCAAAAGTTGGTCCGTCAGCAGAGTTTGAAAGATTCAAAGCTAGTTTGAGTTCATCAGCAGGAAAAGCAGCAGGCAGAGAAATGAGCGGGCAGAAGCAAGGTCCGGAAACTGGTGAAGGTGAAAACAAATGCAGAAGTAATTCGAAAGCCAGGAGTTTGAACTCTGTAGCAAAGAAGCCAAAAGGCGAACATCAGAAGGTCATGATGCCTTCCGAAAGTTCTAAAACAGCAGGTGATAAGGCCACAATTACATCTCTAATGAATCACTGTAAAAAACTGCCAGAAAGTAGAGCAACGACTAGTAAAGTAGCACCAAAGATCAATGGCTCCAAATCTCCAAGAATTAGACAACTAACTAAAGTCGTTCCGAACTTAGGAAAGAGAGCTGATTTATCATCGTCGAGCAGGAAGGAGCAGACAGCTTCACAAGAGGCAGAAGTATCCTCCTTCTTCAGGATTCAGGAAGCAAGTGATGGAGCTCCACAAACTGCCCAAGTGCAGGAAAGCAGCAATCAGAAAAATGTGTATGTTCCCACCAGTAATAGGACAGGTGAAGAAGTTTTGCAGAGTGCGGAAACAGACTGCAGATCTGCAAGTGCTGGGGCCCGACCGAAAGTTGATATCATATTGCGGAAGAAAAGGTCAAACGGACTGTCAAAGGAGGATCTAATGAAACTCATTTCTTCCCCGAGATCACGCCAAGAGCATCTGCAGCTAAACCGGATTCTGCAGGCTCATGCCGAAAAGCAAAAGAACTCGATGCTACTCGCTGCAATGTCAGAGACCGAAGAACACGAAGACGTTGAGCCGTCCTCCGATCATAGTGGGTTTTTTAAGGAGATCGAAGTCAGTGCTTTGCCAGTTGAGATTCAGCAAGAAATAAATATGTTGTGTCAAGGGGCGACTAACATAAATGACGGTGAACATTCTCACGACGTCAGTGTAATTGACTTGAGTGACACTGAAAATGAAAGCATCTCAATTTCCAGGGATTCTCCTTCAAAGAATGCAGCTTCGAACGCTAATGCCAGATTGCGGTATAGCGATCAGCTGCACCCTCAGAATGGATCAGTTTGCAGGGTTTCGGCAGCTGTTTCACAACCACAGAGTAGTTCATCTGAAACGTGCAGCAGGGCTGTGAGCTCAGGCTGTTCAATCACAGTTGAGGAGATTCCAGGCACTGATAGCATACCTTCTGTGTCTCATATTACTTCTCAACCGGACGTCAATCATTCCCTTTCAGTGTCTACCGGCAAAACAAGTTCTTGTGATGACCAGTCGACTATTCCTGTGACTGAAAGCAACATTGCATCTGCTACTGCTGTTGATAATCTGGTGCCTACATGCAGTACAGGCTTTACCCCAGGGGTCCAAACACCAACCACTGCCTCAACTGACTGCCAAAGAATTGTTAACGGTAATTATGAATTAACCCTCTTGTTAAAACAGAAGTACTGTAACTCTTAAATTTACCCCTTCTGCAGAAAAACCCCTGCTGCTTTTGAGGGGTAATTGAAAGGTTAAAATAAATGTCCTGATTGATCTCTAATTTTATGTTTTGTTTTGCACATGGATGTGAAAATAATTGAAGAGTAACAGGAAGGTTTTTTGCACTGGATAATTTCTGCAGTATAGCAAAAGGAAGATTTTATCATGTTACTCTGGAACCTTCTTGTTACACTGTGTTTGAAAGGAGTTTCAGTTACCACTCTATAGCAAGTTTTGACATAATGAAGTCGTTTTCTGAAGCTGAATTGAATTTGAAATCTGTGTCCTCAGCCTCTTTTTTCAGAATTTTTTTATAACAATGTTTTGGCTTATGTGTAATGTATATTATTTTTACATTTCTTAAAACGTGTTATATATGGAATTTGTTAAACTGATATGATATTTGTTTCTGAACTTGTACCAATGATTTTGGTTTTTGTGGATATCAATGAGAGATGTTTTTGGCTGCTTGTGTTAGAATCTCGAGTTGATCAAGGTGGAATGCAGTCACTCGGAACCTTACTCCAGATATCCCTCCGTGAAGAAGAGATTAGAGGTCTTCTGAAAGAGACTGAAGGCATGATTACGAGTTTGGAGGAGCAATTAAAACGACTCAATGAACAGCTAAGCATTAAGCTCCGCTTGAAACAAGAGGTAGTTTAAAATGCAACTCAACTCTTAAAAGATGCTCTAGTAAGGGTCTTCATACATACATACATACATACATACAGGCATACACACATTCGTACATACATATATACAAATGTACATGTAACTGATCTGCTTGGTCTTATTTTAATTGGCTTTGTGATATTGTATTCTGTACTAAATGTAAGTAGGTAATGCATTTCTTAGTGCACCATGGATGATGAGCGAGTAATCATGGGTGTGGGTGGGTCACAACAGTCAGAAAACAAAAGCAAGTCAGTGCAAATAGGTCTTAAGCCACTGGATGAATGTGTCTTTTATGGGTTGTTGCCTCAAATCCTCCTATCATGATATGGTAATTATATTTTGACGTAATGTTTTTGCAGTTGACTAAAGAAAAAGTGCACCTACGATCACTGCGTCTTCAGATTTTGAGAGGTAATCTGCATTCTTAACTACTTTCTTAACTACTTTGGCAGTTATTTGATTAAGTTTAATTGGACTGAACTTGTCGAATTATTTGAAAATGTTTTTGACATCTATAGTAATTTATAAGGTGATATGAAGTAATTGCTTATTTTCTGTAGTCTTCCTGTTGGTAATTATCTTAGGATTGAAGTATCTTTTGACTGAGAAGCAGACATGACAATTTGACAAACTCTTTAATGGATTTCTCAGTGCTTGTGGAATTGAACCCCAAAAATAAAAATTAACGACCAATATGTTTGCAATCTTACCAGTTTGGGGCGTCAGAGGTTTTTCTAAGCGTGAGTTTAGATAATCGCTTGTTTCTTGCAGGTTGTTTTATGTGCGTTCTTGTTAGACCAGGATGTGAAGTAGTTGTTTGTTTAGGTTATTTATGACATTAACCAGATGAAAGTAAATGAATCTGTAGAACAAGGTACCTACCACTAAGCGTTTGAAAGTGCAGCTCTTTGGATAAACAAAGCTCTGCACACCTTAAGATCCCTCAGCACCCCAGGACCTTTGTGGACAAATGTTTATGGTATCCTGTTAATTTTTTGATGCCATTTCTATTTTGATTTCCTCCTTGTCTGATTGGACTGTCCCACTTATAGTGGTTGGGTTGTGCTGATTGGTTTTTCTGGTGCCGCAGACTGTTGATTGTGCTGTTGTTAGAATAGGTTCAGAATGCTAATTTTTGTCCTGTTTGACTTTGTCCAGATTCAGTTAGTAATCAACAGGAGGCGTCTACAGTAGCTGTGACACCAGTAACGGAAAGACTTGCCAGTGTGCCTTACCAGTCCAGTACAGACACAAGCCCCTCAAGGACTGAATACCACCCGCCAGACCAGAATATTCCACCAGCTGACGGCAGCTTCGGTTTCAATTCTATCATGAGGAATGGTATTATAAACATCGAACCAGTAAATGATGATTACGAAATTGGACTTGGCTACGGTGAAACTGTTTGTCCTCAGTATGAAAGCAGTGGGACAGTTCAGCTTATTACAATTGCGCCTACAGAGGGAGGTGACTTTAGTGATGAAGATGAAAGGACACATGAACGCTTGAGTAGCTGTGAAAATTCTGCAGTTGCCACGCTGAGCAGCGCTCCAGTGTTGACGCCAGAGCCCTCTATAGGGCTGCAAAACCACAAGGATGCACACCTTGCCCTACCAGGGTCAGGGCAACTGGATGATGGAGTTTCAGTGCACATGGAGTATGTAGGAACACTGAGCACATCAAATCTCCAGCCAGAAGTGCTCCAGCAGATTGCACTTAGTCTACAGCCACTTGATGCGTCACGTGTTCCTTTCAACTCGACATGTGTTTCCAACACTTCTGTTCATGAGTTTTCATGCAGTGAAGATGAAACGGTAGAACCAAGTGGCCCTGACGACAAAACTCTGGAATCAAGCGGAAATAAAAGTATTGTGGAACCAAATATAGCCAACAAAAAGAAGACCGTGGGGCCAAAAGCAGAACATCCATCACAGCCTGTCTTCAAGGAGTCAGATGAATGCATTATAAGCAGGGTCGAGAAACCAGACTCAAGAAAACAGGGTGAAGTCGAACAGACAACTGCTTCTGCAAAGGATGCTGTAAGTAAACCAGTGCCATCTCAAAGAAAAAGGTCAGTTTCAGGAGCAAGTCGAGCTCAGAGGATCACATCAGCATCTCATCCCATTCCTACCTCAGGTGAAATGGCTTCATCAAATACTGTGATTAAAACACCCAAGTCTGTCTCACAGACCACTAGACCGATGCCAGCACTGAGACCCTCTTCTCCGAATAGACTGCAAGCAACCGCCTCAGCTGGGGACGGTCCAGGGCCAAGTTCTGAACGAAGATCTGACAGAGGGAGAGGTGAAGCAAAGACAGTCGCAGAGAAAAGCCAGAGAAGTGCTTCAAAGCGACGATCTACTGAGGAGCCCATTGAGCGGAAAAGAAAAGGTGCCATCAGCTCAAAGGAACCACCGGCCAAGCGAAAAAAATCTCTTGAGAACCCTAACCAAAAAAAGAAAGAGAAAACAAAAGGGTATTTACTGGTGACAGTTATTTCACTTCAGTCTTGACTAGCTTTTATGTTAGATGTAAATGTTAACAATGGCATCCGTCTTTCTAGTAGGAGGGCTTTCCTCTGCAAATCTAAAGGCTGAGATGCTTGCAGCCCCTTCCTTCTGAAGCTAAGGATTTCAGTTTTGGTGTATCTGTGTTTGGTTTTGGCTTAAGCATTGGAAGTTTGCTGAGAAAGTTAGTGGATAGGTGAAACATTACCTAGGGAATAAGCTGCTCAGGGAAAGCTTAAAAGAAGTCAAACTTTCAGTTTAAGCAGTGGGTTACTACACAACTGCATGTCAGAAAAAAATTCAGATAGAGTTGGAGCAAAATTTTTACACAGGTTATTTATTTTTATGCGGTTGCCTAACATGGCCCACACAATAGGATGGATATAGTGAGTAATCCAGGGGTGGATATAGTGAGTAATCCAGGCAGCATTTATGCCTAGTGCAATGCTTAACTGGTGCTGTGCTATATTAGCCAAGTTTTTCAGAAGACAAACAGATTTCCGTTGTTTTTAATCCACAGTGCAAAGTATTTAAATACCAGAAACTAGAGTTACTGATGATTTCCTCAATTTGCAACCAAAAACTGAATATGATAGTTGAGCCAAGTTTTGAAACGTATCCATCTCCGTTTAGCTTGCTTCTAAGACTGTTCTGAGATGCTGCATGTGGGTGCTGATGGATATATTTGTAACTGTTTTCCAGAATGACAATTAGCATTTATCCAAGAGCCTATCCTGGTGTTCTTTACCGACATGGTGAATCGGCACGAAGCATTGTCTTGGGTGACGAGGTGGTCATCACTGCCAGTGACGATGGTCAGATTGTCAGGCACCCTCTTCCACGACAGGTAATGTTGCATCTCTCTGAGAAATATTGGCATAGAGTGGTGAATTGTAGCACAGAGCTAGAAACCGTCTACTCAGATACAACGTATACACAGTTCAGTGTAACCAAAGATGACAATGTTTAGCTTGCACATCTATGCCTATACAGTCGAATGAAACTGAGTAATCTACATCATTAGTAAACTAGATAAATGGTTCAGCTCTACAGCATACTTCAAAGTGATTTTTGGTTGATATACTATATGGTATTGCAACACAGTGGGACGTGGTGGTGTAATGGTATGTTCGATGCCTCGTAACCGGAGGGTCGTGGGTTCGAATCTACCTCACGCCACTGCGTAGCGACCTTGGACAAGTTGCTCACCCACAGTTGTCTGTGAGGAAGGCAACGGGAAACCACCTCACTCATCTCATCCCCGGGTGGCATAAAGCCAATAGACCTGCCTTCGGGCAGAAAACTCATCATCATTGCAACACAGTGCTGCTAAAGTCAAGTTTAGATTCTGTTAGACAGGTAGTAAATTTTCCAAGGACTGCAAATCTAGGTTACCTTGCATTATACAATGTCTTTCTATAGGTCTATGGATTAGCCGAGAAGCAGACGTTCACGGGACACCAACGAGGAGTCGTCGGTCTAATAGCAACCAAGGTCCAAGTCACTCGAGACATTAGCAGAACTGTTGCTCTGTCAATTGGGCAGGACCAGCTACTCAAAATGCACTGTATTCAGGTGGGAATCTGTTTTTAAAATTCCTATGTAGTCTAAGACATACAGACAATCGATTAAATTGAAGAAGCGCAATTTACGCTGGGTGTTTGTTTTAATGCTGCCGTTGAGAGCCACAGAGGATGATTTTGTTAAGTGGAAGAAGTTTATAAATGTACTGTAGAGATAGATGCTGTAATGGATATTCTGTATTAAGATTTTTACTTGATTTAGAGCTGAGTTGTACCATAAATAGGTACCGTTAGATTATGTCTGGTCAGGTTAGATTAAATACCGCATCCTGGGTAGAACTGGAGTCAGTAAAGGTCTTTGCAGCCAGTTTTGCTTCATCATCATTGCTAATCTAGAGTCTGGCAATTAACGCTTAAAGCTGTTTGATAGCCAGTTGCAGTTTTATGCTGGTTATTCTTTTAGACTGGGAAGGTTTTGATGACATACAAGTTTGACAAGAGCGTTTGCTACGACTGTATCTGTGAGGCCAATGACACGGTCTACATTGGTATGGATGATGGAAGCATAGCACGACTCACAACCTCAGTGCGTATGAGTAGTCTATCTCTCTCGCAGTAGACTCTTATTTGGGATATTTATTTTACAGATATGTGTTGCATATGATTAATTGTGAACTGTGCCCATGATGAAAAAGAGGTAAATTCACAATGAGTTCTTCAGGTTCACCACATACATTTTCTGTTGTATGCATGTTTTACTATTTACTGCTAATGCATGTAATACTGTGGTACATGTGCCTTATTTTGTTGCCCTGTCTTGAGTCTGGATGGCTGCAGAACCCGTTGCTTGACCACCCATGATGAACTGGCTGTTTGCATGCTATTCCACAATGCAGTCATATGCTTTATCAGTGATTAGACTCTCTGCATGGAATGACCTTGCTCTAAACCAGCATCTTCTTGCTAGCAACGTTGCATGCACCTCTTGTCAACGCTTGAAAAGTGTTCTCTTTTGCTAAGGCATAGAGCGCGTCTGAGCAGATATCTTGAAGAGGGTGTGTGTGTGAATTTAAAACTATTTAAGATTTAGGTGAAATGTTCTTTCCTCTCTTAATTTTTCGTTGCCGCATTTTTTATAAATTGCTGGTAAGTGAAACCTTGAAGTTCTGGAATGGCGTATGTTGTTCAGATCCTCCTGCAAAGCGTTCTTGTTGATGACGGTTTGTACTTTGTTGTTTTAAAGAAATTGCTTTTGATAAGGTAATAACTTGTTGAGCAGATCTGTCATCCAGCATCTCTTTAGTGTGGCTCAAACATCATTTTTGATCCATCTTGGCCCCAGCAGACATTCATCTGCGCCACAGATTCTGATTTACTGACTGAGCATATATGAAGTGCTTTGAGTAAATGAATAAATCATCGATAGTGTTATGGGGTTTTTAAATATTAGAAAACATGAGTTTTTGTCATTTTGGGATGTGTTTTCTTGCTGGATTTTTATTTCAGAATCGACACTGTTAGCATTTTCTTTGAATTTTATGATCGGAGTTGTTTGCCTGGTCTCTGATATTCTGCTCTGCTGTTCTTTCTGGCAGAGTTTCGTCGTTAAAGAACCGTTTGTATTTCCGGGTTCATCAAGGATTAGTGCACTGGCGACGTTTGCTGATGACGTGCGATCATTGTTGCTCGTTGGTTTTGGCGATTGCACCATATCAGTGCGAGATGCATCGAACAACTCCTTAGTTCAGACGCTACAGGGGCATGTCCGTCCCCCAAGGTTCATTCTTGTGAGTGCTGGAACATTTTCTGTTGCCTTTTACTACATCAGTATGGTTTCATCAAGGAAAATCATTTATGCAGTGAGATGTCAGGAAAAGCTACATGTGCAGTCCGTTCAGTTCTAAACAATTTTGTTGAAGTATCAACAACAGTAAAACTATTAACACTGTAAGTTTAACAGTTGATACTAGTGCGCGGAAGGTCATCCCAAATGGACACGAGCAGTTAGAACAGATTTACATTTAAATATCTCTATTTGGTAGGTTTGATCTATCAGTTGTATTAAACATAATTCATTTTCCAGTATTTTTGTATCTTTTTTGCCTTTTGTTGCTGCCTTTCCAGCCGCTGAAAGACCGAATTGCAAGTTCATCTGGCGATTGCTGCATATTTATTCACTGCCTCAGAGTAAGGATCTGTTCCCTAGTTCATCACTTACTGTAATAATGCCTGCTCTTGTAACTTCTACAGATCCTGTTGCTTTGTTTCTGTTGCCTTGGTATTTTATTTGAAGTATCTGTAATTTCAGAACATTAATACATTTAAAATCTAAGCTGGTCAATTTAATTAATTTGATTAAACAGTTTTAACTGATATGCTGTTAATTTTGAAGACAATTGCAAAGGAATCCATGGTTGGGCTCTGCATATATGCAGTAACCTTGAAGTGGTGACTTTTCTAGTTGTCCAAGCACTTTTTGGTTGCTGATGAACTTTTGGTACTTAATGACTTTAACGTCATTCAGGCTAGCACATGAGATACTTAAAATACGCTATATTAAGTGTATACGTAACTAACTAACTAACAATTATGAATAAGAATTTGATGAGTCTGTAACTGGTAAGAATAATTACCATGTAGCTTTTACCACTTGATTAATTCCATTTGCTAGCAGTAAATAAGTTCTCTGGTGCTTCTTTAAAGCTGAAGTAAAGCTCTTAAAAGTGACTAAATTGGCTGAAGGCACACAGTAACATCCGAAAGGAAACATTTCGACAGAGAATTGTAACTTAAGTTTTCATATCTTAAGGTCTTAAGCGCGTCATGTAGAAATAATCTGGAGAGAAGTAACTTGTTTGTTCTTTGTTGCACAGACTAATTATAATTTGGTGAATACATTACACTTACTATCTCCGGTTGTTGCCATGACAACTCAAGCAAAGCACGAACTTCTTGTTGTTGCCTGCCGCAACAGAACTGTAACGTGCATCGACATCAAGGTAAGCTGTTATTTTCACCTGTAAGATAACGAGTTTTTCTTTGTAATTTATCAGTACTGACAATAGGTTAAATTAAATTTTCCATGCCTCAGATTCACATGTGCTGACATTATGCACATAACAAGTGCTTTAAATAAAATAAAAAAATTAATTAAAAATACTGATGCATGTGAGGTTACACACAGTTCAACAACGCATTCTGTGTTGATTTCGCTGTTTCACAAGATGGGTCAAGAGTTGAAACCAGGATACACAGATGAAAAGCTGACACCTGACCCTAGATTAGTGCATCCTTTGAACATTTGTGCTACAGTTTCCATGGGTTTAGCTTGCTGTTGTCCATATGTTTCAGTATCATATACTGAAATTCTGGAGTGATCACCTGTTGTTAGGATATCCATGAGTTCTCATGTTTAGGAGAATTTTTACAGTTGACTGATACTGTTTTGTATTCTGTTTCAGCAATATTTTGTGCAAGATTTGTTTTACGGTTTGTTTGAATGCAACTGCTGTAGGAACATCTACGTTACATCATCCGCTTGTCAACTATTGAATATCCGTTGACCTGTCTTGCGGCAAGTCATCACATGGTATGTTACTCAGCGTTGATTTTGTGTTTCTGAACAAATTACAAGAAATAAGTTGTTCACTGCATCACCTAAAATATGGGCACTTTAGATAATTTAATGCATTTTAAATGCAAAATAGTTATTAAAAATAGATCTTTTATGTAAGTTTTTGTAATTTACTATCACGAAGGGCAGAGGGAGTAGTCACCCAAATGCAGACACGGGAAAGGGGTTATTCCCAATGCAGACATCCAAATCTAAATTTGATACACACTGTTATTTCAGTTCAGCCTGTGCCTTGCACAGCAGCCAGTCAGACAGCAGTCTGTACTGCGTTGGATCTAAATTATTAGAGTCCCACTGCAGGGTGTGGCAGTATCAAAGTACCCCACTGCATGGCTCAGTTAGCCCTGCAAGTTCAACAGGGAAGCCTAATCTATAGGCCTTAGTGCTCCATTGGAGTGAGGTATGTCTGCAAAGGGGATGGGGAGACTAATGCCAAATGTGGACAAGGGGAGGGGGTCCAACGTAGGTAATTTTGCAGATGTTCTCTGTGGATGGACGATCCATAAGACAAATGAGAGCTATCTTAATATAAGTTTAACTTATCCTTATTGTCTTTTTCTTTTTATATGACATGATTTTATATCCTTTTAGTGATGGCCCACTAAATGATGTTTTATTTAATGTTAACAGATTGGCAGATTAATGACTTGGATTGGGCAAATCTTAGGATTCAACCTGTAAATGACGAAGAGACCTACCGTACCTACACTACGTAGGTATGGTAGTTATCTTCCCATTTATATAGTGCCTTTTAGGAACCTGCAATAGCACAGGTGATCCACACTTTGTCTTTTCTATTAGGTTTACTTTGGATGCAATAATGGCATGGTGTATCACATCGATGTCGATATGACGAGACACTGGTCGTGTGGTGTAAGTACATTCCTTTGGATTTAGATTTTCTACTTTTGTTATCATATTTATTTGCATGTAGGTTTCTGGACATTTAAGCAGCACTTCTTTAATTATCATTCTCAATCATGCTCTTCTGAAATGTGGTGTGTGATTGTAGTGTCCAGTTAAATAAATGTCCAGCTTCTTTTTAACCAGTTGATATTCTGTAATGGGAATAGCAGCTGTGGGCAACCATATACCACTTCTGTTTTAAGTGTCATGTTTATCATTAGTGTCATTACTGTTCATTGGCTGAAAGAAAGCCCCTAGGTGTGCAGTTAACATTTAAGCGTTTTCCTTCTCGGCTTCCTGTCTTGCACTCGTAATTGTAATCAAGAATTTATAAAGCGCCGCTTCAAGATAATCTCATCAGTGGTCCTCCCGGCTCGATAATCCAGAACCATTGGGGAACATGATGGTCTTCAAACGCTTGCGGAAGAGAGGAGAAACGCAAAGAAGTTCATGTCACAGGTCAATATGCAAACTGTTCCAGGAAGTAAGACCGAACACCGCAAAGCTTCTTCTACGCTGAGCTGTGGCTGTTCGGATCAGTGGGACAAACAAGTCACCCTGGGCTGCCAACCAGGAGCTATCTGCGACCAGGGATAGAGGAGATATGCACTGCATGTATAAGTTCGTAGTGTTTTGCAAATGTTCTGTTACGTTTACAAGTACAGTTTGTATCTGTTTACATTTCCAGTTATCATTTTGTATCATCTTAATGCGTAATCGTTTGGTTTTGTCTGTTTCAGTTCAGCGGATGTAAGGACCGGTTTCTGCTGAAGGGTGATTTAGAAGATCACATCAGAGACGATCACTACGGTTCAAATCAACCGGTCTTACTTAACGGTTACTATAAGAACGTCTGTGGTTGGCGTGGATGCAAACTAGCCGTCTCCTGCAAAAAGAGGAGCAAAAAGGTAATCTGCAAAATATTTATTATGTTATTGTTTTGTATTATTAGTATTACACTGAAACCTCATTACAAAATAGAATTGCTTATGGAAAATTACTTCATTACAAAGCAACCTTGTATTGTACTTGATAACATTACTGCTTATAAAGGTTGTAGTGTTATATTTTAAATTCAGTTATTGGAGAAAATAATACATATTCTATATTTTGATTTTGCTGCTGAGTAAAACTCTAAAGTAAGGGTTGGGCCAGTCATACGTTTTGTGAATTGATATTATGTTCAATTGTTGTGAAGTTCTTGGTTTGTGATTAGCTTTGAGAACATCTTTCAATGCAAAGGTAAAAACTGAAGACGTTACCTATTTATGTCGTCTGACTAGGCTGAGCTACTATTAGCACATTTGCGATGTGCCAAGTTGTATTAACTTGCGCTTCATAAATCTTCTTAAAATAATAATAATAATAAAGGTAAGTGATGTGACTAGATTGATTCTTTTTCTTAGCCATTTTTGTTCCTTTGTTTCAGGCTCTTGCACATTTTCTCTCTCACATCACAAATCTCGAAGCAGAAACAACGCTGAGAAGTTCTGCTGTTACGAACTGAAAATAACACTTGAACCATTTATTTGTTCACTCATCAACTGTGATTTCACTGAGTTCTTAGTGCTTGTAGATGGGAATCTCTTCAGTGAGTTCTTTTCTGCAGTGTACTTTACAGCAGAAGCTATTTACTGCTGGTAATAATAATCACGATAACATCTAATAAATTTGGCATGAACTTGTTTGAGTTATTAAAGGCTGACTTCAGTAAACTTCACCCTCCTTTATATCCCTCCCATCTAGAGGCAAGTGATGAAAGCTGCTCATCATGTCAAACACCTACAGTACTTCATTTATGAACTTAAATGATAAAAACTTTGGGGGATGATAATGTACCAATACAACCATGGGGGACTGTGGCAGTGATAAGATGTCGTTAAATACTGAACAATGCAATGTGTTCATTAAACATCATCAAAGCCTTGTTTGTTCTGTTGTCTTTGAACTCCGAAGTTATAATAATAATAATAATACAATTTATATAGCGCCGTAGCAGAGCCGAGGCCGAAGAAAAGGGCGCTGTACATGGGTTGAAAAACAAAAATCAACTACAGTCATAAGATATCCTAAAAAGATGTGTCTTGAGTCGTGACTTGAATGTGACCAGGGATAGGGCATTCGTCAGGAAGACTGGTTTTGGTACTTCTCAGAACTCGGTCTATTGCTTAGGTCTTTCTCCGAAATGTTACCACAGCATCCAACGAAAGTATCCTTGATCCAAAGGGCAACCATTGCTCAGTCGTTCGCTTGAAAATAAGATGTCCAATTGGTGCTGAGCCCGAATGTGAAATTTTGAGGTGAATCGAATGACTCATTTTCACAGGGATAAATGATCAAATGAATGATCCTTCAACACCAGCACCACACATCCGAAGAGTTTTGTTAAGTAATGTAATGACGACAATTTATATAGCATCGTAAGTAGCCGGCTACTTCTAGGATGATTTACAATGTCAAGTCAGCCCTAGTACTATGAGTTATGCACTAAATAGACTGGACGCGTTAAACACGTATTATCTTCGCCTTTCCCTCTTATTACCTGCAATACAATGACCTTCCTTATTGTGATCATGACCATAGTACTAATCAGGGCCGGTACAAGGTAAGTTGGCGCCTTAGGCAGGTATCAATCTCGGCGCCCTTATATAGGCCTAGTGAAAGAATAAAAGACGGTAAGGTCTAGTATAATACTATTTGTCCATTTTCTCTGGTAAAATTCACAGACATAGGTCTAATGTGTTAACACGGTGCAGTTAAATCCATGTAATAATTAGGGGGCCCTATCCATGTTCGTGCAAGAAGATCAAAGTCGGTACAACACTAGCGTTTTGCGGTGTATTAAGTTTCATTAACTAGCGCTTTATAAATCTTCTTATAATAATAATGATAATAACACTAATAGAAAAGGGTCTGCGACAACAATTTTAACTGATATTGTATTTCGCTTTCGTCTGCGAACCACAGCCTCGGGAGGAAATTCTGCTGTAATATAAATTGAATCAGCTAGTTCTTTAGCTTCACTCTGCGGTTCTTCGTATTCTTGATCTGATCAGAAACCTCTCAAGGCATTCGTGAGAGTGTGAAGTTCTTTAGAAGATGTAGCCAAATCCAAATCTTTCTTTTGCATTTTCAAGCTAGAAATATTTACTTGAGACAATTTCGCACCAAATGACAACGGGGGAACAAAATTCAAATGTTGCAATAATTTGCAAGGCAATGCTTAGAACTTGATTTCGAGTATTTTCTAATTGTTTTAGATAGCAAGCGAGCCATCTAGTGAATACAATATAAATATCATGAGCACGCCTTCTTAGCCCTTCTACCGGGGCGCGATTTCGGCCAGCTCAGCTGCTGGACGCTGGACAGCGCTGTCTTTCGCACAGTTGGCGTCGTTGGATTTGGTGTGTTTTGTACACTGCGTAATATGATTTCCTGCCTTTGTTTTCCTATTTGTTTAGAATTTAGCGCCGCCTGGAAATTTAGCGCCCTAGGCAATTGCCAAGTTTGCCTAGGCCTTTAACAGCCGTGATACTACCACTACTAGGCCCTACTATTACTGCTACTACTACTACCACTACTACTACTACTACTACTACTACTACCACTACTACTACCACTACTACTACTACTACTAATAATAATAATAATAATCATCATCATCATAAGCAACAACAGCAGCACTTCTCTGCAGGTCTGCTAAGTTCTTACAGACGTATGTAGCTACTTACGCTGCCATAATCATCGTCATCATTCCATCCCATCTGACCCAATCCAATCCAATTCTAATCCAATAATATCCAATCTCATCCCTTCCAACCCATTATCATCCCGTCCAATCGAATCCAATAACACCCAGTCCAATTCAATCCTATTCCATTGCTTTACATTAGGCCACATTACAACGACAAAGTCGTCTCTCCGTCCGTCTATCTATCTCTGTGTGTCGGTGTCTGTCTGTCTGTCTGTCGGCGAATGTGTCTGTCGGTTAATGGCGTCGTCAAGTGCATGGGACGAGATTATGCGGCAGCCCATATGCTACTCGGCGGGAATTGAACCATGCCCTGCGCGGAGCAGGTGGTTCTTTGGCAGACGACTGCGTCGATTAACTTCCAGAGACTAACACAGACACAGGCCTACACCAAACATACGGACACACGCGAACATTCAAACAAAAAGACACACAGACAAACACACGCATACGAACGCATACACGGAAGTAAAGAACAGTGACCAGCATGAATCCAACTCTTGGAGTTCCTTAGCAAGAACTGTCCGGTGCCTGTTTTACCGCCATTAGTTGCCTCGGCCTGAGGCCTATAGCATAACAAGACGGGCGAAGAGGAAGAAGGCTAATGGATCTACAAGGTTGGTTTGTACCACCGATCGTAATAATTGTGTAAATAGGCATACGTGCAGAGGCCAACATACTGACGCAGGTCAGTGGGTGCACATGGTAGGTATAGCACTATGCATGGGAAGAGTTTCACTAGCAGTTCAGTAAGTCCGCACCATAGTTCACTTTTTATAGTGTGATGTCTGCGAACTTGTCAGATGCAAATGAAGGCTACTTACTTACCAATGTACTTATTGACTGACTTAATTACTGACCGAATGACTGAATGACTCACAACTGAATGAGTGAATTGCTGACTGACGTACATAACTTCCGACTTTCTTCCTTTCTGACTTGAAGTAAGGTTAAAAACTTAAAGGTTAAAGGTCAAAAACTGGACTGGGCCATAAGAGTTCTGTAAAAACATGAGAAATTATGAACCAAGGATGTGAATAAAAGGAATATCTCCAATATACCAAACAAAGAGGCAACTGAAAGTTTTGAGCAGAAGTTATCGAGTAATGTTAAAGAGGACAGCAAGAGTTTTTACAACTGTGTTAGAAGCAGATAGAAACGGAAAGAAAGGGTAGACCCATTGTAAAAGGAAGAGGGCAGTGGAGGAGTCATTGTGGATGAAGCGGTCATTGCATATTTCAGTTCAGTGTTTACTTTTGAAGAACCAGAAAACATCCCTGAGCCCAACAGAACACTCGTAGGCAGTGTTGGAAAGGTATTGTCACAGACATTGTTCACTAAGGAAATGTGGTGGAAAAGGAGAAAAGTTAAAAACTGACAGAGTCATCGTATAGATGAATTACAGCTGAAATCTTTTAAAGAAGTGAGAGAGGAAATCGATTAGGCATTAGCGCTGATATTCGATGTCTCAGTGCGGACTGGAGAGATACCACAGGAGCGTAGGCCTATAGATGCACTCATAGTGCCATTGTTTAGTGCAGTCCAGTGGCAGAAGTACTTTGAGTTAACACCAAACGAGGCGACTCGAGGCCACAGGTATAAATTGTAATGTAATGTAATGTAATCAAAAATTTCTAAAGCGCCACTTCGAGGTAAACTCCTCAGAGGCGCTCCCGGCCCTACAACCCAGAAGAACTGGGAAATAAGAAGGCCTTCAAGCGCTTGCGGAAAAGAAGGGGAGATAGACTAAGAAGTTCCTGGCGTAGGCCATTAGGAAGCCCATTCCAAAAAGTGGGACCAACCACAGCAAAACTTCTGCGCTGGGCCGTAGCTATTCGAACCGATGGGGCAAGCAAGTCTCCCCGTACCGCCGATTACTTAAGAAACCGATGGGGACATTAGGGTAGAAATTCTTTAGAGTTGTAGACTTGTAGAAATGTTTGGATGATAGTCCTGTCTCAGTGGGCACTATCAAAGCTTTTGAGAAGAAGCCAGGAAGGACTGGCTATTACAGATTCCTGGTTAATCTGCAGTGGTTCTAACACAGTTTACAAGTCTTCTGAACTACTTAGACCCTTGTTATGTTATACTATGTTCACTTACAGGCTGACTGACTTATCTACCTACTTACTTACTTATAGACCTTCAACAGATTCACGCGGATTTCCTTGACTACGTTGAAGAGGAATTTAGCGAGATGGGTTGCTTGGCCAACAGCAACAACAAGTGTGTACGGTACCTCGCGTCCTACAAATGGATCTACGCCCGGCTCTGACATAATACACAACAGGATAGGCCGATGCGCGCGCTCTGCTCGCATGACCTTACATATATCGCAGTTATAAGAGATGCTGCTGCTGATGTTGGAGGCATCAACGTCAGTCGCCTCGGATTCTGGGATGCATCCTAGCGCGTGTAGCACGTGCGCGATGGACGCTTCGAAGGAAGCTTCCTACATCTGTTGGCGAATGGTTCCGCCGAGCTGCTCCCTCTTTTCCTCGCCCGACCGTCGTTTGCCGCTCCTAGTGATCTTACCCTTCTCGAAGGCTGAACCGGTTTAAGCGTCGTAGCGACCTAATCTCAATACACTGATTCGCCTGATTTCCAGTTTCTCTGAACTGTCGGACATCTACTGGGCATCTTCAATGGATTTTGATTTTTGTTTCCCTTCCAGCGACCAGCGACTGATGCCTTGAGCATTAAGATAACGGCGCTATAGAAGGTTTTAGGTTAGATGAGATAAGCTATCCAGTGACAAGATTTATGAGATGACTGCGATGAGGCAGAGGCAGCCGTGGTGCAACTGTACTGTGGTGAGAACGAACGAGGCAAGCAGGCGTCGTCCGTAGCCCTCTGGTGGCAGTTTCAGCCAAGGCTGATGAGAGAGGTAAGTGGACCGTGCTGTGATCGCATGCCGTTGCGAAGTGGACTGTGCATTTGTTATTATCTGACTGTCCGTCTGTCTGTCTGTGTATGTCTGGCTGGAGGGCTGGGTGGACCGTTTGTATACCTGGTCGTTAATGTGTCGCTCGATAGTCCACTCGTGTAGCGGAGCCGCTCAAAGGCAGCCGCCATCTTATGGTCATTTGCATGCGACGGATCGAAAGGGACTCGCTTAATAACAGACCGTTGCTATTTAGAACTCCATGGAGAAAGAGAAAGGTAGGCAGACAGACAGACAGACAGACAACCAGCCAGTGACAGAGACAGGGAAAGGCAGAGACGTGCAGACAGACAGACAGACAGATATTAGCGAGAGAAGAAACACACAGACATATAGAACGAGACAGACAGACAGACAGAGAGAGAGAGAGAGAGAGAGGCAGGAAGAGAGAGAGAGAGACAGACAGAGACAGACAGAGAGAGAGGCAGGAAGAGAGAGACAGACAGAGAGTCAGAGAGAGAGAGAGAGAGTCAAGTGGCTTCGCATAAAGCGAGGTTAGACAAACACTATCGGTGCTAAACACCACCTGGACAACATTTAGCAGCAGGAGCAACGATGGCTAGACCCAGCTATCCCCCCACCAGAATTGCCGGTCCCACTGCGAAAACATTTGTCCAGGAAAGCTTAAATATTGCACCTTGCAATGGCATGACAAAAATACAGTCGAAACGTTCAGCAGTAGGACTATAGAACAAGCGCTCTGTTAGCATTACAATTACAATTACAATGCGATGGCAATATCTCATTTGATGTCCTTCACATCCATCAACATGCTGTCTGTCTGTGTGTCTGTGTCTGTGTGTGTGTCTATGTGTCTGTGTGTGTCTATGTGTCTGTGTGTGTGTGTGTGTCTGTCTGTCTGCCTGTCTGATAATTCCACCTTCGCTCCGTCTCAGTTTTCGTTTGACTCAGGTGACAATGAATAATACGTACCTTACTTTTCAGTTGGACTTAGTACTGCAGATGTGCAGATGTAGTCTTCTATTAATACCTGATGCATTCCGTTGCTACAGGTTAAGCCAAAGCTATAGGTTATTTCTGTATAGTCTTCTACTATTATACGCAGCATAGCATAACATAACAAGAGTTCTCAGTGGTTCAGAAGACATGAAATCTTTGTTTGAACAAATTAACCAGGAATGTTTAATTGCTAATCATTCGTAGCTTTTTCTTAAAAGCTTTGATAAATGTAAATTTATAGGTTTTATATAGCGACCGTATGGCCTCAACCCAGCTCATCTGTCAGTGAATTTATCGGGTGAGATCCTTCACCACTCCTGCCCGCTTGAATGGGCGCCACGCCGTTTAAGGTCCCCGTGCACGAACCGTGTTAGCTTGAGATTCAAATCTCTGAAATAAGCCACGATTGGTACTTGAACCGGGGATCCTCACGCACAGAGGTTTTTTGGTATACGCGCCTACCGATGTAGCTAACTAGACCAGTAGAGTCCCCCAAAACACTTATCATCCAAGCTATTCCACAAGTCTGCAACTCTAGCACTAAAGAGTTTCTACCCTAGTGTAGCTTTCGGTGTCTTTTCGGTGTCCTATCGTTTTCTCTCCCTCCCTCCCTTTTTCCCAGTCAGTATAGTAGTTGAAGTCTCCCAATATCAACGACGTTTCCCTTTAAGTCCCTTCTAATAGTTTACACGTTCCCTGATCAGCTTTTTCTGTAGCATCTGGCACTCAATAACAAACTCCCACAGGCTCCTTAATTCAGTTAAATTGAATTTATGTACACTAGATGCTTTCTTGAAAGAAGGCATCGTTTCTCAGATCACACCTCTCTACTGCATTAATATTGCTTTTGACATATAAGTTATTCAGCAAAACCGCTCCAGCCCCATGTCCAACTGTTTTCTGGTCAGCTCGATCGATTCTAAATAATCTATAACCATATAAAGCCAGTTCACTGTCCGTGATCTGCGGCTTAATCAAAGATTCCGCAATTTCAGATATGTAAGATTCTAGTTAGCTACATATTATTTCATTTCTGCTCTTCATGTAGACCTACTCCTTGCTACACTTCTTACACTTGCCAACGTGCACTTCAGAAATTTTCTGCCTTCAGTTACTTTACACCTCATGTCATCCCTGCCGTAAGCTCCTTTTTTCTCAATTTTTTATCTTTAGTTCTGTGATAGTTACAGAGTCCGTTTATTATTATTATTATTATTATTATTATTATTATTATTATTATTATTATTATTATTAATCAGATATTTATATGGCTCTAATTTATGAATTCACCTCAAAAGCGCGGAAATACTTCGCTAACTGTCTTCTCCCCAAGTTTATACTCTTCATCATCATGACGACTTGTCTTGCCACCTTGTCTGCACCTCGAGCATACTGGATGCATTCCGTTGCTGCCGAAGCTATAGGGTTACTCTGTATAGTCTGCACAGTCAATTATTGTCTGTAACATCGCTGTGGTAAAGAGCGTTACCAGCTTCGCTTATTTTCCTTCTGTGAAATGATACCTCGTAGGTTCATCTTCTGCGGGGCCAGAATGCAGACGGCAGATGACTTAGCATAGCCAAGTAGGCCTACAGGTATTCGCGGCCTATAAAGAAACAAGACGAACGCATACATTCAAACGGGTACAGAAAGACACGCAGACATTAACATATACGTAGACGGAAACACAGACAGCAACGCAGACATTTACTCTGGGAAGTCAACACATTCATACAAACATAGGCAGCCGCGCAAACAGAGACGCATTCTCACATAAACAGGCGGACACAGAAATATTCAATTATGCGCAGGTAGGAACACAAACACACTCATACAGACTCATTCACACATACATCTACACGTACAACATATGCCCCTACAATGCAAATGGTGAAAACAAAGTCGTAACTAGATTCGCAGTACATCAATCTTCCTCGATCGGGTTTCATGGCTTCTCCTTCTTCTTCTTCTACTCAAATCGTTGCTGTATCTTTGGTCTGTCAAATTTCTTGTGCAGCCGAAGGCCTAAGTCATGCATCTGATTGACGGTGTCATTCCCCCCCCCCCCGAGGAGGCTGCGGTTTGTGATTGTCACCAGTCTATGGTCGTCTCTACTCAACAAATGAGCGACTGAGAAGGAGAAAAGATGTGTCGATCCCATAATCTTCAGAACGGATCAACGCCCCTGCTAAACTACGACATGATCGACCATACACGGATCATGCCAGAGTTTAACAGCTGCTGTAGCATCAGTGTTACCTGACGTCTAGTATAGGCGTAATTTTCGGCAGGTACGGGGGTACCCTACACCCGGTGTTTAGACTGGAGAGTGCCGTGTACCACCACCTTTATGCGTGAATAAACAACTGATGTCCATTAAGTCTAGTATGAACCTGGCCTTCTCCAGTGACTTTTCATACTGTTATAGGTACACAATAATTAATCGTTACCCGAAATCGTAAAGGAGCAGAAGAAATTGGGACCCCACCTTTAGATCAAAGCTACGCCCTTACGTCTGGAACTTTTGGACATTCCGATCAGATCAGGCGTCCAAATTGCGTCTAAGATGTGGAACTTACAGTAACTGTTAGGCCCTGTACTCCCCTTCTTCCTCTTATCTCTCTTTCCGCTCCAACCCCAAACACCATCCACCGTAGCTGCCACGCTGTCTGTCTGCCTGACTTTTGGATCTTGAGCTGGAACCGAACCCTTTTGCCTATCGATTTCGTTTTGACTGAGCGCCTGTGAATAAGCTGATCCCCGTGAAGTGGCGTTCGTTGGGCGCTGTAGAAATCTCGGCATTACGATTACGATTACGATACAGTATTTCTGATTTCACTTCCTTCTTCCGTCGATGGTGTAGTTCTGGTTCTTCACAAGAAGAAACCGGAAGTGCCATCGAAGAGTTTTCCGTAAGTGGCGCAATATAAAAGCCCAGTTACGATAAATTACTGCCCTTTTATTTTATTTCATCACCCAGACGAACATAAAATGAACTGAGTGTTTGCATTTGTTTACAGTGCGGTGCTTTTATGCGATCTAATTTCCGAGTCTTTTGACTACAGTCTTGAAAGCAGTGCTTTTTTTAGCCAGACGTTAACGTGGTCAAAACACTAAGTATCTGGAGATAAGCACACCAACTGTGATCTGCAGCCAGAACGGTATTTGTGGTCTGTGGTGGTGGTCAGACTAAGGAATCTGAGTGTTGGCTACAGTGACTGGTAGTAGCAGTGTCTGTAAAAGCATCAGCTGCGTGAAAACATTTGCCGCCCTTAGAGCACTCTATTACGTGCTAAAGTTAAGCTTTTATGTCGCTTTCTAGTACCAGGCTGTCACAACCATCCACCCTAAGGAGTATGCCACAAATTGTCGCCACTGCATCTTAACGTAAAACATTTTATCTATATAAAAACATGTCTATGTTTTGCCTAAACGGATGTAATTAACAGTTTTGGCGATTTTATCGAAGTACTACAAGATAAACTCAGAAAATTCATCGGCAGGAAATGAGGAGAAATCGATTTTAGGGGAATGAAAAGTCTGGAGGCAGTGTTTTAAAAAGGCGAGCAGAAGAAATCGATTTTAGGGGGTTTCAGCGATCTTCCGAAGTTGTCAAACGATCGGGCTTCGAACCATAAAATTCGCCCGATTTGTAGCATAGCACTAACTCGAGAAAAGACAAACATTTTGACTTTCTGACGTATAATTTATTAAACGAACATTTCATTCACAACAGTTCTTGCACTCGCCGACATACAAGTTCTCTACACACACGTACTATCAGCTAAGTGCAAGGTAGATTATCGCTGTATGATCTTTTCTCGCTCTTCTCAACAGTGCATCTGCGAGCTTTTTTATTTAGGTTATTCCTGCCGCGTTAGTAGGCGAGTCCAGACATGCCTATAAGTTATCGCTGACGTCAGATAATGTTCGCGATCGCTCACCATTCAGAAGCGTATGTTTAAAACGTGTATGGACAAGAATCCCTGCTGACGTCAACTTGGTTCAGCGCCAGCCAATTGCAAACAAGTTAACAACCAGATAACTGATCGATATTGATGTCATAGAAAATTCCTGTACAAACGTGCGCTTAAAACTAGCTAACTTAGCAGAAAATTCTGTTAGCAGGGGAAAATATGCATATATATGAAGTTAGAAGCAGTCACAAATGGACATTCAGTAACCAGGAGATAAGTCATAAGACTGAAAAGGTCAGGAGAAATATGGCGGAAAAACGGCCGTAAGTCATCAGAAATTTCTTGACTTGGCGCCGCGCATTTCTAAACATCTGGCTCCACCAGTGGTTGTAAGAATTTTAAAGACTATTCTGCTCGAGGGGATTGCGTCATAGGTCTTGAAGGAATGCGTTGATGGCCTTGGGTGGAATATCCTTGGGTGGATGGGTCATTGGCCTTGTGGAGATGTTTCACTGGTCTCGAGTATTGGTCACTGACCTTGGAGGATGTGTCATTGGCTTTGATGGATGCGTCACTCACCTTGGAGCATAGACGCTCCCGACTAACGCATACATTGAGATAGATCTTCGCACAGAGCGATAAATCTAATCTAATCTAATGACTTCTGTAGCACTGTTATCGTAATACCCAAAGCATCAATCGATGGTCTCTTCAAGGGATCTCGTAATCAAAATCATAATCGTAATTCAGTGGAGAAGCCAGGTCGAAATTCCTATAGGTCAGAGAAACTAAATGGTAGGCTGCGTCGAAGCGTTCTCTTCAAAGGGCGGTAGGACTGAAGTGTATAGAACATTATTTATCATCGGACGAGAAAACGAGATTACAGGTCTAAGTTAAGGTTGTTGTACAGAACAGACTGAGAATGGATGGGGGGAGATTTAACCATTTAGATTTATGTAGATTAAATCATGCTGCACATAATATATCGCAATCCACAGCAATGTTACTGACGAAGACATCCGATATTTTCGTCGGACTGCAGCGACCTAGATAGTCTAGGACTAGGGAGACACAGGGTCTGTTGCACATCATTCACCCGGATGACTTGATTTATGCCTCTCAGGTGAGTCGTTTTCTTAGAAGTTAAGCGCCGATAGCTGCCAAAAAGACTCAACCTGCCATCAGTACTAGACAGAACATGATATGATTGTTCACAGTTAGTCAGCTTTATTATTTAGGTCTCTGTTCAATGACTACGTTGTTTAGCTAGGTGTTTACTTCCTACACTAACCTACCTGATTTTCAGGGCTAACACACGTTGTAATTCCCACACGTAAGCCTTATAGCCCTGCGTATATGTTTACGCGGGATGAACAGGAAAGTCTGGCATCCTAAGGCAAATGACACAATTCCCCTCGTTGAGCCCCACTTCACCCCTTGTGACGATTGGCACAACTTCAGGTACAAACCTGATAGTGACAGTGAATGTCCCACAAAATTTATAGCGGAAATGGTCATATATCTTATCACGTGGTCAGTCTTGAATACTGCAAAAAACAGCTACTGATTCCCAGTGCATTATTACTTTGGCGCAGACATTTCTATATACAATATATTTCCGGTACAAGGTCTATTATTAAAGCCCAAATTATTAAAGCCCCGACTTTAATAAGGCCCTACACGTACACAGGTTTACTTTAAAGTATGCGAAAGCATATAGGCCATCTTTGGTTATGTCCTTCTAAAATCACAGAATGTTTAAATTTCTTGTAAAAGCGGTTATGCCATAAAATGAGAACAGCAATAAAAACTATTGGCAGGGCCCCATTTTGTAGAAAGTGACGGGAAAAATCGTTAAACACGCTGACGGTTGAAAAACAAAAGAATATTTGAAGACAAGAAATCAAAGAATGTCCCGAAAACAAAAAAAGGTCATGAAATACATACAGTATAGTCTCCAATGTACCAACAGTTCGACTTCACCGATATACTTACGTGCACAGCAAACACAATGATAGAGGGCGCTAGGAATCCGGATACTTCCGGGACGTTGGTCGAGAAAACACAAGTTGGCCACATTCAGGTTCTTCATCAGTTTCAGATTCAGTTTCTTCATTTGCTTCGAGTTTCGCCGGCGGTCGTCGACAAAATGTTGATATTCCAATCAGCTGCGTAAGACGAGATCTGAAGCCGCAAGAAACGCGATAGGAATAGGAAACTGGGGAAATAAAAGATATCCCTGTGAAGATCGGGTCTCCCGACGATTCATGCATTGAGGCGATAATTAATTCGTCAAGATACCCGTTGAACGACTGGACTGGAGAAAAGTTGCATCATTACTTCTTTCCTCTTATTTATATAGCGCTACTATTTACCTAACGACAAGGCATGATTCGATGGGGCTAATTAGCAAATGCGCTCAGAAGAAATTGTTCAAGGTTCTCAACGAGCGTCTCAGCTGAATTGATTGTAATTGTAATTGTAATTTTAGATTTATAAAGCGCCTCTTTATAGCCTTGAACTTGCACGCTGCATGTGACCGCACTAAGTCATAGACCTCACGAATATTAACATTAATATCCATGATGTCTATGGAGTTCATGATTATAGATAATTTATATATTTAATCAACAAGAATGCTATTAACATTAATATATGTAATACTATGTTCATATGATAATAATATTCATGTATTATATTAATATTAATGAAGTCTTTTGTGAAGACTGGAGCTCCCACAACTCAGACTCTGGGGGCCCAACGTTACCTCGCTGCAGTGCTCAACCATTCAGCAGCCGTCTCCATGGAGATTTGTGTTTAACGACCCTTTATATATGTGATGCTATGGACTCGATTATTCCTTTGGGCGTTGTCTTTCCTGGAAGACATTAATTTCATTTGGCTCATTTGTCCTTTGCTGACAGTCTGTTATCCGTTCTCCGCTGGCTTTACCGTATTCTTTCGAGAACAACAGGTCGTCAATCATTCCATGATTCGTCTTTCGGTGTGGTGCTAGATCGGTGCCGGGCTGGAAACGGTTCCGACTTCGCCCACTCTTGTTGCCAAGGCACGTCATAATGAAGCGAATTTTAAAGGTACCTGTGGTCTTGATACCGTAATCGTAATCTCGAGATTTCTACAGCGCCCAGCGAAAGCTAAGTCACGGGAACCAGCTTATTCACAGGCGCTCAGTCAAAACAAAATCGCTAGGCAAAGTAAAATTTGATGTAAAACAATGCTTCAGTAGGTGGATAAATAGGAGCCGATGCATTCACCCAGGCAGTCTGTACCTATGCAGTCGTATTTTGGACAAAACATTATTTTTGACGAACGAAGCGGCAGCAAACTGCTACGTGACATCATCGGTCACGTGAACCAATCACAATACTTTTCGGAACTGTTTTCGTCCCGGAACCCATCTGGCATCACACCAGCTTCCCTTCAACCACAGCCTCTGCTTAATTCGTGGTAATCGTAACTGCAAACGTATTTACCGCCTATTCAAGAAAACGCCACAGGATGCTTTCGATCTGGCAACACAATTTTACGGTCGAATGGCTTGGTCTTTCGCTTCTGCAGTTTCGCGTTAAGCAGCGGCAAATAACTATGATGCAACGAATGTAATTATTAGAAGAATGAGTTTAATTATGATTAAACAGTAGAATATTTGGACTAAGGGTCGGTTTATTAAGACAATTCAGATGGTCAAAGGAAAACTGACCTAGGTGGACACATAGATCAGCAGTATATGATGGGTTCGTAGTTAATGGCGAAGTAAAGGCAACAAAAGGCCAAAATGCAAGTTCCGTTGCATTTTAATATTCCACAATATATAAAGGACCTTCTTTATATATTGTTGCTGTTCCAGAACGAATGTCCGTTGTGCGGTAACATAGAATCTCTCGGCTGTGCAAAACCGAAAGTCAGGTTCTGCACACGGAGGCTAATATCCGGAAGATACGGGGAGGGGGCGGTGCTGAGACAAATTATTGTGATCGATGGTTTTCTGGTGTCTGTTACGAGACCCATGACGGCAAAGTGGTCGGTAAATCTGAGCGAAAGAGTCACTTGGACTCGCTATCGGCGGAAGACGGAGAGGTCAGTGATACACTTGGGCGTTAAAGGTGGCCGAAAACACGGATTAAATGCTTCCGTTACGACGATATGCAATTTTTATATGATAGCCTAGATACGGCGATGTATGCAATTTTTACATGATAACCTAGACTAGTGTGAGGTATAGGAGGACTTATCGAGGCCCAGATAAAAGATTGTATAGGGAAAGTGTAAGCCTATCTATGTCGCGTGCATTCAGTAATATATCACACATAAAAATTATTTTTAGGCTGTTTAAATATTTTTACGCTAAGCACATACCTACACGCATACAATTAAATTAGCTATAGACTCATATATTGTTAACCTATGTGCCCGTATAGGTCAGTTTTCCTTTGGCCATCTGAATTGTCTGACTAAACTGAAACTTTAGTCCAAATATTCTGCTGTTTAATCATAATTAAACTCGTTATTCTAATATTACTTACACTCATTGCCTCGTAGTAATTTACCCTTTGCTTATCGTGGAGTTGCATAACCAAATGCGATCGTCAACTTCAGTTTTAATTTTCGCCAACTCTGTTTGGGCTTCGATAAGACGAATTAATAACATTTGGTCAGAAGCAAAATGTAGATCGATGGTTTGGGGTTAAGAGAACTGTTTTCCTTACGATTTGATACATGTTTAGTTTACGAGATTAGGATCAACTGCATTTGGCTGAAAGCAAAGCTGGTGATCGTCTACTTATGCAATGGATAGTTTTCTCACATGTTTTTATAATTTATCATAAGTTTGTGATTTGAGCGCCAGCCTACAAGTGTTTCTTTGAATATATTTATAAGCATGGTGTAAGTGTAGGCAATGTATTTACAAAGTCAATATATAAACCTTTTGGAGGTTTCAAAAAGGCGCTAAATAAATGTTCCAATATGGAAACATGTACTGTATGTCAACACATGGTTGCAAGTAACATATGACCAACACACACAGAGACATGATTGAATGAACGAATAAATGAATGACAATGTTCATCCATCCATCCATCCATCCATCCATCCATCCATCCATCCATCCATCCATCCATCCATCCATCCATCCATCCATCCATCTGCCTATCCGATCATCCGTTCACCAATCCATCCATCCAACGACTCCAGCTATTGTTCCTGTAATTGAATGAAGGGTGCGTCAGATGGCGGCTTCGATAAAAAGACATGACTGACGTTTTGGATCCAGTCCCGGAAGTCTTGGCCTTCTTCCAGCGGATGATCTGGACTGTGTTGAAGGGCCTTCAGACAAGAGAACTAGTAGGCCTACCTCAAGTTAACCTACTTCTTAGCACAGAGCGAGATAACGACAGCCGATTCAAGCTTTGTCCCCGTTAAAAACTACCAGTAGCAACCTTCCCTGCCTCCTTTTCACCCTTATCCCCACCCCATCCTCCTGTTGCTCCACCTATTTTGTCATCCTGCCTTCCTGTCCTATCCTCATTTTCCTCCTCTTCCCTCTCTTCCGTTCCTATCCTTTTGAGTTTCATTTTACATGAATGGAAACATGTAGTATGAGTCGAACTGAAATCCAGGTCAACTTATTCCTTACAGATATTGACACAGACATTCACACATACGCACACTCAGACACACGCTAACACGCATAGTAAACAAATATGCAGACACAGACAGGCATTCACGTGTGTGTGTTTGTCTGTGTGTGGGTGTGTGTGTGTGTGTGTGTGAATATACGGTCGCTATAGAAATACCGTGTAGCCTACATTTATAATTATTTTACGTACTTATGTATGTATGCATTTGTGTATGCATGTATATGTGTGTACGTATGTATATATGTACGTATTTATGTATGTATGTATGTATGTAGGTTCATAATTATGTATGTATTGTTAGAGTCGGCCCACACGGAAGACCCGGAGGAAAGGAGTGACTGAGGGATGGGCCGTCTCTTCAAGGACTGACTGAAGGATGGGCCGTCTCTTTGGGGGGCGTAACCCCAGAATCCCTATAAAAGGGGAAGTTTCTGTTAGTTGACTGAGCTTGGCTAGTTAAGATAGGCTGAGTCCTTCGAGGCTGTGTTCCTGTTAGTCGCCAAGACTCCGTTTTCCGAGCTGATGTAAAGGTCCTCCGTCTGTAGGAGGAACCTGCGAGGTTTTGTGTTCGAGTTGTTCGCTGATGTAAAGACTTCGACTTGTAGTTTCTAAACAGCCGTCGACGTTCTGTCTGATGTCAGGTATTTTGTGATTTTGTGTTGTGCTAAAACCTCTTGCAAGAGTAAATATACTTTTTTATCTCTACCCAAGCGAGTTTATTGCGTTTTGTTAAGACTAGCACACAACATAATGTATGTATGTATGTAGGTTCGTAATTATGTATTTATGGATATGTATATATGTACGTATTTATGTGTGTATGTATGTATGTAAGTTCATAATTATGTATATATGCATGTATGTATGTATGTATGCATGCATGTATGTATACATGTATGTATGTATGTATGTATGCATGTATGCATGCATGTATGTATACATGTATGTATGTATGTATGTATGTATGCATGTATATATGTATGTATGTATGCATGTATGCATGCATGTATGTATACATGTATGTATACATGTTTGTATGCATGCATGTATGTATACATGTATGTATGTATGTATGTATGAGAGAAGCCATCATCAGTCGACATATACCTCCTACGAAGACGGCTGATTTGATTAGCCGGTGGTCAAGGCTGCTGGTGCTGCAGCTGTTTATGCTGGTGATGAGGCTGCTGCGTCCTCTGTATCCTGCCATCCATCATCGCACTTATCAGCTGCAGACATATGGCACATAAACACCATAGGTACTGTACACAGTGGTCGAATAAAAGAGTCGTCATTCTAACCATAGGACGATGTTTGTCGGTGTGAATGCACTATAAACAGTTTTAATGTCCATTTTTTGTGGGTGGAACTGCACTGGATGCCTCTGCAGCGACGCACTGAGTCTAAGATCCTAAAGCTAATGCATGATTTTATTGTATTGTATTTGATAACTTATATAGCGCTTCTTACAGAACGAACTACTCAGAAGCGCTTCCAGCATGAGAACCCCGGGGAAATAAGAACGTCCTTAAACAACGAGCTGACTGAGCTATATCACCATCAGTGGCCCTTGCACGAAACGAAAGCGGAAGTCCATTCCACAGAGATGTGCCAACAACAGTAAAAGCCCTCTGCTGCGCAAGCGAGGACTGAACACGAGGAACAAATTGATCCAGACGATCTAGAGAACGCAGAGGACGGGATGAGGTACTGGAGTGTGGAGGCCGAATCAGATCACAAAGATATTTTGGAGCCTGGCCGATGCGAGCTATAATTACCAGAGACAATAGTTTAAACTGAATACGAGATAGGATAGGGAGCCAATGATTGTCTTGCAGGTTGTGCGCCATATAATTTCAAGGACCTGTGTGCAGTTTCGGTCTGGTGCGTACTTGGCTGTGCATCCATTAGCTCTGCCGCGTTAGCTGACCTGGTTGGTTCGTCGGTCCGAACTTCCTCAGTGCAGCATAGGAGCTTCGTTATAGTCTTGTCCATCTTTCTGGCCTAACAACCTATACGATATGAGCTACTTGGATTTTCTCCACATGTTTCCGAAATGTTACCCTTCCTACTGCAAGTCGCAACGTATGGAGTCCATGGGGCTCATTGGGGTCTCAAAATCCTTTCTGTTCGATCGTAGTTTGGTGTTGTCTGGCCAGGAGCGCCTCTAAGGAGTTCCTCTGGGAGTGGCACCATATAAATTTGTAGATACAGTTACTAGACAATTAGTGTTATTTTGACAGTTAATAATAATTGCTGTAAATGCAGCAATTAACACCAGTAGGCCTAACAGTAATTGTTTACAGTCAATCGATGGTCTCTTCAGGTGAAAGCGTCGTCTAAAATCGCAATCCGTTGGAGAAGAAGTCTAGACGAAATCGAATTGATCAGGGAAACCACCTTCTCATCGAGTTCTAATACACTGATAGATGGTGGACGAGACACAGTCCTTCGTCAAAAGATATTTGTGCCAGGCGCGCAACATGAGTCGCCTGCTTTTGAAACAAACGGATCTAGTGTACAGAGAAAACGCTGCATTACGATATCAGTAGATCATATTATCTGCGGTTTCAGTTGCCTATATCCGTGAGATGCAGCCATTTCTGCTAAGAATTGTCTTAAATGACCAGAATAGCGAAAAATTGTTAATTTATTTGCCAACGGCCTGTAACTGGCGTCGTAATAAAATAACAACTAAAAAAACTGACAACCAAAATGTGCACCCACCCACCCCTTCACGTAACCTGGTGTCAAATGTCAACTCTAGATGAAGATCGGTTGGGCTCCGCGTGTATGCGGGACCCCGACAGTTCTGACAGTTCCAATTATCTGAGGGCATCTGCTTGCTGGTGAACTTTATGCTCTTAATGACTCTAACACCGTTTAGGCTAGCGATAGGCATAATTATAGCGATAGATATAGTTAAAGGCGCTATATTAAGCGTCTAGACACATACATGCATGCATCTATACATAAAATACATACATGCATACCTACTTGAAATACACATATACATGCATACATATGCAAACATACAAAAAATACACATACACATGCATAAAATACATGCAAACATACATTCATGCATACATAGAATACATACAAACATACAAGCGTACACAAAATACATGCATACACATATAAAATACATACGAATCCATTATTAAATTATATGCGTCACAACACGTGTATACTATAATAATGTATGTGTTCTGTTGTGTATAAAGAAGCACATTATCTTTTGCAGAGATATATACAAATCGATATATATATATATATATACACACATATAGTAAGTACGACGTGGAAGTACGATGTCTTTAGGGTGTCGGTCTAGACGTACGTGGTGTCAATGCCCTATAACGCCTCTGTTGATGCACTCGTATCTCTTGTATATAAAACATGATATACACATATCAACGATATAATTACACACATACAATATATATATATATATTTATACGTATATATACATTATATTATAATGTACGTGGAAGCCTTCATGCACATGTATATACACACATATGCATACATAGATAGATAAATATATATATATATGCAAGAAGATATACAAATGCAGGCACACTAGAGAACGATGTGTGAGGATATGTTGTGTTAGTTACCTCGGGTGTGTCCGCAAGATGGTGTAACCAAATTCCGTATGGTCTGATGCCAACTGGGTTGCTGCTGCTGCTGCTGCTGCTACCCAATTATACATATGCATAGCGTGATACCTATGCGAGGCACTGAAAAGGCGCAAGATAAATAGCTAGATGTGTATCATTAGATTGTACTGTATTTTATTACATAACAGACGTGCAAAATACTGGTGGAGGAAAAACAGCGAACGATTTAGACAGAGGACCATCCGCAGACAAAAACATTTCATGCAGCAGGGATTTATCATCAACACCGTCGTCGTCAGCTATACCGCCGAGCTATTTTGATTTCCATCCATAGACAGACAGACAAGCAAACACACATAGACACACACACAGACATGCATGCATACACACATAAAATACATAACATAACATGCATACATACCTAAAATACCCAAACGCATTCAGACACACACACACAGACACGCAGAAACATGGCATATATAAACCATGAAACAGAAGCATGTGTATATATATATAGGCAGAGACAGAGAAAGCGATGGTGATTGAGCATAGGGACGTACGGACGGACGGACGGACGGACGGACGGACGGACGGACGGACGGACGGACGGACGGACGGACGGACGGACGGACGGACGGACGGACGGACGGACGGACGGACGGACGGACGGACGTATGTAGTGGCCTTGTAAATGGGCGAATTTTATTAATTACCCTATCAGCATAGGCTTCACTTTGAAGGCTAAAAACAAGTTATTATGATTTGTGCCGAATGGACCTATGCATAGGTCTGCGTGTTGCACCTCTGTATGTATGTCTGCGTATTTGTATGTATGTCTGCGTATTTGTATGTATGTCTGCGTATTTGTATGTATGTCTGCGTATGTGTGCCTTGTGCACATGTGCGAAAGGAAATCTACCTAAATGACACACAGATAGGTAAAAAATAATACCATCGCTGCTGCTACTGATGTTGCAGTAGTCATGTACTGGTTTGCACACTGCTCGCATACGGAGCATGGTTATTCAGTGGTTATATCCACACGCAAACTCACTCACTCACACACAAAACGAGTTACCATTTGGATTTTCTGCGTGGGCGAGTGGTGTAAATCACCCATTTTGCCAATGTGGGTATTATTAAGCATTTTTCCGCCGCTTTCATTTACATTCTGACTGTGGAAGATTCCCCTGATAATAGCTGAGCCAACAAATCATAATCTAGTGCCACCAACACCTCGGCCTAGATGAATAACTGACGGCCAAAGATTCTCCTTTTCCAGTTATTAATCACCGATCCGGAGCTTTATTTTCGGACACCGAGTCGGGTTTTCCTCTATCACGTGACCCATGAATGTATACGCATTTAGAAGGGGGTCTCCAGATATAATAACCTGCTTTACCTGTTTTCCGATGGAGGTTTCGCCTTCCCGGCATGAGTCGAATGTCTGGGAAATCGATTCTAACCACTGGCGGTGTCAGAAGTTTAAACAGGGATCAAGGGACAAGCATACTCAAGCAAGGTATTAATTAACTTCGCCGATCATTATTTTCTTAACGAACGTTTTAGTTATCTAATCTAAAGACTTCTATAGCGCCGTTTTCGTAATGCCTAAGGCATCAGTCGATGGTCGCTTTAAGTTAAAATCGCAGTCTAAAAAAATAATAAACAGTGGGAGAAGCCGGATGGAATTCCGAAACTGATTAAAAGGTTTGCCAACTTCAAACACGTACAAAACAACATTCGCCATTATAAAATTCTTAAGCAAATCAAATGCCTTCTGGTGTGCAACTGTCCAAACATGTTCTCAGGCAAATGCTTACATGTCAAATCGGACAAACGTTTCACAATCTGTGTAAATCAGGAATAAATTGTCTATTATAACGAAAATTCCAAGTATTTGCTTTACTTTCTTCCTAGTTTCAGGCCTTTTCGAATTAACTAAACTCTCAATTCTCTCTGGATCCATCTCTTTCTATCCAGAACAGATCACATGCTCAGGAAAGGTCATCTCACTGTTAACAAACACACATTTCTTCAGATTCAACGTAATATTATGCAGTCACTTTTGCTTTATAAATGTTGCAAAAATGATATCCCATCACATGAATGAACAGCGATGCCATCAACATTATGGTTCAGTGAAATCATTCACTGACTTAAGATATTTATCGCTTAAACAAAGACTCGTCCCGAATTCACCATTCCAAAAAGACACTCGTGTAAATTCAAACAACCCATTACCAGTTACAGAAGCAGTTTTCCAGTGGTCAGATTTCTAACCGGACAATCCAAAATCGAAATTACTTTTGATTTTCTAACTTTGTTTAGTGCTTGACTTATTGTTCGCATAGTAAACGAATTTACACATCGGTAATCACACTCAAGCTTTAAGGATCCATTCTTCGTCTTGACAATTGCAGTTGGACTTGCCATTCTACTTTTCGACGGTTTGATTATGTTTTCTTTGAACATTTTCTTAATTTGTCTTTCGACTTCAGCTCGATATATGAGTGGAATTCGATATGCCATAAACTCCTTTTCATGCAATTACGGCTTCAAGACAATATTATGTTCAACCAATGTGCAAAATCAAGGTTGGTCTGAAAATCCATCCGCAAATCCTGACAAGACATCAATCAGCTGCTTCTACTCTATGAGTATCAGATGTTTAATTTGTTTGCAGCCAAGATCAAGCGTTTTCTTTTTCTTAGTGATATCAACATCTAAAAGCAACTCCGTAACCGTTCCAAAAACTTCGTTCTCCTCGACAGTTTATCCACTACTTAATGATCGAGTGACTTACTTTCTCATCTTGTTCGCATGTACAATTCGTTTTCCACTTTCTCCCATATCAACCAAGTAAGAATATTTTGATCATCTCTGTAGTACATCACATGATTCATGCCATTGCAAAATTAACATGTTTGTTAAAGTTGTATCTAATACAATGACATTCTCCTCTGGTTCAAAAGACTTTTCTTTCGCTCTCTTGATGTATTGAATAAAAAAATACTGTAGTTGTTTCTTTTCTGAGTTCTCTTCTGCTGAAGAAAATGCCTTTCCACGATCTCTTTTAATTCTTTAAGTTAATTCAATGGTTTCATTCCAATCATTGGAGGCAAATTTATTTCTCTTGACCAGCTCCATTTTAGAAAAGGCAGTGGAAGGACCTCCACGTGTTCTTTCGTAAACCAACATATATGGAGCAATTCGTGTCGTAGCATTTGAAACTTTGCGTGATGCCAATACTGCAAACGGTGTCTTTGTTTCGGATTATCTACAATAACGTGATGAATCATTTTCTTTAATGATTGGTTCCATCGTTCCATCACTCCAGCCGCCTCTGGATGCCCTGAAATGTCAAATCTTTTACTACAGCTATTAGTATTAGGAATCCTTTCGTTAGACTCACCGCAAAGTTATGATTACTGATTGTTACATCAACAAGACAAACAATTCCACTAACGCATAGCTTCCTGCTTTTGCTGTGAGTGACTTCTTCAAAACTACTGTAGGTCACTGAGGTAATGAGCCCACCACACAAATACGGCGCTTACGTCCAGCTGCTGAAATAGTATCAGTTGGATCTGTGATACCCATAGTCATTCTTTGAAATGGTATGTAATCTTGCGGTATTGGCGTGATAGGGACTATATGCATCACAAAATTTCCTGCCTTCAACTGATGTTTTCACAAGACCTGCAGAACTTCGCAATATCTCGTTGCATTTCAGGCCACACAAAAGATAACTTGATTCATTTTGTGGTCTTCTCTTCAACAAGAATACCGCGAAAAACAGTTTCGTGCGCTAACTCTATTACTCGGATAATTCTCTTGTTTGCCAACACTAACTGATATATCACGTGATCCAATGAACTTAAAAAATTTAAATGTATAGGTTTTATATAGCGACCGTATGACCTCGACCCTGCTCATCTTTCAATGAATTTATCGGGTGAGATCCTTCACCACCGCTGCCCGTTTGAATGGGCGGCATGCCATTTAAGGTCCTTGTGCAATGCAACATTCAGTACCGTTTGTAAAATAAGCCATTGGACACACAAAATTCATAATCCTTCAAATTCATAATCCTTCACTTTCGCTATTTTCCACGATAGCTTTAACGACTTTGTTAAGCTTGTACTAACTAAAACGGCGGTTGAAATCTCATGGAATTAAGCGTGTGTTCATGTATGTTAAATCTGTAAAGTTTTAATGAAGTTTGAACTTACGCAGACAGCCGTATACGTGGTTTCATATACAGTTCAAGTAATTCTTGGCCATCTGCCAGTTCCTAAGTTTATTGCGCCTGCGAAAGTCTGGTTAGAAGAATAATGTTGAATCACCTCAGATGTTATTAGTGAAGTTTGAACCTTCTGTTTGACGTAGCCCATCGCCGGCCGTATAACCCCGTAACATCCTTTCTGAGTCATGAGGTTATACAGATGGCTAGTGCACTAGAGTAGTAGTAGCAGCAGTAGTAGTAGCAGCAGTAGTAGTAGTAGCAGCAGCAGTAGTAGTAGTAGTAGAGGTAGTAGTAGCATAGTATTAGTATTAGTAGTAGCAGTAGCATGCTACTTGTATAACCAATCTTAACATATCTCTGAATAGTAGACGAAAGTGTCTCGCTGTGTTCGCCACAAAGACTTTGCTGTGCGTACCAGTCAATTTATATCTGAAGCCTTTTGACCACGCTACTTATAAGAGCGTTGTTTTAAAAATCGTTAATCTTATCTAAAGAACACACTTTCGTCTGAGACTCCCTTGTGCCTGGAACGAGGGCCATCTTCTCTTCTTCGACCGCACCATCTACCATCTTCCCAACCATCCTTCTCTTTCAATCGTATACAACGATTAGCCAACTGATAGTAGTATTGGGCAGAATTCAAGGCCTGTGTTGGTGCTCATGCAACTATATAATAAATGTATAGTCATATATAATTATGTATATACGGATATATTTGTTAGTAGCGTGTTAGTGTTAGTGTTAGTGCTAGTGTGTGTGTGTTTAAAACGACTAGTATAATTGACTTTAATACTTCCACTAGATGGGGCACGGTAGCAGATTGGATAGAGCGCTCGGCTTGTAATGCGGAGAGTACGGGTTCGAGCCTCCTTCGAGACGGTTACTGTGTAGGGACCTTGAGCAAGTCCTTCACTCACAATTGCTCGGCGCTATCGATTGGTCGTGTTTGGCGAATTTCAAGATCTATTTTGGCGCATATAGTGGGCACGGCTACCTATCTAAATAAGTGCGACTGAAGATAAGCTGAGAATGTTTGAAATTGTCTTTAGCTGTCTCTGCTGATAAGCTGGTAGAAGCTGGTAGTGATTCCACCATCCTAATCCCCATTGAGAATAGCCTGTGATTACGAAATCCTCAGTTGGGAAATGTCAAGGTCGTTATTGTTGATTAGAGGGCTGTAGTACTAATGAACTTCTGCAACACTTCTACTTGCTATTGTTAGGAAGATCCAAAAGTGTTTATGTATGTATTTCAACATGTACATATATAGCGCCTATTAAGAATCTCAAAGCAAATGTCCAGTCTTGCTGCTACGAAGAGCGCTTCAGTCGTTCGCTATATAAATGGAATTAGAGAGGAATAAAAATAATCCCGGCCCTTAAATAAATTAATTAAAATTTAAATGGCTTTAAATAATTGATAATTGCCGCGTTCCGCGTGGGCGCAGTATAAATCGATGGGATTTCTGTTTCCTTGATTGACATCTGCTGATACGTAACGTTTTTGATGCTAAGGATGTTAAATAAACACGCAACCGCGATTAATCGCTTAGCAGCTTAGAATAATATCATTTAGGCTTCTGCAATAATTAAGCCGCTTACGCGAGGGGTTGACGAGGGGTAGTTGCGGTGGGAATATGTGGTGAGGTGAGGTAGTGGGATGCTGTAAGGAAGGTCAGAAGGGGAGACCTTGTGATGGTGTGAGGTGGGGAGATGAAGCGGTGTCGCGTTTCACTCGTTATTTGCCTCTTTCTCTTTTATTCTCAACCCAAGATTGTGAATAGCCGTTTGGCAGACGTTGTTACAAAAGCGAACACCAAACAAACACTCACAGCCTTAAATACAGACATACATAATCATGCAAATAGACCAAGGTGCACAGACAGACAGACAGACAGACAGACAGATGGACGGCTATACCGACGCCAAAGTGGGCTTTTCATCAACGACAAATATTGGCAAGATCGACTGCTGAGGTTCCCGCCTTGATGGCAAATACTCCACCTGTCGATCGGCATCTCAGATCCAAGCCGCGACGTTCACATCCGATGTCGTTTTCACTCCGCAGTTGCCTCTATCTTCACTTCCCACCGATCTAAAGTTTGTCTCTTCTTGCCAACGATCTCGCAATCTCTTTTCCTCCCATCTTCTGTGCTCCCTCACTAATTCTGTCCTTCTTTACCAAACTTTTTTAAGACCTCCAGCCACTTTCCTACGTACGTCTCTCCAGTATTCTCTCAGTAATTCTCTGTCTCTCTCTGACCGATCCCTTCTATAACCTAAGCCGTTTCTCTTAGCAGTGTCTCGTTTCTACTTCATTGCTATCATTCTCCAGTTCTCTTATTGTTTCAGACTGACCACCATGTTTTCGGTCTCTATGAAGAAGTGGAAAACTGAAAGTAATCTTGGACTGGGGAATATGGGTTTCAGACCGCCAGCGCAAATACCAAAATATGACTAATAATTACCTAAGATGCTTACAGACTCTAGAAAGAAATGTCCCCTACCAGCTGATTCTACTGTGTTACAAAACACACTTGGATCAACATCATCTAACAATAAAGAACAATCGTTGTAATAATAACAATAATAATAATAGTTATTATTATTATTATCATCATCATCATCGTCGTCGTCGTCGTCGTAATTTTTTTGTTTTTATCGAAACTAGTTATTAGCCCTCAGGTCTTAAAAACTTAGACAATAAACTAGGAGCAAATGAGAGATGTTTAGATGAGAGATGTTTAGAAAACAAAGCCTCATCTCTTTCAATGCGTTCCTTAAAGTCAAAGTCATGTTCTACTGATATTGTCGACATTCTAAAAAGAATTTCCTGTATCATGGACGTTCGCAGGCATGATTTTTGTACACTTCAGAATGAAGAAGCTTCTTTCAACATTGGTCACAGAAGCAGGTAGTGTAAAGACAATTCTGAGAGCATTAACTATATTGGGACACTATCTGTCAGCTTATTGTTCCGTATGAAGTTTTGCACAAATGTGGAGATGCAGACTTTGGAACTTGTCTTGGAATGTCTTGCAGTTCACATCTCATATCAAATACTTCAATATATTTTGAGTTTCGTTTGCTGCAAAGCTTCCTTCTGTTTCAATGTTTCCAGTCTGACTTGATGTTTTATTCTGCAAAGCTGTGAACATCACACATGAATCCAAGCACCAAATTCTTTTGTTGCTCTAGAGTGTCTTTCTTGACGACAGAGTAAACATTCACATTGAATGTCCTTTGTGATCTTTAACAAGTTCATTCTCTCCTTCAAACGTGAATTGCTTCCTTTTACTTTCAACACGGATTGGATCTGGTTCAAAATTTCTGGTATTTCTAACTCCTCATAAAGTTCAGCTGTATCTACAAGCGTGTTCTCACGTTGTGTGTCATTCAGAGCACGTGTATGGCTCAGCTGAGCCCGTGATCTGCGAAATGGCAGCTGTAATAGGCTCTGTTGCTCAATGTTTTAGTACTGTTTTGCTCACTCATTTGTGCAGGTAGGGGGAATTTATTTTCATGGGGAACCTATTTGCTGCCCCAGAATTATGCCGCTCTATGCGACCACCTAGTTTGCCTAGTGGGTGTACAGGTCTCATCTGTCTATCTTGTCTGTCTGTCTGTTATGCCGCTCTATGCAACCGCCGTGTGTTTGTCAAAACCTATTTAATTGCCTATGAATGTGAATGTGCTTTCCTGAAAGGAAAGTATGCTATCCATTTTAGAAGAAAGAATTCGAAGGACTAATGCTTCCTGTGCAAGTATTGTTTCAGGGCAAAACATTCTCACATGCTGCGCGGTAGGGCAGCCAGTGGCTTAACAGTCGCGTAATGGCACAAGTATAGAACATGGATTTTTATCCCCGCAAATCCAAAACCTCTGAATTTTTTAACTTGAAATTTGATAGTTTTGCTTACGTTGCAGTAATCTCCGCCCATGAAAAGTTTATAAGCGAATAGGTCAGACATAGCTGTGGCGCCTCCACCAACATTGTGCCTTTGAAACGCTGGTATGATAAGCTACTTCGCCTGTGCAGTCATGATGGTTGGTTTATTCGACGTCCTCTGGTGCAGCGATGTGCTTTTCCCGTTTTATGAATGCTAAAAACGTAAACAAATGGTCGATTGGGCAAAAAACATTAAACTGCATTCTTTCATATCTTGTCCAGTTTGGGACCGATTTTCTGAACTTTTATGTTGCAAAATGCAGAGGCAATTTAAACGAAATTGCACAGTTAAAAATAAAACGTAAATTATTTTGCAAAGTTAATAATAGGCCTAAGCATATAATATCAGCGACGCCCGTGTCAATTGGCTTAATTTCACAGCGATTATCGATCACGTTCGTGCGTTAACAACGGTGGCAGTAGAGAGGTGATAATCTTAGATTGTGTTTTAGATTAGACTGTACACACAGACGAGATTTAATTAGGTTAGATTTTTGTAAAGAGTAATTGGATCGGAATTTGTGAGGTAGGGGTTAGAGTCATTTAGTTTATTATCACGTCATACGTGTGCGACACGGTGGTCCAAAAAAGCTATCGCGCTTGATCTGTAATCTATGAATTCCGTTTACGAATAATTTTAATTATGGATTAAATATAATTTGATGGAAAGCATTATCTGGACGAATGCATTCTATATAGGATTGTTTCTTTGCGGCATGCTTTCACTGAGCAAATTCTAAAAACAATGCACAGAGTGCTATAAAGTACATGTCCAAGTACAGCTGCACGATTAATTTCGACTTAGGAAAAAGCTCCGGTGAATCTGACACCATATGCAAACAGCAAAGAATCAGAAGCTACGGTTTTTGAATGGTAGCCTTTGCAATTTGTGTTGTTAATGAACATTGATCAAAGTGGGCCAACACGATTTTAACTGTTAACGAAGACTGTTCCACCAGATAAGCCTATCGCCTGCCTGCCTTTGCTTCTATTCTGACTGATGAGAGCTAATTAACATTAGCTCTCGGAGTTAATTGGAAATCGGAATTGCCGTATTCTATTACTGTTGCGATGGGTGTTTCTTCCTAAATAAATCTAATACGTGCCCAATCCTTATCAGTTTACTGTAAATATTCAAATGCATGTATAGACCTACAGACCAATTGCGAGCGAATTGCTATTCAAAATCACTGACTGCTTTTGCCATATACGGTGGATAGTTTTCTCGAACTTATCGAAGCGTGTCGGTAGGTATGTCATGTGGGGGTGACCGAACATTTATTTAGCGCAGTCATACTTACCAGGTATAGGAGGCGTGTGCGAGCCAAGTAGAAATGGTGCGTTGGCTATCTTACAATGGATTCAGACTGTGATGGAAGTAGATACGAAGAAGAAAGAGGAGGATAAGAAGAAAAAGGCTGATGACGAGGAGGATATTAAGAAAAAGAATGAAAAAAAGGAGAAGGAGAAGAAAGAGGAGGACGAAGAGAAAGAAGAGGGAAAGAAGAAGAAAGAAGAAAAAGAACTGTTAATTACTATTACATTTTAGGTGTCTGGTCGTCTGATCGTTCTGGATATGCCTTTGACCGGCACATCCAGAAGAGGGCCATGCGGGGTCAAAAGTGAAGAAAAGCTTTTTCGAATTAAAGGGCATGGCTCCCTAGCCCCCTTTGCTGACGACACCCTAGAGTCATTGTAACAGATTTCTGCCATTCACGTCCTGTGTCCCAATGACTAAGTTTTCTACACTGTCGGCTCCTAACTGGCTGCCTCTGAGCCTTAATAGCTGATCTTCATTAGCCATGTATGTATGTATGTATGTATGTATGTATGTATGCATGTATGTATGTATGTATGTATGTATGTATGCATGCATGTATGTATGTATGTATGTATGTTTGTTTGTATGCTTGTATATATGTGTCATGTATTATGCATAAATGGATATTTCTATTATTATTATTATTACTGTTATTATTATTATTGTTGTCGTTGTTGCTATTATTGTTATTATTTTTATTATTATTACTACTACTACTACTATGCATTTATTACTCCTCACTGACTGCTCCTTACTGAATGATCCTCACTACCTTCACTTCTGACTACCTGCTCTTCACTGTTGCTAGTGTTTATTGTGCGCTAGTAGCCAACACTAAGCAGACGTCGTGACATGAATTATTTACTGCCGGGCAACGCAAAGCTCGGCCGGTGCTTGAGCGTTTGGCTCAATTGCCTACGTTGTCGCTTCAATCGACTCCACTTCTGATTGCTTGGCGACTCCAGTAAACGAACCGGAATGGTTTCCGCAAAACGAAGACGCCGATCAGCGTCTCGCATGATTGATTTGAATAAATGATGCGTATCGAATCGATGCCGCGGCGGCTCTTTGATTGGAGCCGTGCGGTCGCTATTACAGACTGCGCCCAGCAGTGATGCAGGCGGCAGCAGCAAAGCACTTTCATCTTATCGGCTGCTGCTGCTGCTACTGCTGCCATAGACGACGCTCATTCATTCATAACATCGTACTCGGCGTCGGTCGTCGTCATTGGCAACCATCAACAAAAGGCGAACTGCAGCAAAGGTGTTCCAAGCCTCTTATATGCCAACATCACAACGACGTCCATATATATATATATATATATACTATTTTATGTATATTAACTATTTCATCTATACATCTATTTCATATATACGTATATATATGTATATATGTATATATATGTAAAACTGCGAAGGGGCTTCCGGGTGGGAGGGCGGCATCGGAATAGGGAGCATCGTGGGAGAGGAGGAGGTGGATTGGTTGACCTTTGTCTTGGAGTTGGCATCTGAATCGCCGACAACAGAAGCCAGAAGCGTGTCCAGGTCAACGGTTGTCACAATAACCAACGCCACTCAACCCACCCACATACATAATTATATACATACATAAGAGACTACACTCCCATGATAACAATTATAATTATAAGTATATATTTAATGTTTATGTAACATAAGCCACGCTGCATTTCTGCTAACCAACCCAACCGTTAAACTATGAGCATTTAAGTCAGATAAATTAATTGAGACAGACAGACAGACAGACAGACAGACAGGCACAAACACAGACAAACAGACACACACAGACACACAGACATAGCGATTGCATATATTATGTTCGTGTCATATCTGCAGTCAGAAAGAGAGAAACATAGACATGCAGGCAAGCAGGCAGGCAGGCAGGCAGGCAGGCAGGCAGGCAGGCAGGCAGGCAGGCAGGCAGGCAGGCAGGCAGGCAGGCAGGCAGGCAGGCAGGCAGGCAGGCAGGCAGGCAGGCAGGCAGGCAGGCAGGCAGACAGACAACTGCCTCTGTTCAGATGTGTTACAACAGGTTCTGATGACCGTTTGTTGCTTGTTTGATTGATTTCAGAACGAATGCAACGCCCACACAGTTCGTGTACTTGCTTGTTTGCACATGTACGAATGTATGCATGTATGTATGTGTTGTGTTTAAATGGATGTTTGTATTATTATCATCATCATCATCATCATCATCATCAACAACATCATCATCATCATAATTATTATTATTAATATTATTATTATTATTAATTTATTACGCGCGCAAGGTCAGTAAATCTGAATCCGAGGCGCGAAGCAATTCTGAGTGAAGGACTTGCTCAAGGTCCATACACAGGAACCGTCTAAGCCTAAAGGGAGGCTCGAACCCGTACTCTCAGCGCTACAAGCCGAGCGTTGTATCCAATCGGCTACCGTACCCCACTAGTATGTACGCACCTGAATATTTCTCTAGCTCTTTTTTGGGACATCTTATGGGCGATGACATTATTCCTTCAGCTAACCACTTCACCCGCCGTTCACTCATGATACCCCGTTTATTCACCCACTTCCTTTTGCCCATCCGATGTTCCCACACCCCCTCGCTCTTCGGTCCTTCCCCAGTATTTACTAATTCGAACATCAAACATTTCCTCCTTAGGCTGTCTCTGTGACTTCTCGACTCCTCTCTGGCTTTTCGACCCGGACTCACCATTGAATTTGATTCGGACAATGATTTTGTTTAGCAGCGACCATCGACTGATGCCTTGAACATTATTACAGTGGAGCTATAGAAGTTTTAGATTAGATTAGATTAGTCAATTTCCCACCACACTGGATGCATTGCGTAGACTGAATGGTATAAATCTGACTAATTGTGACGGTCTTGCAGTTTAACCTAACTTGTGTACAGTAAAATTAACATAATTATGCAGCTTGTTCTATTGCGGCCGAGCGATCGTCAAAAGCTGTACAAAGCGATCTTTGTTTGTCCATAATACTCCTTTTAACACAGGGTACGTCTGTCGATATGTGGGCGAATACACGTGCATGCACAAGGACACTTATTCGTATTATATATATATACATATATATATACATATATATATATATATATATATAGTAAAGTAAGTAAGACATTTGTTAACATGCCACGTGTCCATCGGCTGAGCGAGCAATCGTAGGCGTATATATATATATATACATAAATGGACCATGATCATAAGAATATTTATGTAGCTGCAGATGTTTTGCGCATGACACAGCTGTATGCGTTGGGCCGTGGGACAATCTGCTAATGAGCAATCGGTGGGGGTGAGGAGTTTTAATCGGTGGCCATGCTGCGAGCACTTGCCTCAATGCGCGCTCATTGTGTCTATAGCATCCTGCCTCTTCGATGACACTGCGGTCTGGAAGCGCTAAAGCTGACGGGTATTTTTCTACCCGACCCTTATACACTCGTCTTTCTCCTTGTTTTACCTTATGCCGTACTCGGGAGGTGCTAGTCCCAAGACTAGGTAAAAGAGGAGGGCGGCGCTAATCATCGTCGTTATGCCAGGTAGTCGTAATCTCGAGATTTCTACAGCGCCAAGCGAAAGCCAAGCCGCGAAAGGGAGACAGAGCGACAGACTGAACTGGCTACCTGTAGAGAAACGGATTCAATTCAAGGTCCTGCTACTTGGGCGATCCGTTTTAGTCGGCATTTGCCCCGGCATAATATCAGAGCTGTGTGTAGCAGGATCGAGTCAGCTTGGTAGCCGAAAACAACGTTCCACTACACGTGGGGATCTGCATGTGCCTCGCTTCCGCAGGTAATTTCGAGCGCATAGGATTTTATCATGCATCATTGAACCTTCCTACAGAAACAGTCTGCCACTGAATGCCATTCGTCCTGTTTCATGTTTTTGACTATTTATATTCTACTTAAGTCACAAGATAGCCATGGTGTCCATATAGATAGATAGATAGCTA